>CAJNDS010002745.1:172500-502500 GCA_905221605.1 Symbiodinium natans | reverse complement strand
GGCATTGCTACTAAGACTTGTATGTTGAGGTGGAAGTTATTCGTTTTTTTCAGCTTAGGTCAGAAGTCCAGTAGCTTTACCACTCGGGAGAGCGTTTAGGATTTAGGGCTACACCAACAGGATTTTCTAATTGTTTAGAAGGGTTACATGCCCTAGATGCTCCGCTTCATGCAAGGGGTACTTGGGGGGGAGCAAGACCATAGACGGGAAGTGCAACAGCCGCCCTGAGCCTTAAACCTGCAACCCTAAACCCTAAACCCTAAACCCTAAACCACTAAACCCTAAACCCTAAACCGTAAACCCCAACCACCCCTGACATGCTCAAGACCCACTCCAAGTCAGCACAAAGTCCGCAGCCAAAGCCACAGTCGTCAAAGTTATGATCCCTTTTGGGGTACCCTGAATATTAGGTGCCATATCGTAGTAGGGACCATAATTTCCCAAGCAACACTACAGACTCAAACCTACGTGCTGATATATATATATATATATATATGTATATATGTGTGTGTATGTATGTAGTTATGTATGTATGCACTCCTGTCAAATACGTATGTAGAACTGACTCAATAAAAGCTCCTATGATGAAACGCCCGATGTCAGAAATCTACAGTGGCTGAGGTGGTAAGGATCTGCGTTTTTCGTTTAGAAGCTTTTCCAAGAGTGCCATCAGGCCCTATGTAGATTATAGGCTTCTAGTTTGCATGCCTTCAACCTAAACCCTAAAACCTAAATCCCTTCCTTTTGGACTTGAAGCGTTTTAGAGACCCATCACTGGCCTTGCGCCATCCGCCTGGCGCCATGGTGTCGCAGCGCAAGCGGCCCAGCTGCGGCGTGGCTGGCGCCGTGTATGAAGCTTTAGCCAGGATGCCCGATGGTACCCTTAACCCTCTTTTTGGTTGATGATCTTCGGATCTTTTCTGAAGCTAGTTAGACTAGTAAAGGCTGCTCTTTTAGTGTCCCATGTCATTGTGAAACCTTGTTAGTTTAGGGTATGGCGTTCAGGGCTGGGTTCAAGGTTTGGGCGAGTTAAGGGTCTCGGCTAGGGTTAAGGGTTTTGGGATTTGGGTTTTGGGTCTACAGATCTCCGGAGAACGCTTAGGTTTTTCGATGGTCAGTTCTCAGAGTTATTGGGCTATAGTCGCCGAAGCGCTGATGCGACCAGGGACCTGCCGGAAGTACTCCAGCACCTTTTTGTGGTAGGTTTCCTAGGAGTCTTGCAAGCGTATTCATGACAGCAAGCAGGGGTCCCTCTAGGCAAGTCGTTGGGGGCCATCTTGCCAATTCTTGGCATAATGCATGAAGGCAACCCTTTCAGGAGGCATCCTACACCTTAAACCTGATAGCCTCAAACCCTGACCCCTAGAACCCTATGTAGAACCCTAGAACACTAGAACGCTAAACCCCAAACCCTAGAAGCCTCAACCCTAGAAGCCTAAATCTAAATTCTAAAGCCTAAACCCTAGAAGCCTGAACCCTAAACCTTATAGAGGGAACGATCCACGCCTCCCATCCCTCCAAACAAAAGCGACATGGGGTTAGAGCTTAGGGTTTAGGGTTTAGGAACCCTAAACCCTGAACCCCAAAACCCTAATCACAAACGCGAAACCTGAGGCTTGCTGTTCCTTCTAGTGGCTGCCTGGGGCCACGAGGCCTTTGTCGGCTTGGTCCAGAAGGGCCTGGCGAGAGCTGGCAGGAGCATTTTTCGCACGCCTAGAATCCCAAGAACCCCAAGAACCCCAAGAACCCTAAGAACCCGAGGAACCGCAAGAACCCTGAGAGCCTAGAGCCTAGAACCTCAGAACCCGAAACCCTAAACCCTAAACCCTAAACCCTATACAAAACTTAGAAACCCTCCCCGCCACAGCAGGACGGCCCGGGCCGCGGAAGAGAAGTCTCAGCGTCCGCCTTGGGATGCATTCCGCGCCCTACGCACGGCCGGGGAGGGTTTCGGAGGTTTGCATAGGGTTCAGGGTTTAGGGTTTAAGGTGTAGGGTTTAGGGCTTATGGTTTAGGAGGTTTATGTAGGGTTTAGGGTTTAGGTTCTGCTTTCGGAGGTCGAGTGTGATAGTATAGGGATCCGATCGCAAGACTTAAGGAGGCTTTCAGGCTTCAAGCAAGCTGTTGCTAGACGCGCCGCCCGATTTGCTGCGGCCTTCATGAGCACCGAGCCACTCTTGGCAGCCCAGTGGTACCCTTTACCTCTTTTTTGGGGTTCTGGGTTCCCTTATAAAGTAACCAACCAACAAAAAGGGTCCTCTTATTCTAATATGGTTTCTGGGCGACTGAGTCCGTAAATAACACTTCAAACCTAAACCCTACAAGTGGGATGTCATGGTCCAGGGCTCAGGGGCTCCATTTTGTGCAAGGGGGGGAGGGGGGGGGTGCAGGGACATGAGAATTTCCCTAAACTCCAAGCCCTAAACCATCCTAAACCTTAAAGCCCAAACCCTGAACACTGTCGGATTGAGATTTTACGTTACATGTTTAGAGTTTAGGGCTCTGGCTACTTGAAGACGAAATCCCGAATATGAATATACATATACATATATATATATATATATACATACGTACATACATACATAAAGAGTTTAGGGTTTATGGGGGTTTGGACACTGAACCCTAAACTCTGAGCCCAAAGCCGAAGCCCTAAACCCTAAACCCTAGACCCTAGACCCTCAACCCTAAACCCTAAACCCCACTGTGTGTCGTCCTTTTTCCTTCTTTTGGCAAGGCGGCCTTCTTTGGGGCCCTGCCAAACCCCCTGGGCATCTTCGAGAGGAGTGGGTCTAGGGCTTTAGGTAAGTTTAGGGTTTAGGGTTTAGGGTTTAGGGTTTAGGGTTTAGGGTTTAGGGTTTAGGGTTTAGGGTTTAGGGTTTAGGGTTTAGGGTGTAGACTGCCCAAGTACCTTTCAATACGGCCGGAGTACTACGTAGTTGGTGGGGGTGCAGACATGGTCAGGGCTTTAGGGCTTGTAGGATTCAGGCTACGAGATGCTTGCGAATGCAAATGGAGCCCGTGCCTGAAACGTGAGTGGTTTGCACTCGTTTGTTGTCCCCGCCGCACCATATCATAACAAGCATCGTGCGGCCCGCACACGCCGAACTCTAAACCCATTCAACTCTACTTGGAAGCCCTCTTGACTTAGCAAGGAGGGCTGGTAAGGGGGGGTTCTGCGGATTATGGTACGGTTCCTGGGCGATACTCAGTAGACTTACCCTAAACCCCAAACCCGAAACCCTAAACCCTAAACCCTAAACCCTAAACTACTAAGTCAAAAGAGCTTCCAAGAACAGCACGCCTTCCAAACACGCATCTCCAGTGAGGAGTGGCGAGAGCCAGGTTCTGCCACGCAACCAGGCGGTTTAGGGTTTAGGGTTTAGGGTTTAGGGTTTAGGGTTTAGGGTTTAGGGTTTAGGGTTTAGGGTTTAGGACTCTCTTAAGGGGTCCGGGGTTTAGGGTTTAGCTTAGCGATGAGGAGGGACCCCTACAAGGGGACCCTTAATCTCATTCCCCTCTTGAACCCCTATATATACCTTTATATATAGTCCCTAAAGACCTAAGTGGCCACTAAGTGACACCTAAATAAATAAATATATATATATATGTATATATATATATGCTCACCCCCCCCCCCCCCCCCCCCCCCATGGACCCACCGCGGATGGCAGCCGAGTCCTAGCCAGATCAAGGCAAAAAACAACAAAACAAGAAACTAACAAAAACCAACAAACCAAAAAAATCCAAAAAACCAAAAAAACCAAAAAAAAAAAAAAAAACCATCTTTTCCAAAACTATGGGGCTGGGGCCTGCAAAAGATGGTTTTTTTGGTTTTCTCGAGAAAAAGATGGTTTTTTTGGTTCGAAACCATCTTTTTCTCGAGAAAAAGATAACACCACGTGCTTGCGTGACAGTCTGCCAAGATTCAGTCTGCTGCAAGGTCTGGGACACCTGGGTACCCTACACCCTAAACCCTAGACCCTGAACCCTGAACCCTAAACCCTAAACCCTAAACCCTGAGCCCTAAACCCTAAACCCTAAACCCTAAGCAGCCGCTCTTCGAAAAACCATCTTTTTCTCGAGAAAAAGATGGTTTTTGGAGATCTTGTCCTGGAAAAACCATCTTTTTCTCGAGAAAAAGATGGTTTTTGGAGGTCTTGTCCTGGTAAAACCATCTTTTTCTCGAGAAAAGATGGTTTTTAGAAGAGCGGCTGCTCAAAAACCATCTTTTTCTCGAGAAAAAGATGGTTTCGAACCAAAAAAACCATCTTTTTCTCGAGAAAACCAAAAAACCATCTCTTGAAGGCCCCAGCCCCATAGTTTTGGAAAAGATGGTTTTTTTGGTTTTTTTGTTTTTTTGGTTTTCTCGAGAAAAAGATGGTTTTTTGGTTCGAAACCATCTTTTTCTCGAGAAAAAGATTGTTTTGAGCAACCATCCTTCGAAAAACCATCTTTTTCTCGAGAAAAAGATGGTTTTACCAGGAGAAGACCTCCAAAAACCATCTTTTTCTCGAGAAAAAGATGGTTTTACCAGGACAAGACCTCCGGAAACCATCTTTTTCTCGAGAAAAAGATGGTTTTTCCAGGGTAAGATCTCTAAAAACCATCTTTTTCTCGAGAAAAAGATGGTTTTTCGAAGAGCGGCTGCTCAAAAACCATCTTTTTCTCGAGAAAAAGATGGTTTCGAACCAAAAAAACCATCTTTTTCTCGAGAAAACCAAAAAAACCATCTTTTGGAGGCCCCAGCCCCATAGTTTTGGAAAAGATTGTTTTTTTGGTTTTTTTGGTTTTTTGGTTTTCTCGAGAAAAAGATGGTTAAGTTTTAGGGGTTTAAGCCTCATGCACTACAGGGTTATAAGGTTCTAATCCTATAGGTATTGCCTTAACCTTTAACCCTAAGCCTTTAACTTTAAACCCTGCAGGGTTAACCCCGTGAGAAATTTAGAGATAGACCCCGAAAAGACCCTAAACCTTCTTACAGGGTGTAATGGTTTAAAAACCGATAGGACATGTATACCTTCAGCGCCTGTAGGGTTCAAGCCTTTGAACGTGCTAGACCCCTATAGGGTGCTAAGGTTCTGACCCTAAAGGGTTTAGGATTAAGGCTTAAATGCCCTCTAGGTTTAAATGCCTAAGTCTTAAACCCCAAACCTTTAAACCTTCATCCTATGGGGTTTGAAGGTCAAGGGTTTAGGCTTGATTGCCGAGGGCTTTAGGGTCCTGACCCTAGAGGGTTTAGGGTTAAGGAATAGATGCGTAAACCTTAAACCCTTAAGGTTTAAACTCTATGGGCTTAGGGGGCTTAGGTTTTTTTAAACCCTAAGCCTTTAAACCTTCACACTACAGAGTTTAGAGGTGTTAAGGGTGACAAATTGATTACATACTTAGCTTTAAATGCCTGAATCTTAAACCCCAAACCTTTAAACCTTAACCCTATAGGGTTTAAAGGTTAAGGGCTTAGTGTTAATCGCTGTCTTAGGTTTAAATGTCTGAATCTTAAACCCTAAAACTTTAAACCTTCACCCTATAGGGTTTAAAGGTTAAGGGTTTAGGTTGAATCGTCAGCTTGGGTTTAAATGTCTAAGTAAAAGAATCCTAAACCTTTAAATCTCATCCCTATGGGGTTTAAGGTTAAGGGTACAATATGAACTGCCGGCATAGGTCTAAATACCTAAACCTTAAACTTAAACCCTAAACCTTTAAATATCTTAACCCTATAGGGTTTAAAGGTTAGAGGCTTAGCGTAAATTGCCGGAATAGGTTTAAATGCCTAAATCTTAAGCCCGAAACCTTTAAACCTTAGCCCAACAGGGTTTGAAGGTTAAGGGTTTAAAATTAGTTGCAGGCTTAATTAGGTTTAAATGCCTACATCTTATATCCTAAACCTTTAAAAATCTTAACCCTATAGGGTTTAAAGGTTAAGGGCTTGGCTACAGGTTTAAATGGCTAAATATTAAACCCTAAGCCTCTAAACTTTAACCCTACAGGGTTTAAAGGTTAAGGGTTTAAAATTAGTTGCAGGCTTAGGTTTAAATGCCTACATCTTAAACCCTAAACCTGTAAAAATCTCAACCCGATAGAATTTAAAGGTTAAGGGCTTAGCTTTAGTTACCGGCATAGGTTCAAATGCCTAAATCTTAAACCCTTAACCTTTAAACCTTAACCCTACAGGGTTTAAAGGTTAAGGTTTTTTTTTTTTGCAGGCTTAGGTTTAAATGCCTAGATCTTAAATTATAAACAAAAGCCAACAGAAAGAAAAACCCTCCGTGCGTGTGTGAGAGGGTGAATTAAGGAATACAGTCAAAAATCCGGTCACCGGAAAATCACCAGACAGCATAGGTTTTATCGGTATTTGCGGTACTTTTGCAAAGATCAAGGCCCGCGGTGGGTCCATTGGGGGGGGGTGACCATATATATATATATATATATATGTATATATATATATGTATATATATATATGTATATATATATATGTATATATATATATATATCCCCTAAGGTTGCTGATAAGGCCCCCTCCTCTAGTCCCTAGACTCTCGGGCTCCTAAACCCTAAACCCTAAACCCTAAACCCTAAACCCTAAACCCTAAACCCTAAACCCTAAACCCTAAACCCTAAACCCTAAGCCCTAAGCCCTAAGCCCTAAGCCCTAAACCCTAAACCCTAAACCCTATCCCTAAACCCGAAACTCTTGAACCCTAAACCCTAAACCCTAAACCCTATCCCTGAACCCGAAACCCTAAATCCTTGAACCCTAAACCCTGACTCTCGGGTTCGTGTCGGAGTTGAAGGGCTCTGGGCGCTTGGATGAGACGGTTTGGGGTCGAATGCCCTGAGGCCCGTAGAGAAAGAGTGAAGCAGGGTCCCTATAGAATCCCTTCAAGGGTTTATATAATATATATATATATATACACTTATTCATGTATTTACTTATTTGTTTATTTCACCACCCTCGGTGTGGGGTTGTTAGATTTTAAACTCAACTCTGCTCCTCGACCGGAACTGTTCTCCTCGCCCGGAACTCTTCTCCTCGCCCGGTCTACTCCTCGCTCATCCCTGGAGTGCCCAACCCCAAAGTGTCCCTGGAGTGCCCAACTCCAGAGTCTCCCTAGAGTCTCGCGGCCAGAGTGTTCTTGGAGTGCCCAACCCCAGGGTATCTCTACCAAGAGAGGGTGGGGATAGTCGAAGTAAAAATAATTGTTTCTATATATATATATACATACAGGGGGATATGAGATACCTAATCTTGTCAGGTTTGAGGTTAGGATAAGGTGTTCGGTTTGTTGGTTTGAGGGTTCTAAAGGTTTCATGGTGGGTGGGGGAGGGGCGAAGTGCATGTGCTGGGGAACCACTGCAAGCACTAAACCCCAAACCCCTAAACCCTCAACCATAAACACCCTTGACAACCTAAAACCTCAAATAAAGCCCCACATGACTCGGTTTCGGTTTTGTCGAGTTGTAGGGTTATTGGGCTTTAGGATTTAGGGTTAGGGTTTAGGGTTTTATGGTTCAGGGTTTTGGGTTTAGAGGGCTTTGTGGTTTTCTTTTTTGTGTTTATAGGGTGTAGGATTTGCAAACGAGATAGGGTTCAGGCATTCAGGCATTCAAGGTCATGAGATGTCATGGGCCGTAGGAGTCAGGGCCCAAAGCTGTAAAACCTAAACCCTAAAGCCTCAACCCTAAACCCCAAAGCCTCTATAACCCTAATTAACCCTGAACCATGAATCAAACCCCAAAAGCCCGAAGCCCTGAGAAGGTCTTGTGGTCTGCGGAGAATCCTCTGGGCCTCGTGTGGGGCACCCTGGATGATGTGGTCATGGGAGGCGCAACTTCTGTTTAGTTTCTTATTCTATCCTAAACCCGCAAGGTTTCGGGTTTAGGGCCAAGTTTAGGGTTTATAGGGTTTATAGGGTTTATAGGGTTTATAGGGTTTATAGGGTTTATAGGGTTTATAGGGTTTATAGGGTTTATAGGGTTTATAGGGTTTATAGGGTTTATGGTTTTGGGCCCTCGTCCGCAGCCCTAAACTGCGCCATCCATCCTGAAGGAGACTTGGGCATCCGCGTTTAAGGCGCGACGGCCGAAGCTCCCCTGAACCCTGACCTGTCAACGTGAGGAGCGACATGTTCATCTGTTTTATCACGTTTGTCTCTTGGCATTGCTGCCTTTCCAAAGGCTCCAATGTGGTTCCTTTTCGGATTAGTTATAGGGGATTCTCGTATACTACCCCAAAAAGGTACTCCAAAGGAGCCTTTGGGTAGTTGCAGACCCCAGAGCGTGAACCCCTCCTTGCACTGCCGCCTGGGTTCCCCTCAAACCCTGAACCCTTAAACCCTCCAGCCCTTAAACCCTTAGAACCTTAAGCCCTGAACCCTGAACCCTGAACCCCTTAAGCCCTTAGCCCTTTAAACCTTAAACTCCCAACCCTAGACCCTAAACCCCAAACCCCAAACCCCAAACCCCAAACCCCAAACCCTAAACCCTAAACCCTAAACCCTAAACCCTAAACCCTTCTTAGCCCTTTAAGGCGTGTAGGGCCCTGGAGGTGCCTCTGAGTCGGCGCTGCAAGGCGCCTTCCCTGCATGTGGTTCTGAAGTTGAACCCTAAACCCTAAACCCTAAACCCTAAACCCTAAACCCTAAACCCTAAACCCTAAACCCTAAACCCTAAACCCTAAACCCTAAACCCTAAACCCTAAACCCTAAACCCTAACATAAAGAACCAGGGGGTGTAGGGCTTTTGGGGTTCTAGGGCTTCCTGGTTTTAAGGTTGTAGGGTTTCGGGTTTGGGTTTCGGTGTATGGCACGCGTGGTGTTAAGGGGCCCCTTACAAAAGGCTTGTTTTTGCAGGTTTGTTTAAGGGGTCGTGGGTTTCTGTTTTGATTTTCTGGGGGTGTTGTGGTTTAGAGTTGGGCTTTCCTGCGCCACTACCTAGCGCCCCTTCATCCGGACTTACGGGAACCTTGGGGCATTGAGAGGGGTACTTAGGTGGGGGGCGGATCTAGGTATCTAAGGTTAATTTCATGGTCCCTTAATACGGTCCCTTACCTCCTCTAAAGGTTCTGCAGTATGCGCCCTTGGGTTGTGTAGAGTTTGTACGGGGTACATAAGGGGTACCTGTTTATTTAAGGGTCCATACTACAGGGACGATGTACCTACCCTAAGAAGTTCCTCGTTCGGGGTCGTTGAGGAGAGGCCCAGACAGGGTGTGCAGTCCTAACCCTAAACCCGAAATCCTAAACCCCAAACTCTAAGCCCAACGCGTATATTGAAGGGACTCTGCGCCTAAGACCTCATGTCGGATTCTGTAGTGTCCGTGTACCTGTTTTGGGCTTAGGGTAAGTATAGGGTTTAGGGACTAGGGTTTTCCTGCTCAAGACTCAAGATAAGGTTACATAAGGTTGGGGTTTTAGGTCCCGGGCATATCTGTTTAGTGTAGACTCGGACTTTTGACAGTAGCTGCTAGTGACTTCGGGTGATGGAGCCTCATCCTGAACTTATTCGGAAAAGAGCTGAACCCCAAACACTACATCTCTGCGGGCGCTGTAAGTCGTAAAACCAACAGAATTCTGTCAACTACATGTTGACCTTAAACCCTAAACCCAAAAATCCCGAACACCCTAAGCCCTAAACCCTAAACCCTGAATATTTCAGGCTGCTCACAGTCAAGGCCCCCCTTTGATTGAAGCAACCGCAGACGCCTGAATGGCGTCTAGAGAGGCCAACATATGTAGTACAGGCCCCCCATGCCTTTAAACACGAAACTTTTCAACCCTCAAACTCTAAGCCCTTAAATCCATAAACCTTAAACCTTAAACCCTAAACCCTAAACTCATAAACCTTAAAGCCGAAACCCTGAAACCCTTAAGGTGAACCCTGAACCCTTAAACGTAAATCCTGAATCGTAAACCCTGAAGCCCTAAACCATGCCCAAAGCCGGTAGACCAGAAGAGGCACCTTAAACCCATAGAATCCTCAAGCCTTCAACCTTAAACCCTTAAACCCTTAAACCTTTAAACCCTAAACCCTGAAACCGGTAGACATCCTCAAGCCTCAAACCTTAAACCCTTAACCCCTAAAACCTTAAATCCTGCAATCCAAAACCCCAAACCCTAAACCGCAAACCCCAAGCCCCAAACCCTAAACTCAACCCTTAAATCCTAAGCCTTGATACCCAAAGCACCGATCACAAGAGGCACAACCTGGACAGGGTTTAGGGTCTAGGGAGTTTAGGGTTTGGGGTTTGGGGTTTAGGGTTTAGGGTTTTGGATCACACGAGGCACAACTTGGACCGGCACCATCATCACAGAGGGTGGTGGCTTTGCCGGGATCCGCACCCAGCCCTTGAAGCAGCTCGGCACAAAAAAAAGCACTGCGGTGGTACCTTGATAGGGTTTGGGGTTTGGGGTTTAGGGTTTAGGGTTTAGGGTTTAGGGTAAGATACAGAAGCTGCCCCCAACACGGTACCTAGGGGCCCGTATCTGACCCTAGGCAGCCCACCTTCAGGCTTACATCTTTACAGGAGTTTAAGGTTATCTGCTTTGCTTAGCGATTGCAGCTGCTGCCCAGTGCCTGGAGATCTATCCGCCTTCAATCCTTAACGATTGAATGCAGCCTTCCTTGCATTAAAAAAAAAAACAAAACATCATGCCTGTAAGCCCTCCACCCTAAACCCTAACCCTAACCCCGCCCCCCCCCCCTCCCCCCCGCTCACCCCCACAAAACTGTGGCAACCCTAAAACCTAAAACCTAGACCCTAAACATCCAATAACAACCGAACAATCCAAACGAAACCCAAGTGCCTGGCTTCATGGCAGAGGCCCGCCTTCGACGTCAGCGCCTGCACGGGCCTCCGCGTGCGGGTGAAAGGCGAGGTCGTCGGAGCTGCCGTATCAAGGGCTAGAAGGAGGGTATAAGGAGGGACCCCAAGAAGGTACCCTTAATCTTATTCCCCTATGTAACCCTCATTTCTAGCCTATATAACTAGGTCCCTATATACCTAAGATATCAAGGGGTATAAGGAGGGAGCCCTAGAAGGGACCCTGAATCTTATTCCCCTCTCGAAACCTCAAATTATGGGTGGCTGTCAAAACTAATGGTCCCCTTTTGGATCCCTATGAAAATACGGCACCTGGTATTTTAGGGTACCCCAACAGGGCTCATAATTTTTGACAGCCACCCAATATATACCTAGAACTTTCTTGCATAGTCCCCCTAAACCCTAAACCCCAAACCCTGAAACCCTTAAACCCTATATACCTAAGTAGCCCCTACAGAAGTCCCAAAGAAGCCCTAAGGTCCCTTGTAAGGGCCCCTCCGGTAGTTCCTTGAAGGTTTAGGGTTTAGGGTTTAGGGTTTAGGGTTTAGGGTTTAGGGTTTAGGGTTTAGGGTTTTAAGGTTTAGGACTTAGTGTAGCCTTACAAGAACGAAGCTATTAGCCCCAGCACAGGATCCCAGGGCAACTTGTTCTTGGCTTTCTTCTGGCTGGCTATGAGGTCTTTTAAACTGCAAGAGGGAGCCGAAAGGTTCAACTAGTGTTAAACTTTTAGTTCTTGGCTTCCTTCAGGCTGGCTATGAGGTCTTTGACCTTGTGGGTTTTTGTAGACTGCAATAGGGAGCCTAGAGGTTAAACTAGTATTAAACTTTTAGGAGGGGATCAGAGGTCGGCCAAGTTTTTTGAGGCCCTGAATCGATAACCCCTCCTACTATTTGCTTAAGAATCCCCCCCCCCCCCAAAAAAAAAATAAATAAAATAAAAACAGAATCCCTATATATTGCACGTTACAAGGAAGAGTCGTTTCTTTTTTTGAGTGGCCTTAATGTGGTCCCATCTCTTCTCTAAAGGGGTATATAAGGGGTCCCCATTTAAGGGGCCATACTAAGGGACCACTACCGTAATTAGGGTTTGTGCTTAGGGTTTAGGGTTTTGGAATACCCAAACCTGACTCAGGTAGCTTGAAGCCCTTGTTATTATTTGTTTTCTATTTGGTTTCTGTTTGGAGGTTGCAGGTACGGTTTTTTTTGCCGACACTTCAGACTGAGTTACTGTGATGTCTACCCGTAGCCTGGGGCCCTGAATTTCAGAGGCACGCGACATTTGTAAAACTTGAGCCCTGGGTCGTTTCAGGCTAGGGACATTGGGGCCCACGAACAAACCCATAAACCCTGGACCCTATGAAGGAGGCGGTGGCCAACGATTTAAGCTCATCATCCGAGACTCCTACGACTGGAATGGGCTTCTTGGCAAATGAGGAAAACATGAAAAGATGGTCAGTTCTCAAAATTAATTAGGGTTGAGGCGTTGGGGGTTAGGGTTTCTTTGGGGACCCTAAATATTAGGGGCCGCCTTAGAATGGCCACCCCAAACGGGACCATAATGTAGAGAAGTGACCATATATACATTGCACTTGCTTGCTTTCCATGTCTGTGTAGGGAATCAGAGCATTCAGAAGCCCTTAGACGCTTAGAGCCAATGAGAACCTAACATTGTTCCTAAACTGCCCAAGCCCAAAGTTATTGTAGAAACTGTCACTGAGGATTGCATGGAGCTATGAGTTTGAGACGCAGAGTCTGATACCCTCCCTGGATGGAGTAGTTGAGGCCAACGCGCCTTTTAGCGAGTTTGTTCCGACGCTGTTTGCCAGGACTGTACCTGGACAAAGCTTTAACACCAAGCAGCTTACCGCTGTTCAGCTGACCCTCAGCAAGTTCGGCTATGACGGGGCCTTGAACCCCAATTTTCGGGCAGGTAGCTTCTCACTTGAAGTCGAATCCATCTCGACATTCTAGCACCAAGCCCTTTAGACACGGTACCGAGGTACAGCCGCATGCAAAAAGGTCAGATAAGGAGCTGAATTTGTCCCTACCTACGACTCCAATAGTCCAAAAGTCCTGCAAGTTCGTAGGTTCTCCATCCCCTCAGTAGGGGATATCAGGAGAAGGTATGTAGTTTTCGGGGCCCCAGTAAACCCTGACTACACAGGTACATGTGACCTTAATCCAAGCACCCACTTACCGGGCTCAGAAAGAAAAGCGAAGGTGGCAGAGAGTTTAGGGCCTTGCAGTCTAGGAGACAGCACTACGGGACCCGTCTTAGGGCCCTATAAGCTTCCTTATGACCCTAAACCCTGAACCCTAAACCCTACACCGGAGTTCGCAATGCCTACAGCTTCGTGAGTAATTTGAGACTTCTATGGGCTAACTAGCGCCAACCCTAAACCCCAAACCCTGAACCCTAAACCCTAAACCCTCAACCCCAAACCCTAACAGGTGCAAGTGTGTGTTCAGATCAGGGTGTAGCGTTCATGGCCGACCTTAGCATGGTGTAGGCTGGCGATGGCAACACAGTTAGCAACACTTCGGCTCCTTCGCAAACTCGCACCTAAACCCTAAATCCTAAACCCTAAACCCTAAAGCCTGTGGGTCTAGGCCGCTCGGCGGCTGAGGAGGACCTAGACTACCTACGCCCGTCGAGGAAGGCCCCCACCACAACGGGCCGTTGATCGTGGCCTACGGTGCAGAGGAGACGTACAGCACCACTGGCCGTTCGGGGGCCGTTCGTGGCTCGTCTTCACATTGCTGCGTGAAGGTGAGTGGGAGTCGGAGCTACAGCATGAAAACTTCATGACTGAGGACAGAAAGGCCACTCGTGTATGCCGGCTTTCTTGCAGAGACGTTGGTACGATGTAAACGGGACCCAGTGGTCCCTGGACAAACTCCCCAGCCCTACACACCCTGAACCGTAGACCTTAAAATCTTCTAACCTGCCAAGCATGGAACTTATCCAGTTCTCCGAGCTGGCACTCTAAACCCTGAACCCTAGACCTAAACCCTAAACCCCAGAATCCCCTGAACCCTTTGATTGCCAAACGCCTAACCCCACTCCCTGCCGGACCCTCAACATCGTGCCGAAACTCTGGCCGAAACCCTCGAGGTTAGGGTTTAGGGTTTAGGGTCTAGGGTTTAGGGTTCGGGGTTCTATCTATCCACCCTGTGAACCCTAAGCCTAGGCCTAAACCCACCTCGGACCCTGGAAACCCTGAACCCCAAACCCTATGAGCCCTCAACCTTCAACCCCACCATGGCTTAGGGTTTAGAGTTTAGGGTTTTGCTTTTGGGTTTAGTGACCCCATGAATCCTCGGCCCCCGAACCCCTAGACCCTACAATAAACCCCGAAACCCTAAACTTAAAGCCCACACGCCATAAACCCCATAATCGACCCTATAAGCCCTATAAGCCCTCAACTCGTAAAGTCCATGCACCCCATATATCCTAGAATCCTATAAACCCCTAAAGCCCCAAACTCTAAACCCTGAACCCTAAATCCTAAACCCTAAACCCTAAACCCTAAACCCCTAAACCCCTTAACCCTGAACCCTAAACCCTAAACCCTAAACCAACCCCCACCTCCGTGAGAGACCCATGCCTCGCTGTTGCCGAGGACGGCCCCGCTGAGGCGCTGGCGCCTTAGCAACGGTAGGGTTTAGGGTTTAGGGTTTGGGGTTTGGGGTTTGGGGTTTAGGGTTTCGGGTTTAGGGTTTAGGGTTTGGGGTTTAGGGTTTCGGGTTTAGGGTTTAGGGTTTGGGGTTTGGGGTTTCGGGTTTTCACGGGATGAAGACTCGTACCCCTGAGGATATACCGCTAAGAGGTGCCCTTAACATGCTCCTAACTTGGCCCCCAAACCCAAGGACACAAGGTTTCGGATTTAGGGTTTGGGGGCCCTCTGCATGTAGGGGCTTATAGAAAGGGCTCTACCGAAGCCTTGCTGGGCCCTAAACCCTAAACCCTAAACCCTAAACCCTAAACCCTAAACCCTAAACCCTAACCAGTGCTCCTGAGCCCGATGTGAGCATCAAAGCCTCAACGGCACGGAGTTAGGGGTTTATGGTCTTGCCCCTCAAACCCTAATCCCAAACTTTCTCAACCGAAATCTCCGCGAGATCCTTTAAACCTAAGTTCCTAGACCGTAAATCCCAAACCCGACACTCTATTCCCTCTTAGCCCAAGAAACCCTAAACCCTCAAGATTCCTGCAGTTGTTTCGCGGACTTGAGGCCACCAGGGCAAGGAGATGCTTTGCCAACACAGGCCGCTGCCAATCAACCCGTACACGCTTAGGGTTTAGGGTTTCGGGTTTCGGGTTTGGGGTTTGGGGTTTGGGGTTTGGGGTTTGGGGTTCTAAAGGGGTATAGGGTTTGGGGCTGAGGGTTTGAAGTTCGGGGCTTGAGGCTTGGGGTTCAGGGTTTACCGTGGTGTGGCCGATGGCGCAGAAGCTGTGAAGAGCGAGATGGAGAAGAAGACTCAACCTCAGAAGCCAACCCACCAAAACCTAAGCCCCCAGGGCCAGGCAGTTTAGGGTTTGGGGTTTAGGGTTTAGGGTTTAGCGAGTCTTTCTTGGTAAGGGTTTCCTGGGGCCACCTAGCCAAAAACCCCAAAAACATGGAGATTGAACCCCGAACACCCCGCATGATAACCCTTTTGAAGCCTACAGCCATGCCGACCTTAAAGCATGAACTCTTAACCCTAAACTCAAAACCATAAACTCTGAGCCCTAAAGACCCTAAGGCCCTCGATCCTAAAACCCATTGCCTTCGACCCTAAACCTAAACAAACACCAAACCCTAAACCCCAATCCCTAAACCCTCAGCCCCAAACCCCAAACCCCAAACCCCAAACCCTAAAGCCTAAACCCTAAACCCTAAACCCTAAACCCCAAACCCCAGACCCCAGACCCCAAACCCCAAACCCTAAACCCTAAACCCCAAACCCTAAACCCTAAACCCTAAACCCCAACTCTTCGTAGCCGCAGGCTCCTCCGGGTTCACCGCCCAAGGGCCCAGCCAAAGTGGAGGCCTCCAAAGAACAGCAGAGGGGTTTGGGGGGTTTAGGGGGTTGGGGGTTTAGGGTTTAGGGTTTAGGGGTTGGGGGGCCTTGAGTGGTTTGAGGGGTTGAGGGTTTTGTCGGTTAGGGTTTTCGGGGTTCAGGCTTCAGGTGTTTAGGGTTTCCTGGGGGGCCTTAGGGGTTTAGGGTTTCATGGTAAACCCTAAACCCTAAACGAGGGCTCCTAGTATTCCAGTAGGAACCATTCAGAGTGTTGAAGCCTCCAGGGCTCCCTTTTGTACTCGACTAGGTTTTGGGTGTCGGGTTTCGGGTTTAGGGTTTAGGGACTGTTTAGGGTTCAGGGTTTAGGGTGTAGTCTTCAGCATCTCAAGGGACTACTCTTCTGCACATTGTGCTAACTTGCAGCCTGTTGCGGAGGCCAAGAAGCGGAAGAAGGGTGTGGAAGGGCTGGTCCTGGCCTTGGCTGTGCAAGCTTGACTAGGACCCAGACTCATTCCCTTTTGGGGGGGGTACACTGGATAGAGTTTAGGGTTTAGCGATGGTTTAGGGTATAGGGTTTAGGGTTCAGGGTTTGGTTTGAGGGTTTAAAGGGTTCAAGGGTTTGGTTTTGTAGGGTTTCAGGGTCTGGGGGCTTAGGGTTTAAGGGATTCTGGGTGAGGGTTTGTAGTGTTTCAGGGTGTTGGGGCTTGGTAGGGTTTAGGGCTTGTGGGTTTAAGGGATTCAGGGTTTGGGGTTTAGGGTTTGCAGGTTTAAGGTTCACGGGCTTTAAGTTTACAAGTTTGCGACTTCATGGTTTTACTCGGAAGCTCTTTTGACTCAGCAAGTCTACTTTGTATCCCCTTGAAACCAAAGTATAGTCCCCATCGCCCACCTTACTACCCTACGTGTCAGCAAGGGGCCCCAAAGTTGTAAATTGGTATGAGGGTTTAAGGGCTTAGGGTCTAGAACTGCAGTTGGGGCCCCTCTCCAAGTTAGAAACAGGGTTATAAGGGCCGTAAAGGGGAATTAGTTTTCACGCGAGGTCCAAACTCCTCAGCATAAGGCTGTGATTCTTTGACTGGCCTTTATAGCCTGTCGTGGATTTTGTAAACCAGTAGCCTGAAGGCGCCTGCACCTAGCGTCGGCCTCGTCCTCGTCGCAATGGTGATGGTGTGGGTCTTTGTCTGGTGGCACCTTCATCCCCGGCCACCGCAGGCTGTTGGGCCGCCCCTGGTCTGCAGCACTGGCTCAAGTGGGCCGACGGCACCATGGCGCCGAAACCATCAGAAGGAAAGCTTCGCCGAAATATAGTTGAGAAGTCGCTGTGCGGCAGGTGGTGCGACCGCGCCGAAATGGTTGGTGTGCCAGCGCCAGAACTTGGTCGGACCGTGCCAAGGCCACGTTTACGTGAAGACCCTTCAGCCGTTGTCCACCATGCACACTAAAACCCCAAACTCGAAAATAACTTCAAGCCCTACAACCCTAAAGCACTAAACCCTAACCCTTCTTTCTCAAAGCAGGCCCATACCTGGAATTCTAGAGGGCTGGAGGCCAGACCCTACACTCTCGGCTGCATGATGGGTGTGTCAAGGTCTCTTGTATCGGCTCTCTACATCCTCAACGCTAATCCTGCACCCTAAGTAAACCCAAATTGTACACAAATGCAGGCAAGATCATGTAAAAGGAAACCACGCACCCTTCACAACACAACCTAAACACTGCAAGTAGGGCCGCACCCCCAAGTGGTATGTAGGGTAGGGTTATACAGGCTCTTATTGTGGGTTGTCTTTTAGTCACATCATTTAGGTTATGACTCCTTATTTGATGTTCCTATAGTTCAGGGGCCCCTACTTGTAACCGCAAGCCCCAAGCACTAATCCAAGGGTTGTTATAAGGTCCCTGAATATGGTCCCTTGCCTACGATAAGGGGTTCCGACATGTGTGGGCCCTTGGCTCTTATCGGGTATGCAAGGACGTAGATAAGGGGTCCCCAAGTTTAAGGGACCATGTAACAAGCCCTGAGCCCTAAACCCTAAACCCCCCAAAGAACTTCAAGGCACCATGTAGCAAACCCTGAGCCCTAAACCCTAAACCCTAAACCCTCAAAGAACGAAACACCCAAGCCAAGGCGTCGAACAAATCCATCCGGACGGGTGGCGCCGTGACGGTCTACTCAGGCAACTCCCTGGGGCTGAGGTTTAGGATTTAGAGCTTAGGGTTTAGGGTTTAGGGTTTAGGGTTTAAGGCGTTTAAGGTTTAGGGTTTACGGTTTAGGGTAAAGGGTTCAGAGTCTTCACCATGTAGAGTTCAGGAGGGTTTTCTGGGTGTTGTGGTATCAGTACCCACGGCTCTGAACCCTAGAGCCCTATGTCCTAAGCACGAAAACCTTTGGTCAACAGTCGCCCGCGCTTCGGGCGAAGAGTTGTAAAACAAAATGAGCTTAGGGCAGTTCAGGGGTTTAGGGTTCGAGGTTGGGATGTTCCCCCTTATACTAACAGTCCTTAATGGGACTATAGTACTCCCTATTGGAATCCCTACTAAGGACTGCTAGTATCAGGCGGAACATCCCAAGCCATCATCATCATCTTCGCGCCATCATCATCATCATCTTCGTCCTTGGAGTGTCGATCATTTCTGAAGGAAGGAGGGCTTAGGGTTTAGGGTTTAGGGTTTAGGGTTTAGGGTTTAGGGTTTAGGGTTTAGGGTTCAGCATCTCTGGTCCAAGCATTCATTAGTTGAGCAGCTTTCAAGGCCACAGGGGAATACCCACCCGCCCATTGGGTCCCACACCATTAGGAAAAATATCAAACCTCCTTCTTCTCTAGGCACGTGGTCAACAGAATGGATTTGTTAACCACATGTTTCCATTCGGGAACTTATTCTTTGGAAGCCATCTTGAGTTCTTGAGTCGTTTGAGGGGCTTCAGGGGCCTCAAAAACAGGCGCGGTCATTCGGGAACTTATTCTTTGAAGCCATCTTGAATCGACTCTTTTGAGGGGCTCCAGGAAAGGGGGGCCGGGGGGGGTGGGGGGGGTGGGGGGAGGGGGGGGGGGGTGGGGGGGGGGGGTGGGGTGGGGTGGTGGGGGGGTGGGTGGGGGGGGTGGGGGGGGGGGGGGGGGGGGGTGGGGGGTGGGGGGGGGGGGGGACCTTGCCCACTGAATATATGACCTTGCCCGCTAAAATATGACCTTGCCGCTAAATATATGACCTTGCCCGCTAAATATAGGACCTTGCCCGCTAAATATAGGACCTTGCCCGCTAAATATATGACCTTGCCCGCTAAATATATGACCTTGCCCGCTAAATATATGACCTGGCCCGGGCCATATATTTAGCGGGCAAGGTCATATATTTAGCGGGCAAGGTCATATATTTAGCGGGCAAGGTCATATATTTAGCGGGCAAGGTCATATATTTAGTGGGCAAGGTCGCCCTTTAGCGGGCAAGGTCATATATTTAGTGGGCAAGGTCATTTTTTAGCCAATGGACCTTGCCCACTAAATATATGACCTTGCCCGCTAAATATATGACCTTGCCCGCTAAATATATGACCTTGCCCGCTAAATATAGGACCTTGCCCGCTAAATATAGGACCTTGCCCGCAAAGTCATTAACATTTATATTATATATGAAAGAGTGGTTTAGGGCCTCTGGGTTGGCTAGAGTTCAGAATGAGGGGAACTCGAGTCCTTACCAGCGTCTTCCAGAAGCTCCCAAGACCCAGGCCCAAACTCCTTGGCCTACAGGGTTAGTTTAGGGTTTAGGGTTTAGGGTTTAGGGTTTAGGGTTTAGGGTTTAGGGTTTAGGGTTTAGGGTTTAGGGCCTACTTGGAAGCCCTTTTGACTTAGTGAGTAGGGTTAGTGGGCTATGGGGATTATAATAGGGCCTTTAGGGACTTACTAAGCCAAAAGAGCTTCCAAGTACAGCTGATAAACCCTTAAACAAACCTTCGTAACAAATCCTTGTGTGTGCAGCTTAAACCCTGAGGCCTAAAAACCCTAAATCCTAAAAGCCCTTAAACCCTAAGAAGCCCTAAACCCTAAACCCTAAGCCCTAAGCCCTAAACCCTAAACCCTAAACCCTAAACCCTAGCTGGTTACCGGTGCAGGTTATGACGCCATGACCATCGCGCCCAAGGCCTAGATCACATTTTTCCCTATAAGGGGTTTTAGGGTTTGAAAAGGGTTCGGTTTTTTGGGTCTAGGGTTTAGGGTTTAGGGTTCAGGGTTCAGGGTTTAGGCTTGAGGGGTGAGGGTTTAGGGTTGAATTTTTAGGGTTGAGGGTTTAGGGTTGGGGGTTTAGGGTTTTTGGGTTCTAGGTTGTAGGTTTTTAGGGTTTTAGGGTTTTAGGGTTTTAGGGTTTTAGGGTTTTAGGGTTTTAGGGTCTATAGAATTTGTAGAGTTTATGGGCTTTAGAGGGTTGAGCGGGCGCATGGGGTTTGCAGGGCTTGCAGGGCTTAGGAGGTTTGGGGTTTGTTTTCGGTGTGGGGCTTAGGGGTTAAGCCTAAGCCCTAAACAGGTTCAGGGCAAACAAGCTTTGTGTTCAGGCCCTTTGGGCGCGTGTTGGAGACCTTTTCATAGCACCTGAGAGCTTCAGGGCCTTATTCAGTTCCTTATCACCAGCTCTCGGAATAGGGTCTAGGGTTTAGGGTTTAGGGTTTAGGGTTTAGGGTTTAGGGTTTAGGGTTTAGGGTTTAGGGTTTACGGTTTGTAGGGCTTAGGATGCCTAGTTAGGGGCTCTAGGCTTCTTAGCGGGTTTAGGACCTGGGTGTTTAGAGCCTTGCTAGGGGACCCGCAGCCCGAGGAACTCGAGACCCCATGGACCCTCAACCCTAAGCGGCGGGTCTGTCGTGCCTTGTGGTAAATCTGAGGGCTCTAAACCCAACCCCAAACCCCAAACCCTAAACCCCAAACCCCAAATCCTAAACCCTAAGCTCGAAAAACCCAAAACCCTAAAACTTAAACCCTAAACCCTCAACCCTAAACCCTAGACCCTAAGCCCCTAAACCCTATCCCTAAACCCTAAACCCCAAACCCTAAACCCTTCAAAAGTTCAGCGCGAGGTTTCGGGGACGTGCGCTAGGGAGCTTTCCTCCTCGCCAGGAGAAGCCGGCTGCGGAGCTGGGCAGCCCAGCCAATCGGGGCTTAGGGTTTAGGGTTTATAGGGTTTAGGGCTTAGGGTTTATAGGGTTTAGGGTTTAGGGTTTAGGGTTTAGGGTTTAGGGTTTACAAGTAGGCGCCTCCAGATTATAAGTTGGGTTGGAGCTGTGATTTCGGGATTAGGGTGTAGGCTCCTTTAGACCCTCAACCCCAAACCCTAAATCTTAAACCCTAAATCCTCAAGAGACAATAAATAGAAATTGTATGTGGTATCATTGTGAATTTTCCCAGGTTATTTGTCTAAACACCTGACAAGCAGAGTTAGGTACTTTCATCCACAGCTCCCGGGAGGCCAAATGCTCAATTTACTTAAACGTCTGGGGCCTTCCCACCCAAAGAGTCCCACGAGGCCAGCCAGGGCCGGGAGGCACCCAAAACATAAATTAGGTTCCAAAACGCTCGAATCTTTCGCTCAAAACTTTTTGGGACCCAAGCCCTGTACAATTTCTGGAAATTATAATAAGAATTTAAATGAAATCCATTGACTTCAATTTCGAAAAATTCCTAAATTTGAATTGTCGAGAGTTCAAAATATGTAGCATAAAATGAAAACCTTAGGGGTCCAATCAATTTCTCCCTCCCCAAATCTCCTTGCCGCCCAGTTCCTCTCCCCACGCACCACCCCGCACCCCCCCCCCCCCCCCCCCCCCCCCCCCCCGCCCCGGCCCCTGCCCCGCCCCCATCATAAAACCCAATATTTACAAAAAACTTTCGCTCAAAATTTTCGCTCGAAATTATTCGGGACCCAAACCCTATGCAGTTTCCATAAACCCTGATCCCTTAACCCTAAACCCTCAAGAGTCTGTCGAATTTACATTGATGACTGCATTGTGGTGATGTTTAGGTCGCAGATCTGCAAAACTTGGCTTTTGTTTTTTGATCATACGTTAACATCACTGACAAAAACGGTGTTTCAATTTTGTCAGTGTAAGCCGGGCTTGCGTGCGCTGTGTTGGTTCGCATGCGTAGTTCCCCCTTTTGGGTCTTGTGCCAAGTGTCTCGAGCACGCGGGGACGTACCGCATATATACACTTCATATTTCAGAGCATCGCTACATGCACTTGCACGCACACAAGTTTACATTAACTTGTGCTTAGTTAGAAACGATGGAAAGAGAGAAACGCTTCATGTGTAAGACTCGTTCATGTTCGTCAAGAGCTTTCCTCCGATCTTTGATTTTGCCATCGCCATGTTGGTGCTTCTGCTGGTCTTCTTTCTCTTGGCTGTCCACGCCTCAGAGCCTGTTAGGTGAGTGAGTGCTGCGGTATTTTGGTAAGTGGGGCGTGTATACCTTTTGATGAATTACCAGGCGGGTGGACGTTTGAAGGGCCACCGCCGCCACGTGTTATGCTCAGTGCAAGATGTCATTGCTGCTTTTTCCACACGGTGATGCGCTTTTCTTGCACTGGACAGGTACGTCGGAGTGCGAGAGCAGCTGCCTCCTTACTTTGTAATTGGAGTCTGCAGTGCTCTGTTGTCATGAGGCAGTGTGAGATGAGCGTCCGAACATGTGTCTCAAGCGATTCGAGCCCGTTTGAAGCTGGCTGGGGCAGGCCGATTGATGCGAAGCATGAGACGTCCTTGCACTCTCAAGTGTGTTGTGCTGAAGGGTGTGGATGGTGTTGCGCATCCAAGGCAAGACGGATTGCGTTCTTGGAATTGAGCTGGGGGCTCTCGTGCAGTTGTTCTTGAAAGGGTCTTGGAGCAAAGCTGCGCTCGTGTCAGTGGCTCAGAAGATTGGTTGTTGCGCAGGCGCTTTGTAGTTGTGTGTCTAGTCAACATGCTGGTGTACTGTGTCTTGTTTGTGTACAACGCCGCACAATGCCGTACAAGTTCTTGATTCAAATGAGTGGAATGCGTCGTGTGAGTGTCTCAGCGTACTTCTGACAGATTGGTCTGGAGACAGAGCAAGTTCCGACCTCATTAATTTCTGTTGTTCTTTTAATGAGAAGAAGGATTGAGAAAGTCTTGCACGTGACAGATTGGTGTGGAGACAAAGCATGTTCCGACCTCATAATTTCTGTTGCTTTTTGATGAGAAGAAGGATTGAGAAAGTTTTGTGCGTGACACACTGTCGGGAGGCATTCTACTTGAAGAGGCTTCAGGCTGGTATATGTTTCATGTGTGCTGTAGGGTAGAAAGGTGCCTGTAGTAAGTTGAAGAGTTCATGTGTTCTTTTCCCCGGTTCGTTCTTTAATTCACTCACTCGTCTATAGGATTAGTGGTCTTTTACCCCTTAAGTTTGCTAATGAACACCCCAGTTGCAATATGAATGTGGGGGCCATTTTTCGTATTATCGTTGTAAGGCCCCCCGTAAACTCTATTCACACTTGACTTGTCCAACTTTATGAGATTGAACGGCTCACTTCGCTCTCTCACTCGTTCATTCGGTCAAACCAAGTGGCCAGCTCCTATGTTCTGTAAACTGCTTCTGGCCGTTCTTTCTGTCCCTAAGATAGCATTTTGTCACACCTCGCCGAAAGATACAAAATTGCCTGCCTGCCAAGTGGGATTCAAAAGAGCACGACGAGCCTGATGCAATTCTGTTTACCACGGTCAAGCATCTCGTACTCAAAACACACGAGAAACATACCACAACAGCCCTGCTTGCGGCCCTGACAAAGGTCCCGCAGGCCGTGTTGCAGTCATCAAGTGCTCGAATCGTTTCAGTAGGCGCGAGGGCGCGCCAGCCATTCTACAGCGATCGGGCTGCGCTCATTCGCAGAGATTTGTTATTTTTTGTGCCGCCCATGTTTTTCCGCACATACACCAGCCGACCATTTCATAGAAATCGAGCTTTTCGTGCCACAGCCATCTTTTTTGGCCAGTTGCATATAATGGCCTTCCGGACTCTCCGCGCGACCCTTAGCAGGTATGTTCTCGCCGCAGAATCAACAAGTGCAGCTGTTGCTGCAATTTGGATGATGGCTCTGTCATCACTTCGTGTGAACCTGGTGCAGGCGGTGAAAGCAGTCACGTCAGGGCGCCTTCTGCGTCTTGGAGGTGATGCAGAAGCCTTAGAAACTGTTAGGGGAATATTGGAGGAAGGATGCCAGAACATGTGGTGTCAGCTGGTGGCAGCAGCATTAGCAGCAGTAACTGCAGCACGTCTGCCAATCCTTGTGCCTCAAACTTTGGCTTTTTCCAGGGTCATCTGGGTGTAGGCTTGGACTCAAAAAGTGAACTTGATATGTTTGCAAATGGCGGCCGGGGACTCCCAGGGTAACAAAGCGCGTTGCAGCTTTTGCGCTACCTTCAGCTGCAAGGCGTTTAGATGAGGGAAGTGCTTTGAGTTGTAATCTGGGGTCAGCAAACCTCGCAAAAGGCTTAAAGCTTAGCTGTTCGAATCTTGAGGCCAGAGGCAAGTCTGCTATCCAAACCACGAGCTTGCAGCAATTTACTCTAAACGGTGATTGTATTCTTCAGTTGTTCAGATTGCTCACACCTCACGGCCTATTCTGAACCCGAAGCCGAAAATGTTCTTCACATTCTGGCGCAAAAACCCCACCCAAACATGGGAAAGCACAAATCGGCGAGCGCTTGTTGCAAAGCCCTCCACCTGAATGCAAATTAGTTAATTTTTCCATCTGTTTCGGTCCGAGAAACTCTGAGCATTCCCAACTCTCTAATCAGGGATTTACGTCCATGTACTCTTTGTTTCGGGTCTCTTCAAGTGTTTGTATGTACAAACATAACCCCACCAAGACCTGACAAAAACGCAACAAAACCTGACAAAAACCCAACAAAACCTGACAAAAGCCCAACAAAATCTGACAAATGCACCTGAAAAAACACATAATCGCCATCATGAAGGCAATTTCTCGTCGCACAAATCACATTGAGGGTGCTTTCAGACATCAGTCCAAATCGGACATCGGGTGTGCAAACCTGGGTTCGGAGCACTACAGCCTGACATTTTCCCAGTGCAGCCTGACCTTTTCCCACCCTTTGATTGATAACTACATCCTCACATTTTGTGGCCTCAACCTGACCTGACATAACTTTCCCCACTACAACCTGATACTTTCCCACTAAAACCTGGCATTTTCCCACGAAAACCTGACATTTTCCCACTTAGACCTGAAACTTTCCCACTAAAACCTGAAACTTTCCCACTTTTCGGGTGGCTCTGCCACACCAAAATAAACATAGACTTGAGTTTAAAGGGGAACGAAATGTTGCCCTGTTTTTGAGCACTATCACTTTTCGGCCGGGTGGCTGAGCAAGCAGCGTAGGCCATGGAGATCGAAGAGCCAATCCAGACTGCTGGGTTTAGGGTTGAGGTTTGACGACACCAACGAAATCCCAAATCTACCCTTGGGAGGGAATATGTCAGGTTTTTTCCGGTTTGTGGCAACCCGTTTTTTCATGTGAAGAGTACCCTTTTTGAAAGGCACAACACGAACATCTAAGATCTAAACTCAGAAATACTGTCCCTGCCACGTGCTTTGCCGCTGCCAGCCACAAAGTCGCGCGCACGCCCGCGTTTACAGTACGTTAGCTAGGTTGGAACGTTTTATCTTGTTGGTATCGTTTTCGTCGCACGTGTGCGTGACTGTACCTGCTCGTGTCTGTGTTGTGATTCCTTGTCTGCGAGTATCAGTATATACTGGTCAAGTGCAGGATTTCGTCTGTGTCTTAGAAATTGCTTTGCGTCGTGCGTACAGTCTCTGATATGTTTGGCCAGCGCGTATGCGTTTGAGTCAGGTGGCCAGGGAGAACCCTAAAACCACAAGTCCTACAACACTCCTACAACCCTGGACAACAACCATAAAGCCTAAACATCCCTAAGCCCTAAACCCTAAACCCACAGGCTCCCAATCTTGGCTCTCCCAACAAAGAAGCATCCTCGAGCTTGTCAGGCTTTAGGGCATAGGGTTACAGCCCTAAACCCTGAACCCTCCCTTCTTCCTAAACCCTGAACCTTCCAGTTTTTGAGGGTACCCTTTAGGGGTACAGCCTTGCAGGGAGTAACTCATGACCATTTTTGCCAATGTTATATCCTACTGATCAGCCAGCCTGTGCTTAACTCTGTTTTTTTTTTTCACGCTGCCTTTAACTAGGCCCTGAACCCTCAACCCCTAACAAACCCATGCCAACGCCCTCAACTACAGACGCCTGAACCCAAAAACCTAAACCCCAAACCCTAAACCTTAGACCCAAGCGGTACAGGCTGAAATTTCTCTTGGCAGGAAGCCCGCTGCACCTGCACAAGTGACGGGGCCAGCGGCAGCCTCGCAGGCTTGGGTTAAGGTTTAGGGCGCAGGCTTTGGGGTTTAGGGTTTAGGGTTTAGTCGCTTTAGGGTTTAGGGTTTAGGGTGCTCAAAAGTAAAGAGCCCCAACTCGAAACCCTTGAACCATCACGTTTGAATCCCGTAACCATACAGACCTCACCGAATGAGCCGAAAACCATTGGGACATCATCACTGGAATGACATGCGTGTTTTCTTGTGCCGGGAACGAGCAACGTGCTGACCAACGAATGGTAGTTTGCATCTGGAGGATTCTCTAAATTTACCGTGCGGGGCTGCTATACAAATACAGAGCCCTGTATTCAGGGTACTACCCCGAAAGGAAAACTGAACCCAAGTCGAAGGACGCCTAAATCCTTATAAACTTTGCCCGGAAAATCCTCCATGAGGTCATCATGTGCTTGGTGATGAGGCCTAGATGAGCGGCGCACGAAAAAAACGTGGCAGTAGTCAGTACATAAGCCCCCGGTCAACCCCACACACCACACCTTTGGAAAAAAAACTAAACCCTAAACCCTAAACCCTAAACGGCTTAGGGTCCACCTTCTTGGTAGCCCAGTGGTACCCTTGAACCCTTTTTTTGGGTTCTGGGTTCCCTTAAGTAACCAACCCAAACAAGGGTGCCCTTACTATGATATGGGTACTGGGCTACTAACCCTAAACCCTAAACCCTAAACCCTAAGCCCTTACTAAGCTTTAAAACAAGCCCAAAGCCTTTGAGAACCCCTACAGGGGCTTCAGAATCAAGAGCCTACAAGTAGGTATTCAGTTTCTAAACCCTATAAACCCCAAACGCCCCTAAACCCTGAACCCTAACCATAAACCCTATGCCCTACGCCCTAAACCCTAAACCCTAACCCTAAACCCTAAACCCTAAACCCTAAATCCTAAACCCTAAACCCTAAACCCTAAACCCTAAACCCTAACCCTAAACCCTAAACCCTAAACCCTAAACCCTAAACCCTAAACCCTAAACCCTAAACCCTAAACCCTAAACCCTAGACCTTGTCCGTCCGAGCAGGCCCTGCAGCGGCAGCTCCCGGAGGGGTGGGAGATGCGCAAGTCCAGGAAGCCCGGCGGGTTTGGGTTTAGGGTTTAGGGTTTAGGGTTTAGGGTATAGGGTTTACGGTTTGGGGTTTGGGGTTTAGGGTTTAGGGCTTCGGGTTTAGGGTATAGGGTTTGGAGTTTAGGGTTTAGGGTTTAGGGTTTAGGGTTTAGGGTTTAGGGTTTAATTAGGGTTTTAGGGTTTGGGGTTTAGTGTTTAGGCGGGCGTCAGTTGTGGCAGACTTGCAAGTTCAACATCCGATTTCCGATGGTTGGGGGGAGGGAAGGTTCTAGAGGCTCCACGTCCGCACTCGCTCTTAGGGTAGTTACATGGTCCTTTGATATCGGCTTTATGGCGAACCCACATGTACCCCATAAAACCCCCTGAAGGGACCATATTGAGGTCCCTTCCCTTCATCCTCAACTCTGAAGGGACCATGCAACCCTAAACCCTAAACCCTAAACCCTAAACCCTAAACCCTAAACCCTTAGATCGCATTAGGGGACCAGTAGCCTACCTCAGACTCACGGAGGCTTTAGGCCTTAGGCCCTAGGGCCAACGGCCCCCCAAATACCCCTGAGTCGAGGAATACGTAGGCCTCTGCAGTCGTCATTGGGATTGGGGGGTTTAGGGTTTAGGGTTTGGGGTTTAGGGTTTGGGGTTTAGGGTTTCGGGTTTGGGGTTTAGGGCAATTTAGGGTTGAAGACTCAACCCTAAACCCTAAACCCTAAACCCTAAAAAGTAGGGGCCCCGAAAGTCGTAAGTAGGGTTATGAGGCCGGGCCCTGAAGAGGGCTGCAATACAAGTCTTGTTATTGCGGGTACCATGTTCAAGGCTAGTACAGTGTACAGAGCCCTAAACCTTAAACCCTAAACCCGAAACCCTAAACCCTAAACCCTTAAATTCTAAGCTAGAAACTCTAAACCCTGAACCCTGCCTGTAAGTACTCTTCCTTGAGTAAGGGAGTTCGGGGTGTCGGGGTGTCTCGGTTCGGGCGCATGAGAGAAGAGCTTTGGAAGCCTAGGGCCTAGGGTCTGAGTGCTAGGGTTTAGTGTTTAGGGTTTAGGGTTTAGGGTTTAGGGTTTAGGGTAGAGGTTTCGGATTCGGGACACACTCGATGCTTCTTGCTTTAAAAAAGTTCAAGGTTAAGTAAGGCCTCTTTGTTTTTTCTTGGCGTTGGGTTTTGTAGCGGGCGTTGAAGCTGATCGAGAAGATGAGGTATGTCAGGAGTCTAGTGCACGAGAGCGGCCAGGAGCACTGGCAAAATCTACTATGCCGATGCCCTACTTCATGGGGTTTAGGGTTTAGGGTTTCGTGTTTGGGGTTTTTAGGGTTCAGGCAGCTTGCACTGTAAACTCTGAACTCTAAGCTCGAAAAACCGCAAGCCCTCCACCCCATAAGGAGGGCTTTGGGATTAGGGTTCCCTCCTAGCTAGAAGTAGAGTTCTGAGGGCGCTCAGATTGGGTTCAGGGTTTGACCCTAAACCCTAAACCGTAAACCCTAAACCCTAAACCCTAAACCCTAAACCCTAAACCCTAAACCCTAAACCCTAAACCCTAAACCCTAAACCCTAAAAGGTTTTTTTAGGGTTTAGGGTTCCGGTCTGACCATTGAGGCTGCAAGTCCCTTATCTGCAGTGCTTATCTGCAGTTCGTAGAGTAAGGGGAGGACCTTCCAGGTACTTCTGTGGCCCCAAAATCCTAGCCGCACAAGTACGGGCACCCAAGTTGTAAGCAGGGGTGTAAGTTAAGGACCCTTACCTGGGCTTTTCGTCATATTCCTTAGGTTGCAACTCCCTAAACCCTAAACCCTAAACCCTAAACCCTAAACCCTAAACCCTAAACCCTAAACCCTAAACTCTACACCCCAAACCCTACTTGCACCAGAAGTACAAGCACCAGTTCAACCCGAACGAGCTGGTGGCCATGTTCCGTCGCTTTAGAACCCTAGAACCCTAAAACCCTAGAACCCTAGAACCCTAAACCCTAGAACCCTAGAACCCTAGAACCCTAAACCCTAAACCCTAAACCGCTTAAGGTGTAGGGTTTAGCGCCTACTGGGCTTTGGGAGTTGAGGGCCTACTGGAAACGGATTTAGGGTGATGTTATGGGATTCTCTGGGTGGGTGGGTGGGTGTCCACACACACTGATTGACTAGTGAATGTCTGGACTTGAGATGCCGAACCCAAACCCTAAACCGTAAGTAAACCCAAAACCCTAAACCCTAACCCTAAACCCTAAACCCTAAACTAAACCCTATACCCTAAACCCTAAACCCTAAACCCCTCACTGAAGGTGAACGAGAAGCTTGGGAAATCACAGTTCGAGCCACCTGCGGGCTCCACCATTGACAAGAAGGCCCCGTCAGTTTGTAGATTTCTGGGGCCTAAACCCTAAACCCTAAACCCTAAACCCTAAACCCTAAACCCTAAACCCTAAACCGCGGCTATAGGGGTTCTGAGTTGGGTCGGATATTTGTTTTTGCGCATTGGGTTCAGGGTTGTGGCTTGTACTGGGCATCCTAGGAAAGGGTTAAGAACCTTGTGTGTCTGGAGCTGAGTGAGCCTCCCACGCATGCCTTCATTAAGAGGGGTCTGCTGAGGGGTTATAGGCTGGAGGGTTGAGAATTTAGGGTAACCCTAGTCCCTAAACCCTGTCGTAGCGCGAGGACATTAGAGGCTGAAGATTCCTTAAGCAGGACCCTAAACCCAAAGACACTCTGGACTCCTAAACCTCATGTCTGATAGTTGAACCTTGAACACTCTACCCCCAAACCCTTAAGCCGAAACAAACCAAACCCTGAACCCTAGTAAGATCCGGTACAGACCCCCTCTAGCCTAATCCTGTTTCCTGACACTTCTAGAGCGTGAACCCTATAAACTCTGAACTCAAAGCACAAACACCCCAAACCCTGTACACCGTAGTTCGGATGCCCAGTAGTGCCCTTCTCTTTTTGTTTTCGGGTTTAGGGCTGAGGTCCCCTTAATCGGCTTAGGGTTTATAACGTTTAGGGTCTAGGGTCTATAGGGTTTGTAGAGTTTATAGGGTTTATAGGGTTTATAGGGTTTATAGGGCTTATAGGGCTTAAGGTTTAGGAGTTTCTGGGAAGCCTCGTTCCAAGACCCAACACTCTAGCTCCAACACTTGCACCATGGTCCACTGGAGCAGGCAGACGCCAAGAAGAAGAAAGCCTCCACGCGCACAAAGGAACGTCGCTCTTCAGTGTAGGGTGTGAGGTAGGGCAAAGAAAGGTACTTTGTGCATATTTTGGCTTATCAGAACGACATACTCAGAAGAATCATAAGAATATGTACTATATTGTCTAGGCTTTAAGGGAATATCTGCAAGTGCTGGGTCCTGCTTCGGAATACCCTTGGGGCCTGGGGTTTCGGGATGTGTTTGAGACATGATTGTTGTGGAGTCAACCTTCAGATAGAGGATCCCTAAACGGATTAGGGAAAAGAGTTGAGGTTAAGACTTGAGGGTTTAAGAAAGCTAAGCCCCAAATTTTGGAGTCCTATGCCCTAAGTCACAGCCGAAAGAGCCTTAAAGTCCAGAGGACGATTGGGCGCAGATGCTGTTTATTTGTGCCTCCTACTTTGGGGTTTAGGGCTAAGCCTGTCAAGAAGCTCACGAACTTATGGCCCTCCCCCCCTCCCCCGGGTAGGGTTTAGGGTTTAGGGTTTAGGGTTTAGGATTTAGGGTTTAGGGTTTAGGGTTTAGGGTTTAGGCTCAACACCCCCTCTTCAAGGAATCAAGCCGCGCGCAGCCTGGCTCTTGAAGACTTAGTGCCCTAGAGCTCTTGGGACTCGACCTCGGCCCCCTAAGGTTGTGCCCTTTAGTTTAGGGTTTAGGGTTTAGGGTTTAGGGTTTAGGGTTTAGGGTTTAGGGTTTAAATTTAGGGTTTAGGGTTTGAGGTTTAGGGTTTAGGGCCTTGTGTTTGCGGACCCTCTGTGAACCTCTTTAGTTGTGAGGTCCAGGGCTTTGGGTTCTGTAGGGGCTCTGCGGTGAAACAGCCTCATATCGCAGGGTTTAGGGTTTAGGGTTACTGGTTCAGGGGCCTTATCAACCCCAAACCCCCAAACATCCAAACCCCCAAACCCCCCCCAAAACCCAAAACCCTAAACCCCAAACCCTAAACCCTAGAACCCTAGAACCCTAAACCCTAGACCCTAAACCCTCCAGCCATGGACACGCTGAAGAGACTGCAGCCATCGGTCCGCGAGCTGTCCAGCAAGGACCCGGCGGCCAGAAGCCATGCAGCACAAGACCTGGCTTACATAGCAGCCTGGCTAGAGTTTAGGGTTTAGGGTTTAGGGTTCATGGTTTAGGGCTTCATCATCCTTCAAACCTGAACTGCCAACTCTTCCCAGGTGAAAGAGCACCATCTCTACCCCCAAACCCTAAACCCCCTCAACCCTAAACCCTAAATCCTAAACCCTAAATCCTAAACCCTAACCCTAAACCCCAAACCCAACTCTTCCCAGGTGAAAGAGCACCACCTCTACCCCGTGTCTCTGGTCGAGCTGGATGGCCTCAAACCTCTCATCAAGCTGGTCTCGGCGAAGGCCACGTGGAGGTAACCCTTACTAAACCCTACCCCCAAACCCTAAACCCTAAATCCCCAAAGTCCCTAAACCCTAAACCCCCCGCCCCAAAACCACAAACCCTAAACCTTTCCGAAGGTTTGCGAAGCCCAAAGTACCTGTTAGAGTGTCCTCAACACACACCATTGCGGTAGCCCGCAGCTTATTAAGATGTCAGGGTTCTCTAAGTGACTTTCTGTTTCGGGAGGCATGCAGAGCGTTATAATACATAGGGCAGGCTTTGACGGTTTCAGCATGCCGGGGTTCAGGGTTCACCTTCAAAACGCTATAAAACTTACTGGCTCAAAACCCAACTTTTCAACTTTTGGGCTTCTTATAAGGTAGTTTATTCTGAAAGTTTCAACTTTTATTTCCTTGGGTTTTGGGCCAGTAAGAAAAGGGGGGAGCGCAGGTCCCGTAGATCCTAGGCCTGGGGGGGAGTAGGCCCTTTTTCCCTTTTATTCGGGTTGGGGTTCCTCTTATCATCCCCTTAAAAGCAACAAGGGTAACCTTTTTTATTCCTAGGTTACTCCCGGGTCTAGTTGCACTAAGGCTTTCATGCATCCTCAATTTCCTTGTAGGTAGCCCGTGTTTTTGTTTCACCTTCCCCCTAGGATATGGACAAGTAAGTATGTCTTTGCTGCGAAGGTTCTACCCTAAAAAATGGGGGGGGAGGGAGGGGGGGTAGTTGGAAGCCCTTTTGACTTCATAAGTAGGGTTACTAAGGTGGGTTATGGCGATTATAAACGGGGTCTAGGGGATACTAAGTAGACTTACTAAGTCAAAAGAGCTTCCAAGTGACTCATCTCAACGTCCTGTCAACCCTGTAAAGCCTGAAGAATAAACCCTAAACCCCAAAATCCCTTAAACCCAATTCAGGGCCCTAAACCCTAAATCCCCTAAATCCCCAAAGTCCCTAGCCCTAAACCCTAAATCCCCAACGTCCCTAAACCCTATACCCTAAACCCTAAACCCTAAACCCTAAACCCTGAACCCTGAACCCTGAACCCCAAACCCCAAACCCTAAACCCTAGCTGAGGAAGCGGAGGTTGGAATGGGCATGGAGCGGGCCAACGCCGCCATGGCACTGGGCCACATTGCACCTTGACTGGGGTTTAGGGGTTAGGGTTTAGGGTTTAGAGTTCAGGGTTTAGGGTTTAGGGTTTAGGGTTTAGGGTTTAGGGGTTACCATGGCCCTAACCCCTGAACCATCATCCAAGCCCCTCTGTATCTCCTTTCACCCCCTTATCTTGGGCACGTCACTCTGGGCTTCGCGCGGTCCGCAAGATCTTGGAGAGTTTCTTGGTTTTTGGTTTAGGGTTTAGGGTTTAGGGTTTAGGGTTTACAGGGTTTGGGGGTTAGAGTTTCCCTGATGTACCTAGGCTGCAAAAACCTAAGTTAAGTCCCGAAGCCGACAACAAACGCCCTTGCCCTCCCAAGATTCCAAGATGCCCTAAGCCGAAGCCTCCGCAAAGCCTCAGCCCCAAAGGTTTAGGTTGATTTTGGGTTTAGGGTTTAGGGTTTAACCCTAAACGCTAAACTCTCAACCCTAGACCAGAGCCACAAACCTTGAGCCCTAAGCCCCCCGAACCCTAAACCCACAAGTCCCAAGCCCTGCAAGTATGGGGCCCCTGAAGTAGAGCTCGAACCTGAATATTCTGACTTCTAAACGCACTCGAGGGCCCTTACAAACCCCACTGCTTACGACTTGGGGGCCTCTCCTTCCCTAAACCCTAAACCCTAAACCCTACGCCCTAAACCCTAAACCCTAAACCCTAAACCCTAAACCGGGGTTATCTTCGAGAAATCCTGAACACCTCGGCTTCATAAGGCCCAGAGCAGCAAAAAGCATCGCGAGGCCGGCGGAGGGGTCTGGGGTTTAGGATTTGGGGTTTTGGGTTTCGGGCTTTGGTTTTAGGGTTTGGGGTTTAGGGTTTGGGGTTAGGGTCTCAGGTTTGGGGTTGAAAGGGTCTAGGGTTCGGGGTTTGGGGTTGAGAGTTTGGGGGGGTTGGTAGGGTTTAGGGCTGCAGAGGTCACGGCCCCAAGCCCGCCCATCCTCTGCAGCCCGAACAGACACCGGTCCGCTCTACGTCCAACCTTCAAGTTGGTGACGTAATGTGACCCTCCTTCAGCCCCATAAACCGAAATAAATAAGAAACCCTAAACCCTGAGACCCCTTGGGAGGATGAAGAAGTAGGGTTTTGGGGTTTGGGGGGTTAAAGTTTAAGTGAAAGGGTCAAGGTTTTGGTGGCTTAAGGTTTAGGGGTATTTCCTTGAGGTTGAAGAGCCTGGTACCCTGTTTTACAGTTGGGTCGTTTACAGGGTCCTTAAGGAGGATCCGCTTTCATTTTCCCACGGGTCCCGGATAGTCTCCAATTCAGCAGATTTAGCGGTTAGTGTATGTTAGTGTCATCTTTCCCCAAAAACCGAAACACAAAAGCTTAAGGTTTAGGGTTTAATAGGGGCAATGCCGACATCCTCTCCTAAGGGGCTTCGCGGCAGGATGTGGGCTCAGTATTCAGGGTGGCAGGTCCGCTGTCTGCCGTGCAACGCATATGACTCACGGAAGTTCTGCACGAGGCATAATCTAAGCATATCTGAGCCCTAAACCCTATAAACCCTAAACCCGATATCGTGTAGTGCTCTGGATGGCACAGGCCAGCGCAAGCCGTCAAAGAAGTACTCTGCGACAGGTTGGGTCACTTCACCGTGGCCGCCTGTGCCACCCAAATGGCCAGCTTGGCGTGAAGCTCGTGGTTGCGGATGGGACCAAGCCATTATCCACCACGATACCCAGAGCCCATCGCTCTCACTTCGCGGCTCCCGGGACTCGAGCGGCTTCGTGGGCCACGTGGCAAGTTGGCAAAAGCCAAGACAAAGCCTTTGAAAGCTAAGGGTTTAGGGTTTGGGGTTTGGGGTTCGGGGTTTAGGACATCCAGATCGTGGGTCGCACCCGTATCATCCTCAAGAGGGACTGAGAGCTCTTTCTTCTACCCTAAACCCTAAACCCTAAATCCTAAACCCATTGGGCGTGGCGCGAGGCTGCTCCCGCAAGGCCCAAAGCCCTGGACCCCGAACACGAAAACCCTAAACCCGAAATCTCCCTAAGTTGAATTCCTAAACCCTAAAACCCGAAACCCTCTAAGCCGCCTGTCCCGCCACAGTTCCGATCGAACGCCACGCCCTAAACCTCAAATCCCACACCCCACATACCTTAATCCCATAAGCCCTGTAAACACCAAATCCTATCATCTCTCGCCAATGAAAAAGCGCCTAAACCCTATAATTTTTAACCCCTAAGCCCTAGACCGTAAACCCGGTAGCATCCCGTATCCTTAAAGCCCACGTCGATGAACCCCCAACCCTATGTAGATGCTATACAGCGGTTTATTTCACTCTCTCCCGTATGCTCCCAGACCTTACGGCCAGCGCGTCCAAACCCCAAACTCTAAGTCCCAAACCCCCAAACCCCCACCCAATCCCAAACCCCTTACCCCAGACATCCCATTCCACACACCCTTACACCCCCAATCCGAACCCACACCCCCAACCTTAAACCCGAAACCCCAAAAACCCAAACCCCAAACCCTAAGCCCTTAAGACCTTCAACCCTATAAACCCTCTAAACCCTGAAGCCCTTAACCCAAAGCTCCCAACCCCAGATCCACAAAGCCCCAAACCTTAAACCCTAAACCCTAAGCCCTAAACCCTAAACTCCCAACCCCAGATCCACAAAACCCTAAACCCAAACCCCAAACCCAAACCCAAAACCTAAACCGTAAGCCCTAAACCCTAAACCCTAAACCCTAAACCCTAAACCCGAAACCCTAAACTCCCAACCCCCCACATCCACAGAACCCCTAAGTTCCCAACCACAGATCCACAAAACCCTAAACCCTAAACCCTAAACCCTAAACCCTAAACCCTAAACCCTAAACCCTAAACCCTAAACCCTAAACCCTAAACCCTAAACCCTAAACCCTTTGCCAGGCTGTGGTGGCCGCTGGGGGCCTCGGCCCGGTGGTGCGGATGCTCCTGGGCTTTGGGCCTGGGTTTAGGGTTTAGGGTTTAGGGTTTAGGGTTTAGGGTTTAGGGTTTAGGGCTTTGGGTTTTGGGTGTAGGGTTTAGGGTTTGGGGTTTGGGGTTTGGGGTTCAGGGTTCAGGGTTTAGGGTTGAGACGGCTGTGGTGGGGGGGTGAGGGGCTGGGGAAGTGTGAGAAGTGTGAGAAATGGGCGGAGGGGTAGTAGGGGATCCTATGATCAGGCCTTGGTGGCTTAAACCCTAATGTGGGACCCTCTTTAATGTGCCCCCCTCCCCGAACAGTCGAGGCGTGGATGGGATCCTGATTACACGGCGGGGCTTATATGATTTTAATAGGGAGGAGTTTAAAAGGGGCAGCGATGCACAGCATCTTTTTTATAACGGCGCGCCGCGTGGATATTTCTTACGGCGCCCGGACGATTTGACTTTAAAGAGGATCCCCCAAACAGTCAGGGGATCCTGAATAATTCGGCCAATTTGACTTCAAAGAGTCCCCCCCCTACTAAACAGGGTCCAACATTACGCCCTAAACCCCAAACCGTAAGGGTCTCTCGGGTTACAGCGAATTACATGGTTGGGGGGCCCAAGCCCAACCCCCCTCAAACCCAGAATTTGGAGTCTACAATAACTAGGGTAGCTTCATATGGGCCCTTATTGAGTGGGGGCCCTTAAAGCCTGAACCCTAAACGCTAAGCGCTAAACCCCAGAACAAAAACCCTGAACCCTACGATAGGTTTTTCTGGTCCTGACTGAAGAGGCCTTTCCCCCCCCCCCCCCGGATTGTGGGATTAGGTCAGGGTTTTGTGCTAGTTATGGATAATACCCAAGTCGCAGTAATTGGTGCCAGTGCTTTTGAAGAACGAATCCTGATACTACACTTTAGAAGTCCTATATGAGCATGCCCGAGGGCTTGTAGATGTGCAACAGCATACGGGCCCTAGACTGCGTTATTCGTATCATACCTCTGGCCCTAAACCCCACACACTAAACCCCAAACCCTAAGCTTTGATTCCTAAACCCGTGATGATGCGAACATGCGAGTAAGGAAACTGAACACTTGATCCGATCTGGCATAGAGTTTGGCTTGTTAGGGTTTAGGGTTTAGGGTGTAGGGTTTAGGGTTTAGGGTTTAGGGTTAGGGTTTAGGGTTTAGGGTTTAGGGTTTAGGGTTTAGGGTTTAGGGTTTAGGGTTTAGGGTTTAGGGTTTAGGGTTTAGGGTTTAGGGTTAGGGTGATGAGTTTCCTTGCTTGAGGCTGGATTCTGGTCGCGCGGTGGAGCGCTGTCAAGCAAGCTTTGCCATGGCGCACCTTTGCGAGGACGACGCCCGGACCACCAATTCGAGGATTTAGGGGGTCTCGGGGTGCCCCTAAACCCTAAACCCTAAACCCTAAACCCTAAACCCTAAACCCTAAACCCTAAACCCTAAACCCTAACCCCAGGGTTGGGTTTAGGCTTCAGGTTTCAGGGTTCAAGAGCTTCGGGAGCTTGGGCTGGGTGCAAGGGTCTAAACCCCAGGGTTTCGGGTTCAGGGCGTAGGGAGTTTCGGAGTGTTTCTGGGGGGGTAGTGTAATGGTTGGGATGGGCTGGGTTTAGGGTTCAGGCTTCAGGGTCCAGGTTTTGAGGGGCCTGGAGCGTCGTCAAAGCCGAAAACCCAAACCCCAAACTCTAAGCCCTTAAACTGGGCCGTGGGGGAGAGTTCCTATCATTTAGCCTTAACGAAAGTTGCTAACGAAAGTTGCTACTAGCATGACCACGGGGCCCCTGCTTGTAAACCTAAATCCCCAAACCCTAAGCCTTAAACCCGAAACCTTAGACTAACCCTTAAACCCGAAACCCCAAACCCCAAACCGAAACCCTAAACCCTAAACCCTAAACCCTAAACCCTAAATCCCAAGGATGTCAGGGCCCAAAACATCGCCATCCGCCTCAATGCCATGCACCACCTGGTGCCCTGGGCTTTTGTAGGTGTTAGGGTTTTAGGGTGTTTGGGTTTAGGGTTTTAGGGGTTCAGGGTTTTAGGGTTTTAGTTTTTTATTTTTATTTTTGTGTTGTTTGGGTTTTCTAGTGTTTTTTTAGTTTTGTTTAGGGTTTTTGTTGTGTGTTTTTAAGGGTTTTGTTAGGGTTTTTTGGGAGTTTGTATGGTTTTTTGGGGCTGTTTAGGGTTTTTAGGGTTTTTAAGCGTTGTTTTGGGGTTTTTAGTGTTTTCGTTAAGGGTTTTTAGGGTTTTTGATGGCTTTCGGTTTTTTTGAAGGGTTTTTAAAGGTTTTAAGTGTTTTTTTAGTGTTTTAGGGTGTTTTAGGGTGTTTGATTTAGGGTTTTAGGGTTTGAGGATTGGAGGTTGAGGATTTGGGGTTTGGGGTTCAGGGATTAGGGCTTAGGATAGGGCTTTTGGAGGGAGGGCTTCGGGCCTCGGGTAACATCTGAGCAGCAGGCTTTTGGAGGGCCGGGCCTGGTGGCATCACAGTTCAACCCGGGCGTGTCCCCGTGGTTGCATGTAGGCCTCTCTCGATTTTGAGATTCAGGGGTTTCAGGTAATCCCTAAACCCTAAACTCTAAGCCCTAAACCCTAAACCCCAGATGACTTCTGGGTCCTTCTGGGCACCCTACCGGGAGCCTTATGCGGACTAGACGTTAGAGAGGCCTTTGGCTCAAGCATCGGTTTCGCCACAGAGAAGTCTTCGTTGGGTCCACGTCCCAGCAGCCCCTAGACGCTAAACCCTACACCCTAAACCCTAAACCCTAAACCCTAAACCCTAAACCCTAAACCCTAAACCCTAAACCCTAAACCCTAAACCTCGCCTGGTGGGGCTGAGGCTTAGGGTTTAGGGCGGAGGCTGAGACCTGAGAAGTACCTCGGAGTTTGGGAGTTTGGAGTGTGGGGTGCAGCTACATAGGGGATTCTCTTATGGTCCGTGTGCGGCTCCACAAAAGAGAGCCGACGTTAAGCCGCAAATCGCTTATGCCATCGGATGTGCCTTTGTGCAAAACCGACACCCTAAACCCAAAACCCTAAGCCCGAAACCCTAAACCCTAAACTCTAAACCCTAAACCCTAAACCCTTAGGGTTGGGGGAACCAAAATCCCGAAACTCTAAGCCCTACCTGCTGAGCCACGGAGACAAACATGTGTCACCTGCGCCCCAAGTCGGGATTGACCCCGCCTGAAGCCCCTAAACCTCCCAAAGTCACCCTGAACCCGCAAACCCTCGAAGGTCCGAGAGCTTTCCTTGGAGGGCGGGGCCATCAGCAACGCAGCCTATGCACTCTCTGTGCTTTGTGGCAACGCCAAGGTCCGACGGGGCGACGTCGAGTGTGGGCAAACCCTAGCCCTAAACCCTAACCCTAAACCCTAAACCCTAAACCCTAAACCCTAAACCCTAAACCCTAAACCCTAAACCCTTGGTTGTCAGGTATGATAATCGGCCTACCTCGGAGTCAAAAGGACTTCCAAGCAGGCTCTTCAACCTGAAGCACTAGTAAACTTCAGCTTCTAAACAACAACAGCAACTTTAGGCTTTCGATATGAAGCTACTCAACCCTTTAGGGTTTAGGGACTTTTGTGTTTAAGGGTTTAGGGTTTAGGGTTTAGGGTTGCATCGACTCCATTATGGGACCCATGGGGGGGGGGGGGGGGGGCGCTACACGGGACTCTCTTCTGGCCAATCTTTTCCTTCCTTCGAGTGTAGGGTCTCGAGTTTATGCCTAAAGCCTAAACCCTAAACCCTAAACCCATCCTAAACCCTAAATCCTATGCTTCAGTGATTCAGTGTGCTGTCTTCATGACACCTGGAGCTCTTCCACCACCTTCTTTTTGTGGTATCTCGCCGTAAAACCTGGAACCCAAAGGCCCCCATGACTCCCAAACCCATAGCTAAGAACTTAACCCATAGCTAAGAACTTCCCATGTATCCCTGAAGCTTTAGGGTTCAGGGTTTAGGGTTTAGGGCTCAGCATTCTTCGACATTCAGCTTGACTGATGAGAACCTCAAAGGAAGGAACCCTCCAAGAAAAGTAGGCACGTGGAGGGCGGATGTAAAGGTCTTGCTTGGGAAAGGGTTTTGGTTCCTATGGGTTTGTAATGGACATGTAGGGTAATTTTGGAAGGTATTTTGATCAACTACCACATAGTAGGAGTGTAGGCACAAAGGCTATTCTTGCGATAGGCCTACTACTTCTTGGATGTTTCTTGGCTCTCCTGTAACCCCACACCGCTAAACCCTCAACCCCTAAACACTAAACCTGAAACCCTAAACCCCACTCCCTAAACGTAAACCCCAAACCCTAAATCCTAATCGATTTTCTGGTGTAGGGTCGAGGATGTAGGGGGCCCTAAACCTTAAACCCTAAACCCTAAGCCCTAAACCCTAAACCCTAAACCCCAAACCCTAAGCTTAAGGTGAAGCCCTGGGAGGTTCAGTCAGAAATCGGCCGGCTCGGGGCGTCGGAGGCTTTGGTGCGGCATCTGCACCTGGGCCTCGGGTTAGGGTTTAGAGTTTAGGGTTTAGGGTTTAGGGTTTAGGGTCCAGGGTCTAGGGTCTAGGGTCTAGGGTCTAGGGTCTAGGGTCTAGGGTTTAGGGTTTAGGGTTAAACCCTCAACACTAAACCCGAAACCCTGAAGTTTCGCTGGCGGGTTCTTCCCTCTCGTGGCTGAGGTTCCTTCTAAAATCGGGGTGGAGAGATAGAGTTCGGGGTTCAGGGTTAGGGTTTAGGGTTTAGGGTTTAGGGTTTAGGGTTTAGGGTTTAGGGTTTAGGGTTTAGGGTTTAGGGTTTAGGGTTTAGGGTTTAGGGTTTAGGGTTTAGGGTTTAGGGTTTAGGGTTTAGGGTTTAGGGTTTAGGGGCGCAGGGGCTTAGGGTACAGGACGTCGCAGCTTGGTGGCTCTGAAGTTCGGGGCTAGGAATCGAGTATCCGTAGATGCTAAAGATCATCAGCTCGTGAAAGCCCTACAGGCAGGGTACGTACTTGGGTTGCACCCTGAACCCTATAAGCCCGAAACCTGAGTGGCCCTACCGGCAAAGGTTTGCGGTTCTAGGTAGCTTGTTAGATTCAGGGTTTTTTCTAGAGCAGCAGAACTGTATATAGATTTGCCCCAGTTGTGCAGGCTCAGTTCTCTTCTTAGAGGGGAATTACATAGGTTTCTCAAGGCATGTATTCAGTTTTTGTCTGATGTTTTCAAGGAAGGAGGCTCCAAGGTACGTGACCGAACGTACCCCCCCTCACTACCTTTAGGGTTTCTGGCTTTGGAGCTAGGTGCTTTGGGGCTCCAGTCGGAGGTCTTCTGGACGACACATAGCCTATGAACCCGAAACCCGCAGGAAAGGGCTTGCGCGCATGTGATTTCGAGCCCTCACCCCTCCTGAACAGAAGCCCAAACCACCGCAGCCCTTCTCCCTGTCCGCCCTCCCCAAGCGAAGAAAGTTTTCCATATCCTTCTTTATATACATATACATACAGACAGAAACATTGCTGTCGCTGCTGCTCTTGCTGCTCCTAGTAGTCTTTTCCCACAACTACCACCGCCATCACGCCGGCAACAACTCCTTCTTCGAGTACCAATCAAAATGGTATTGGTGCAGCCCTAAACCCTAAACCCTCAACCCTCAACCCCAGACCCTAAACCCTAAACCCTAAACCCTTGTGAAAAACCTAAACCCTAAACCCCAATCTGCAAGCCTTTGGGTCCACTGAGGTCCGCACCGAATGCCACGGAGCGGATCGACGCTGCGTTCTGCCTTGCGAAGTTGGCGAAAGGCAACACTGACAACCAGGACGGCATGGGAAACCCTATGCCCCAAACCCCTAAACCCTAAGCCCTAAAACCCTGCTTGAAAGGCGTAATGTGGGTTATGGGGATGATGATAGGGTTTCTAGGGGATACTCAGTAGACCTACTACGCCACAGGAGCTGCTAAGTAAACTTTAACCCCTCAACTGCTTCAGGTTTTTCGGGTTTAGGGTTTCGGGTTTCGGGGCTATCAGAGGTCTCGCGCCTTGGCCTCTCTCAGCCCTATCCCTTACAATTTTGGGGGTTTAGGGTTTAGGGTAACCTAAACCATAAACCCCGACTTTGCCATCCGAGCCCTTGTGTTTTGCACTTCTCATGCTTGCTGGTTAAGCGACAATTTCAGCTGACAGACCGCAATGTTGGAGTTTAAGTGCTATGGGTCCCTGCAACCCTAAACCCTAAACCCTGCAGGAGAGAATCATGGCCGTTGGCGTGGTTGAGCCGCTGATGGTGCTGCTGAGGTCTTCTATGGAGGCCGAGCAGCGCAATGTTCCTGGGCAGGAAGTTGCTGCCGTCTAGGGTTCAGGGTTCAGGGTTCAGGGTTTTGGGTTTTTAGGGTTTAGGGTGTACGGTTTAGGGTTTAGGGTTTAGGGTTTAGGGTTTAGGGTTATCTGCCCGGTAGACTACACAGTCGCGTTTTTTGGGCGGAGCTAGCCCCAAGACTAAAGCCGTTCAAAACGCAGAAAGCCCTCTATTCAATAGAATATAAGGGCCCATTCTATGGATCCCCAAAAAGCAAGGATAAGGGACCATACTAAGGGCCCCATGGTTCCCACCTTAGAGGGGTTGGGTTTACACTGTGTAACGAACAGACGGCGCACAATGCACCCCAAACCTGAAAACTGAAGCATAAACCGTCGACCTTCTTCTTAATCCGTAAGCCTCGACAAAAACCTTACGAGTCGGGTCGGCAGAAGCAGAACACCTTTTTACGACCCATCCGTTCAGAAGCTTCAACCCCAAGCCCCAAACCCTAAACAGTGGCAGGGTTGCACATAATTTTTACTTTTATGCCTTAGTCCCCCCAATCCTCATAAAGCCGACGACAAAGTTTATTTTTATAGGCCCCCCCAAACCTACCCAAGTAACGCCGAACCTCCAATGGTTGAAGTGCTGGAACTGGCTTCCGATGTCCAGTCCACGTGATGTTGAAGGGTTTAGGGTTTAGGGTTTAGGGTTTAGGGTTTCAAGGCCCGAAACCTTAAGCGGACTTCGTGTCGGACCTTAGGGTTTTATAAGGGTTTAGGGTCTCGGGCTTAGTGTATAGAGTCAAGGGATGAAAGGAAGGACCCTTACAAGGGACCTTAGGGGTTTATTTAGGGGTTAATCCCATCCCCCTAATGTTAAGTGCACCCCCCCTCCCTCCCCAACAGAAACTCGAAATGTGTTTTTTTTTTTAATTAGGGGAGGATTTTATCGAAATGTCATAATTAATTAGACTTCAGGGTTACTCAAGTAATCAATCGAAAAGACTGGGCTCTAAACCCTAAAGCCCTAACCCTAAGCCCTAAACCCTAAACCCTAGACCCCAAACTCTAAACCCTCTGAGGGTTTTGTTGGTGTTGAGGGGTTTGTTGGATGCCTGAACCCCGCCCCCCCCCCCCCCCCCCCCCCCCCCCAATTCGGAATAGGGTTTAAAAGGCGGGGTCGGTTTCGGCAGGATTTTCCGAAAAGTGTTTTTATGATTAGGGTGGTCTTTAGAAAAAGAGGGAAGTGATTATTTGGGGGCCACTTAGCCATATAGGGACTATATACTACCATTTGCCTCAGAACCGCCCCCCCCCCCCCCCCCAAAAAAAAAAAAGAAAATAAATAGAAATAAAAAAAAAATAAAATGAAAATCCCTGTCATTGCCCGTAGAAGGAGTATTATGCACTGTTTTGGGGGGGTTCTTAAGCAATTATTAGTATAAGGTTTCTATATACTACTATTTGCTTAGCCCCCGCCAAAAAAAACAATACATGACAATGATAATCCCAATATTGCCCTTACAGGGAAGATTTTTTTTAATTATTATTTGGGGGGTTCTGAAGCAATTAGTAGTATAAGGTTTCTAGGGGAATAAGATGAAGGTTCCCTTCTGGGGTCCCTCCTTATACCCCTTAAGCGAGTCGTTGTGTGAAGTCGTCGGCTTGCTTTCCGATTTAGGGTTTAGGGTTTGGGGTTGAGAGGGTTTAGGGTTTAGGGTTTAGGGTTTAGGGTTCAGGGTTCAGGGTTTAGGGTTTAGGGTTTATAGGGTTTAGGGTTTATAGGGTTTAGGGCTTAGGGAAGTGGACCCTTCAGTGGTCCTCATTCCTTTGTTTGGAAGGTTTGGGGTTTAGGATATATTCTGGGTTGCTCTGAAATCTAGTTTAGGGTGGATACTTGTAGCGCAGGGTTAGTAGAGAGTCTCGGACCCAGAATAGGCCCGTGTTTCCTTTGTTTCGGGTTTAGGTTCCCTTGAACAAAGTCTAAACCAAAAAGGGCACCCTTTTTGTTCCTAGGCTACTCTTGTGTCTGGTAGTGTAGCTGCATTCCCAACCCTGTTTCCGAGGGTGAATGTAAGAGTAGCTACCCCAAAGCACGCGCGCGCACTTCCAGGGTTCACATTATTTGTGCACCCCTTTTCAAACGGACATGATCTGCCTTCACGGTGCTGCAATTCTGTAATCAACGCGAGATCTGGTACTGTGGAAAGTAAAGGGCCTACGCCCGCTTTCTTTAGGATAACTCCTGCGGTCCTTGCGCTCCTCGAAGCCACAACCCTACATGGGTTTTGGGCTTGGGGTTTCCAACCTCCCGCCCCCCTCCCCCTCTGCGGTTCATGGCCTGTGGTTCATGGTGGGTTTCGGGTTGAGGTCTGGGTGTAGGGTTTAGGGTTGAGGTGCAGGTTGAGGGTTCAGGGCTAAGGCGGATAGGGTTCGGGGTTCCCCTCTTCCCCCTGCTGTGCTTCATGGTGGGTTTAGGTTTTAGGGCTTAGGATTTACGTTTCAGGGTTGCCTGTCCCGGCCGTGGTGGTTTAAGGGTTAGCGGCAAGGTTTGCAGGGAGGGATACCGTGGGGGCGGGGGAGGGGGGTTCGAGAACACAGGCTCCTCTGAATCTGAGCCCCAGACCTTGAACCCTCTTAACTCGTAAGGTCAGTCTAGGGTTTATGGCCCTAAACCCTACACCCTAAACCCTAAACCCTAAACCCCTACTACCTGAAAAGATCGATGCGAGGGTTCCTAGAAGTGACCAGACCGTGACGGGCTAGGGTTTAGGGCTTTCAGAAGGGAACCAGATGACCCCACGCCGCTCTTTGGGGTTTAGGGTTTAGGGTTTAGAGCGCAGAGTTTAGGGTCTATAGGGCTGCATCTCGGAGGCGCAGGAGCTGTGTCTGAAGCTTGAGCCGCACTAGCGGAGTACTCCTAAACCTTTGGCCATTACACTCTAGACCCCGCGCCTGCACTGCACACTTGAACTTCAACTCTCAGGACACCCGGTACGAGCTGTATTCTTTGTTCAGGGTTTGGACCCCTTACAACCATCGGCCTCGTGCGTAAACCGTACACCCTCAACCCTCGACACTATTCTTAGATCTCGGATCGGCAGCAGGTAGCACGCCTACTGGTCCCTATATGCAGTAAAAGCCCCTTGCTCACAGGGCGGGGGCCAGATATTCCCTAAATCCACCCTCTGTGTTCGTGTACCTGAACAGGGTATGGTTGGTATTGTCTTGTACTTCCGATAATATGACCTTGGGGCGCAGGGGAAGTAAGCAAATGTTCAGCCCTTTGCTGCTGGAGTCCCTAAACCCTAAACCCTAAACCCTAAACCCTAAACCCTAAACCCTAAACCCTAAACCCTAAACTTCGGAAGGCCGTCGATTTGTCTGCTGAGGCTTGATCTTCCAGTCTGGGGAAACGCATTTTACTAGGACCCACTCTGGGTCTTGTTTAGGCAGAAACGCGTACCCTGAGTTTAGTGCTATGAGGTTCGGTGTGCTTGAAGGCTTATTGGCACTTCATGCAGCTTTCGCATTGCGCCGACCTTTATTTAGCTTGGATTTAGCCGGCCCATTTTCATTGTCCACGGTTCAGTCGCATTCTGCAACCAGGCCAGTGCCAGTGCCAGCCGAGCAGAAGCATCGGTTGCCACGCAAACGACGCAGTAATGCTTTTGACCAAATCATGTAGAGAGGAAAGCTGAGTAACGCCAACTCGCATGCTTGCATTGTCGAATAGGAAACAGCTGACAAGCAGCGCTTCTACAAATAGATCTGTGCTCCGAAACCAGTCGCATGTGAACAGTGCTGGTCTCTTCAGTTACTTTGAGGAAAGGGGTCTACTTTCCCCTCAAAGTGTTATGCGCGTTCACAATGTCAAGGATGTGAACTCCAGGGGTTTAGGGCTTCAGGGGGCTCTGAAAGGTTGAATTAGGATTTTACGTGTTTAGTATTCTTAAGGTATCATCAGATCATTCCATACACCCGAAAGTTTAAGGTTTAGGGCTTAGGGTCACAAGCCCCGAAGCTAACCGGGAAATGAGGATGAGGACCACTACCCAGACCCACTGGGGTGAGGCATTGTAGCCGTACTAGATGAGGAATGGCGCTGGCGCAGCGACGATGGCCGTAGATGGTTTGGGATGCTAAGGCTATCTCGGGTAAGTAGAGGGTGGCCCACCAGCAACCATACATCACTGAGGCAGCCACGGCTGTGACTTGCATCTGTGACAACTATGAACCCGCGCAGACCCACGGCCTGATTTAGGGGGTTTAGGGTTTAGGGGTCCTTTGGCAGCTCCAGCTCCGTCAGCCAAAACGCGGGGATAGTTGGGGCAGTTTTCGAACGACAAGTGCAGAGTCTCGGGTTCGTCTAGGGTATACTCAAAGTTCTGGGTTGAAGTGTAGCGTTTCGAAGTGTGGGTGTGCTTTGTTGCGTTAGTTCTCTAAGGGCTCATACTAAGGGCCCTTGCTGGTTCCAGGTTCCCTTATGAAGTATCCAACCCCAAAAAGGGCATCCCTCTTCTAGGGTAACTAGAACATAAACCTTAAGCCCCTAAACTCTGAAACCCTATACCGTAAATCCTAGAAAGGTTTAGGGTTTAGGGTTTTGCGTTTCAGGGTTTCAGGGTTTCAGGGTTTCGGGGTTTCGGGGTTTCAGGGTTTCAGGGTTTCAGGGTTTAGGGTTTAGGGTAGTCATAAACCTAAAAAGGACGGCCTTCGCTGAAGCTGGCGCGCTGGATGTCCTCATCCAGGCCTTAGGAGTCTTGCGCTTGCCCTAAGACAAGTCTAGGACTTAGGATTTAGGGTTTAGGGTTCGGGTTTAGGGTCTAGGGTTTAGGGTTTAGGCCTCTCAAGGAGTAGAGCTTAGGGCTTCTGGCTTCAAACCTCTCGGGACGAGCGGGTACATGTGGATTTCATCGTGGGCTTGGGAGGTGTGGGGCTCAGGGTTTGTGCAGTTAGCAGGGGCTTAGTGGGTTTGGGGGTTCAGGCTATGGAGCTTTAAGCCACAACCCTACACCCTAAACCTTTGTAGTTTCCGGTTTACAAGGGGGCAGTGGAGCTATGACTGCCTATTGTCGGCAACCGTTGCCTTTCTGAACAATGATTTAGGGCTCAGGGATTAAAGGTTATGGAGGGCTCACGGTGCAGGACGTGCCCAAACCATATCCCTGAAACCCCCCGCTTCAGCAGCACTCTCGACAACACTTCTAACAGGGGGCTATGAGGACCTTTTGTAGCATCGGTTGCCCCAACGGGGAGCATCCCAGGCTAAGAGAGCAGGGTAAACCTTAACCCCAGAAAATATAGCCCTCAACCCCTAGGCCGAAAACACAATTGAACCTTCCCGAACCCGAAACCCCTAAACCTTAATTCCTAAGCCCTGAGCCTTAAACCCTAAACCCTAGCCCTAAACCCTGAACCCAAAACCCTAAACCCTAAACCCTAAACCCTAATTAAACCCTAAACCCGAGCTTCTGCCCCCCCCCCCCCCCCCCCCCAGGCCCTTGCAAGAGCGACCGCGGAGAAGCGCCAAGCCATCGTTGCCCTCGGGGCCATGGCGCGAGGACAGACCTTCAGTAAGGGTTTTAGGGTTTAGGGAATAGGGAAGCTCTCTTGGCAATTTATCCGATAATTATCTGACCCATGGACGTTTGGACGTCGACTTTGATCAGGTTTCAAGGGTTCTAAACTGACATGGGTATTTCCCAAAATAGGGGTACCCCTTTCATACCCCAAATAGAACAGCATCCCCTGTAAGAGACCCTCAAGGAGTAAACCCCCTATTGTCGGATACCGCCCGTACATCCGTCCAGGGCTCAAGGATCAGGGGGGGTTTGCGGTTGAAGGCTTAGAGGTTGGGTTTAGGGTTTAGGGTTTAGGGTTTAGGGTTTAGGGTTTAGGGTTTAGGGTTTAGGGTTTAGGGTTTAGGGTTTAGGGTTTAGGGATGAGACGTGGTCAAAATCACCGCTTGCTTATTTTAGTAGAGGGGGTAGTTGTTGCAGCAAAACGCCGAGGATCGATAGGGGACAAAATGATAGGGTGACTTGATACGATAGGGTAAAAGTGCGGTAGGCGAAAAACATGGAAAACGATAGGGGACGCGCTAATTCAAAAACAAGCAAGGCTTAAACAAGTAATTTTGACGCCGTCTCAAACATTCAATGTAAATAGAAGTATGAAGATGTATACATATGTATATATGTTTATATACATTTTGTGTTATTTGCTTGTTTCTTTTGATATACCTGCAAGCAGATCTCAAAAGGCCCCGCCACCAAAGAATGGAATTCAGTGGGGGTGACGCCTAAACCCTAAACCCTACCCTAAACCCTAAACCCTAAACCCTAAACCCTAAACCCTAAACCCTAAACCTTAAAACCCTAAACCCTATAAACCCTAAACCCTAAACCCTAAACCCTAAACCCTAAGCCCACGCCACTTCTGCAGCGCCCACCGTGCAAGATTTCCGGAGCGTTCGCGGACATCCACACATCATCTTACTGGGTCTTGCTGTAGGGAGTTTCCCTAAGGGTTTAGGGTTTAGGGTTTAGGGTTTAGGGTTTAGGGTTTAGGGTTTAGGGTTTAGGGTTTAGGGTTTAGGGAAGTACGTAATACTTGGGCCTTAAAGTACTTCCTATATAAGGACTGTGGGGCCCAAGTATACAATAATCAGGTACATGGGCGCTTAGGGCTTGGGAAATTCGGTAGGTACCCTATATTCAGGGTTTCAAACTTGGGTACCCCTTTCCCTGATGACCTACTAATATCCAGTAACATGATCATGTGTTGGTGTTGGAGTGTCCCAGCTGCTCCCCGCCGTTCTGATTAGACTCAACAACCAGCACCAGGACATATTGACAATGCGGCCGTCGCTCGGCAAGAAGTCCTGTGGAATCCTTGCAAAGGTTTCTGCGGCCATCTTAGTTCCTGGGCGGGTCGAGGGTTTAAAATTTGGTGTGTAGTTACTAGCGGCCCCAGTTTGAACTTGATAGCCCAATATTCCCTGACCCTACTGCCCTCTTGCCCTCTTTTGCCCAATTCTCGAGTACTCTAATAACTCAGAACCCCAAGCCCTCACCCTAAACCGCAATGCCGTAAACCCTAAACCCAAGACGGTAAACCGTGAGTTGCAATTCGGGCTTCCTGTTGGTCACTGCGTAGAATCGGGCCCTACAACCCTGGGCTCCCTAAACCCGAAGTACCTACACCCCGAGCCCTGAGTTTAGGGTACTGAGAAGGATATTCGTGCATTGCGGTATCATGGTAGTAGGTATTAGGGTTTAGGGTTTCGGGTTTAGGGTTTAGGGTTTAGGGTTGCAGCTCTGAAGACCTAAGGAAATCGTGGAGGCTGGTTGCATGGACATCCTCCTGCAGCAGTTGCGCTCTTGCGCCTTAGCCATGACCTTCTTAGCGCAAGGCAAGGGTTTAGGGTTTAGAGCTTAGGTTTAGGGTGTAGGATTTACGGTTTAGGGTTATTTAGGTTTGGGGTTATTTAGAGTTTAGGGTTTAGGTTTTAGGGATTTGTGAGATTTCGCGCTTTGTTTGTTCGTCGTTACACCTTAAACACTAAACCCTATGTACACCCCCAGAAGAAGGCCCGGGGGGGGGGGGGGGGGGTTGGGGGCTACTGGGACTTTAAACCCTAAACCCTAAATCCAGAAGGCCCACAAGGTTACTGAGGATGGCATACAATCCCATAGTGAAGCCCGAGACCGAGCAACTCGGGCCGGGAGTAGGCCCTTATTCGCAGTTCTCCGGGTGCTCCCAGGTCCGTCCAGAGGTCAGCCACTGTAGTTCTTGGTGCATGCAGCCCTTTCGAGTCGCTCTCAAGCTTCACTTTCACCTGAGCCCCCTCTTGACACGGGACCGCCGTCAGCAATGCCGCTGTCCATCCTCGTGCCTTTGGTTACCGCAAGTCTGGCTTTGTCGGACGCGATCCCCGAAGAGAGTAAGGGAACCTGTGCCTTGCAGACCAAGGTGACGAAAAATGCCGCAGTGCAGCCTCTTACATGCAGCGCAGAGGAGATGTGGTGCCATGATCCCATGACAATGACCGAGAGCTGCCACCCCAAGAGCGCAGGCTGCCCCGTCACCTGCCTCCCTGGTGAGCACGTGTGCCACGAGCCGCAGATGTTCGAGGGCAGTGATGCCTACAACTATTGTTCCTCCTACACTTGCCCGGTGTACTGCAGGTTCGATGAGGTCTGGTGCCATGATCCCAACACCATGGTTGAGAGCTGCCACAATAAGACCGAAGGCTGCCCGGTGACTTGTTATGGCAGCGATCATTTGTGCCACATGCCGCCATCGTGCGAGGGCTGTGAGGGCTACAACTGGTGTCAGTCGGTCCCTTGCCCAGCATATTGCAGCATGGACGAAGTGCATTGCTATGATTCTGCCACCATGATTGAGAGCTGCCACCCTTTGAGCGCTGGCTGCCCTGTGACATGCTCGCCAGGTGAGAGCTTATGCCACGAAAAGCCGACATGTGACACCTGTCAGGGATACAACTACTGTCACCACGGCGCCTGTCCAGTCTACTGCGAGATGCACGAAGTAATGTGCCATGATCCCAGCGCCATGATCAACAGTTGCCACAACAAGACCGAAGGCTGCCCGGTCACGTGTTTTGGCAACGAGCATGTGTGCCATACGCCGCCGCAATGTGAGGGCTGTGATGGCTATAACTGGTGCCAATCGTCCCCTTGCCCAGCATATTGCGGCACGGATGAAGTGCATTGCTATGATTCCGCCACCATGATGGAGAGCTGCCACCCTTTGAGCGCTGGCTGCCCTGTGACATGCTCGCCAGGCGATAGCGAGTGCCACGAGCCGCCGACATGTGACAGCTGTCCAGGACACAATTACTGTCACCCTGGGCCCTGTCCGGTGATCTGTGGAGTGGATGAGGTTGTTTGCCATGATGTCCACACCATGACAGACAGCTGCCACCCCGCAAGTATCGGCTGCCCGGTCACATGCCCGCCAGGTGACACCGTGTGCCACATGCCGCCGACATGTGACACGTGTCAGGGATACGACTACTGTCATCCCGGCAGCTGTCCAGTTCACTGCGGGATGCACGAAGTGATGTGCCATGATCCCAGCACCATGACCGACAGCTGCCACAAGAAGTGCGCTGGCTGCCCGGTCACGTGTCCTGCCGGTGAGAATGTGTGCCACATGCCGCCACAATGTGAGGGCTGTGATGGCTACAATTGGTGCCAACCGTCCCCTTGCCCAGTCACTTGCGGCATGAACGAAATGGTTTGCCATGATTCCAACACCATGACGGACACCTGCTATCCAGCAAGTTCTGGCTGCCCAGTGAGCTGTGCTGCCCATGAGTATGTCTGCCACACTGCGCCAACTTGTCAGGGATGCCACGGCTCCAACTGGTGCTCTCCAACACCTTGTGCAGTCTAAGCGCGGGTTGCCCTGGGCTCTTGGCAGCAGGGTTCCCACCTCCCGTCCCGGTATTACCTGGCGCATGGGTGCCGCAAGTGAGGAGGAGGAAGCGCGGACTACACCATTGGCTTCATCTTCCTCACCCTGCGGTGCAGTCACGTCACCGTGGTCGGCGTGGAGTTGTCCTGCTGAGAAAAGGCTGCTGCTGTGTGACCCTCTTGCTACTTCTGCTGCAACAGCATACAAGCTTACTGTCGTGCTCTTAGGGTTTAGGGCTTAGAGTCCCAGCCCAGGCGTCGGTGCGGAGCGCGGGGAAGCCGCGCTGACCATTGCGAACCTGGCGGAGATGAACGAGGAGGCCCGTCCAGCGCCGGGTTTGCGGCTGAGGCCCTAAACCCTAAACCCTAAACCCTAAACCCTAAACCCTAAACCTCAAGATGCAGTAGTGAAGGAAGCAGCTCAAGGGTCCTCTTTGAATCCTCTTGTGACTCAGTCGCTGGGAACTGTAGGAACTTAGGCTTAGGAGCCCAAGAGGTGGACTTTTTGGGCCAGGGTATTGGGCAACTAAGTAGGGGTTTTCGGGTTCAGGAGTTTGGGGTCGAGGAGTTTGGGGTTTTGGGGTCTAGGGGTTTGGGGTTTAGGGTTTGGGGTTTTGGGTCTAGGGGTTTGGAGTTTGGGGATTGGGGTTTTGGGGTCTAGGGGTTTGGGGTTTAGGAGTTTGGGGTTTAGGAGATTGGGGTTTAGGAGTTTGGGGTTTCGGGTTTGGAGTTTGCGGTCTAGGAGTTTGGGGTTTAGGAGATTGGGGTTTAGGGGTTCGGGTTTAGGGTTTGGGTTTTAAGGGCTGACGGGCTGGGGGTAGGTTGTGTTTAGTGGTTTAGGGCTTGCGGTTTAGGAGTTTGGGGTTAAGGGGGTTTACGGGTGTAGGGGTTTAGGTTTTGGGGTTTAGGAGTGTAGGGTTTAGGGGTTCGGGGTGTAGGGTTTGGGGCAGGGTTAGGTTTGAACCTATTTTTTTTTAAATTACCCAACGAAGCAATACAAGTTTAAGTTTTAGAGGGCCCCCAAACCTACCCCAGTCTTTCAAGCACACATCTCTTAGACCGTGCAAATGCACCCTAAACCCTGAACCTTGACCCTAAAACCCTAAAACCTTCAAAAACCCTAGGGTTTAGGGTTTAGGGTTTAGGGTTTAGGGTTTAGGGTTTAGGGTTTAGGGTTTAGGGTTTAATCCCTAAAGCCTAAACCCTAAACCATTTTTACCTCAGGTGGACGATTTACTCCAGAAGCTCGGAGCTTTCGTGGCTGTGAAGAGAGAGCTCCGATTGCTTTGAGCCTCATGGAAGGGTTTCGGGTTTAGGGTTTAGGTTTAGGGTCTAGCTTTGTTTGCAGAGTTTCAGAGGTGTGTGTATGCGTGGTTTTTTTTTTTGGGGGGGGGGGATACTCTGGGTGCGGGCATAGGGGCTTTAGCCGTCCAGGGTTTGTTTTGGTCTGGGGTTTAGTATGGCTTAGGACATGATGTATTTCCCAAAGTGGGGTATTTCCCAAAGTGGGGGTACCCCCTGTTATACCCCAAATAGAACATAGACTCCCCTGAGAGGGACCCCCCCCCCCATTGCAGGTTTTAGAATTTCATGGTCTACTGTCTGGGTATCTATCTTCATTGTGGGGGGGGGGGGGGGGGGGGGGGGGGGGGGGGTGGCGGTGGGGGGCGGGTGGGGGGGGGTGGGGGGTGGGTGGGGGGTGGGGGGGGGCGTGGGGGGTGGGGGGGGGGGGGGCTGGGGGAGGCGTTGCGTAGCCTAGAAAGATAGCCGTATTGTGACAGTACAAAAGAGACGTGGGCGCATAGGACGCAATGCCAGACAATTAGATGGGTGTGTAGCTAACACTTGCACGAAACTGTTGTCAAGATTATCCACTAGCTTCTTCTGTATAATTTAAATAATAGCTAGCCCAGCATATGTTCTTCAAACTGAAATCATCCTCCACATTAGCCATGTTTTAGCAGTTTGGAGTTTGATTTTGACTTTTTGCTTTCTTCCTTCTTCTTCATCTCTTTCTTCTTCTTCTTCATCTTCGTCTTCTTCTACGTTTGTTTTATTATTCTTCTTTTTGTGTTTTTCGGAGGAGACGGCTTCATGGTCGGAAGCCCTAAAAGTAGAAACAAACACCCAAACCCCAAGGAAGGTTAGTCTCTAGAGCGGCGTTCTGATGCCATTTTGGGGGGTCTGAGGCCCCCCCCCCCCCTGACTCCGCGTGCGAAGCACTGCGGAGTCTGTGTTCGCTTCCGGTCATTACGCAAACGCCGGCGCTTCCTAGCGGACCCCCTATAAGCCCTAGAAACCCAATCGTGGAGCTCCAAACCCTGAAGGGTTTAGGGTTTAGGGTTTAGGGTTTAGGGTTTAGGGTTTAGGGTTTAGGGTTTAGGGTTTAGGGTTTAGGGTTTAGGGTTTAGTTTTTCGGGTTTTGAGTTTTGGGGCTCGGTTTGGGTTTAGGTTTTTGCCTTAGACTCCAAATGCAGGTGCTGAGCTAGGAATGAGGGAATGGCTCTAGCCGAACGGTTGCTATACATTTTCCATTGAGGTTTAGGGTGTATACCCTTTACATGGTATACTTGGGCGTCAACGTCGCTAAGCCCTAAACCCTAAACCCTAAACCCTAGACCCTAAACCCTAAACCCTAAACCCTAAACCCTAAACCCTAAACCCTAAACCCTAAACCCTAAACCCTAAACCCTAAACCTACGCGCCTTGAAGGCCAACGGTATATACCATCTAGGCACACGGGCTTGCCTTAACGGTCCGGTAAACCTTACTGCCGGTAAGCAGGGAATGGGGGGTTTAGGGTTTAGGGTTTAGGGTTTAGGGTTTAGGGTTTAGGGTTTAGGGTTTAAGAGTAAGGGCCGTTTATAATCCCTTAAAGGGTATTTATAGGGTACCTCCTTCCTCCATTCCCTGCTAACCAACAGTAAGAAACAGAATGGACCATGGGGAAAGGAGTCCCTTAAAAGAGGAATCCTGACCCGAAAGGGAACCATGTTGCGGCTCTTCTGGGGACAACAATTTCGACACCCCAAGCCCTGAACCCTACACTTCAAACCCTCAACCCTCAACCCTCAACCCTCAACCCTCAACCCTCAACCCTCAACCCTCAACCCCAAACCCTAAACCCTAAACCCTAAACCCTAAACTTCAAACCCTAAACCCTAAACATGGATCCTAAGAGTAGTCGACTCTCCGCCCTCAGCGAAGCAGTGCTAAGGTGGGAATTGGGGGTCTGTCTACGGCTGAGAATTTAGAGCTTGGTTTAGGGTTTATAGGCTTTATTTACCTGTTTAGTGTGGCCGTTGTGCCCAAATGTCTGGAATACGAGTTCTGTTCAGCATGCTGTCTTATGGGATTTACCACAGCTCATGACTGCTGTGCTGGCTAAACGGCCCTTGTCCGCTTAAGACGTGAAGCTATGAACCCTGGCCATTTTTTGTGGTTTGCTCGATGTTTCCCTGCAGTTTTGGGGTACGGGCTCAAAAGATGGGCAGGGGAAAGTTCACTTGCTTTTGAGGGTTTAGGGTTTAAGGTTTAGAGGGGTCGAGGATGGTTAGCGGTTTGGGGCGTATGGTAACTCGAACAATTTTGGCATGTCCTTCACACTGTCAGAGATTCCGCCCCAGACTGCGTTCTGCCGTGTACCCGAACCCCGAACCCCGAACCCCGAACCCCAAACCCTAAACCCCAAACCCTAACCCTAAACCCTAAACCCCAAACCCCAAACCCCAAACCCCAAACCCCAAACCCCAAACCCCAAACCCTAAACCCTAAACCCCAAACCCCAAACCCCAAACCCCAAACCCCAAAACCTAAGCGGATCTCCGGCGAAGAAGCCCGGCGTCGCGACTTATAGCTGCACCAAAAGGTGCCGTTCTTAAGGGGTATAAGGAGGGACCTGCTCTCGAAGGGACCCTTCATCTTATTTTTTCCTACATGCCCCCACACGCAACCCCTCTACATCTTGGTAGCCCAGTCATACAGTGGCACCCTTTACCCATGCTTTTGGTTATGGTTTCCCTTATAAAATATACAACCCCCCCCCAAAAAAAAAAAGGTGCCCTTATTATAATATGGTTACTGGGCTATCAAGACACATACCATATATAGATCCTATTGTACCTACGTCCCCTAAAGAGCCCCCTTAAGTAACCCCGAAGGTCCCTCAAAGGAGGGTCCCTCCTTCAGTGCCTTGGAGTTCGCATCTCTGAGAGATGGAGTTGGAGAATGGCTCTCGGTGGAACAGTGCGAGGCGGCGTGTTTAGGGTTTAGGGTTTAGGGTTTAGGGTTTAGGGTAGTTCTTGCTCGAAGTACGCCAAAGTGTTTAAGGCCGGCCACCCTAATGGGGATTTTAAGGTCATGCTGGTGCCTGGCTACCTTGGGGGTTCAGGTCTCGGCTTGGGTTTAGGGTACGGGGGGACAACCAAGGAAGGAAATCAACTCCCCTAATCGCCCTGAACTTATATTTCCCAGATCGAACCAAGAAACAACCAAGAACACGGATAAGAGCAACCCAGGGGGGAAGGAAAGGGGGAAGGAATCCACACCCTTACCAAACCCTAAGAACCCAGGCGCTTCTTTTTGAACTTGTGGCTTTCTGTTCAAGCCCATCTTGAGCCAAACATGATTTCCGGGTTCATTAACCCTTCCAACTCTCAACACTAACTCTTTTCTACAATACCAATTGCAGCTCCGCACTCCCCCTGTCCTAGGATTTCCTAGGACACATTGGAGATGCAGATCTTTTGGCCAAAAACTGCCATTACGGCAGCAGCCAGCTGCTTGAAATGCAAATTGTGGTTTAACGTCTTCCAGGACGGAATTATAGCACATTGGCTAACCTACTACCCATACAGAATCTTTTTTCACCTTGATCCTCTCATCACTGAAGACTCCTTGGCCTTCTTCACCACAAACCGTGGTCTTCGCTACGCGAAAAGCTACTGACTCCTACTATCAGGGATTTCCATACCCTTAATAGTAACCACCACATTGTCAGCACATTGGCTGTTCCAGCGCACCTGTCTCCAGAAAGAGAAAAACCATCCCTTCATCCATACCATCCAATCACTTCTTTTTCCGATTGTTGGCAATCTTGAGGTGAAGTTGCAGCAGAATATACTCCAGGTCCGAAACTGTAAGAACAGGATCCTGTATGCCCCTTTGAATTGAGGATACCAATCCTTCTCTCTTCGCATCCTCAATCGCCTGGCAAGATTGATCCAGCTCTTCATTCGCATTGGCAGACCCTGGTGCCTCCGCATCGGATGGACGATCCTTTTCCTCAGGATCTTGCACCATTACCACCTCTTCTTTTTTGGGACTCTGACTTTTCTCCTTCTTCTTTGTCTTTCCACCGACATTTGACTTTGTGCGCGCTTTTGAGGCTTTTTCCACTGCAGAAACCACCACATTGGATGATGATCCACCCTTCTCAATGACCGCCGGCATCTTCTTCGGCTTTGGAACCATGAGGGTATAAGGATCTTCGATAGCTGCAGCTTTCCTCTTCTTTTTTACCTTTTTCTTCTCCTCCTCAACGGCAACCTCCGTCTCCGAAGTCTCAACCACTTCTTTTTCGGCAGGAATATCTTTGCTGGACTCCCCTTCTAGGGACCTCTTTTTCCCTTTTTTGGGATCCTTTTCTTCTCCCAAATTGGCTCGCTCATACCATATCCTCAGGTCATTGACCCATTCTTCCACCTCCGCGAGTGAAACATCGTACGACTTCACTACTTCGAGAAGTTCCAGCACTGACAACATTTCAGTGGTCCACGAAACCCATACTTGATCCATGTAGTCAGCATCTCCAGTGATCTTCAGGAGTTTGAACAATGGGTCCGCCTCTGCTCGAGCCAAATCTGACTTGCCATTGGACAGAAATGAAATCGCCTCCATCAACAGTTCCGTCATCTTGGTCTCTTCGTCATAAACCATAAAATCCTCCTCATCATCACCGAACTGTTCAGGAGAGATCTCCTTTTTTCCACCATTTGCACCAGACTTTCTCCTTGGACCATCCCTTGGGGGCGTCCTTGGAGACCTTGGCCTCTGTTTTTCCAACGGAACCTCATGTCCAAAGACACACCTGTCACCAAACCGACACTTCCCAGACCGAGCAAACTGGACGCACCTCACACCAGTTGCATCATGCGAGAACTCACAATCCTTTCCAGCGAAACATTCTCTCCCTGCCACATAGTACTTGCACCAATATGAATGTAGCACCACATCATCTTCGGAATGGATGAATTTGCAGTCGTCACCAAATTTGCAGCGATCTTTCCCTTTGCCAAACCAATAGCAGAAACCCTTCTTCCTCTTCTCCAAGCGCTCTGCCTCATACCGGTCCATAGGGCGACTGTGCTCTACATGAACATTGCCATGTACCTGGGGACTGCTCCCTTCACCCGACGTGCTATCAGTATTTGGTGCTTGGAGTACAGCTGGAAAACCTGGCCTTGGTCCTACCACCTTCATGATCGGTTTTCCGCCAACTCCTGAGCCATGCTGAGACGATCCAAAAACATTGAACATCTTCATGAAGGCCTTCCTAGCGCCAATCTTCTGCACCCTTTTGATTGGACGTTTCATTGCTCCAACCTTGCATCCAGATGCATTCAAACGACGCAACCTTCTAAACCCAACTCTATGTCCCTTCTTCCAAAGAGCCATAAGAATTTTAGAGGCAGTAACATTCTCCACCTCTACCTTTTCCAATGATCCCTCACTTCCCGGAACAAACCCATCCATATCTGAAGACCTTTCCATCTTTTTTGACACCACTTCGTCGAGGTAGTCTTCTGAAATCCAGGGAAAGTTCCCCTTAGAGGAAGGATTGTCATCATTGTTTGGTCCTTCACCAGGATATCCTTTGGTGCTGTCAAAGATCTTACCAGTAGTGCGGTCCTGCATAGAGAAATTCGAAGCCACGCGGGAGTACACTGACCACAAGAAAATCCTTGTGTCCGCCAGTCTGGATGACCCACTGGATTTCTCCTCTTCCGGAGAAACTTCTGGCGCTTTGCCCTTCCCTCCAGTGTCACCGCTTGTCTCACCTCCAGCATCTTCAATGGGAATAAGGGATTCATTGTTCCCTTGATCAAGCACCGCATCCTCTAGTCCAAGAACTTCCAGCATCGCTGTCGAAGGATCCACCTCCTCATCCGCATCGTCGTCCATCCTTCTCCAGAGAGCCTCCAATTGGTCCGCACAAGTCGCCGCTTGAAGAAACTCCATCAACCGAGCCCTCCCGCGCTGCCAGAGAAATTCTGAAACCATCACCGACCCTTGTGCTCCCAGATTCAGGAATGGGTGAACCATTTTGGCTACCCTCGCCATAAGTTCAATATGAACTTCCATGCCTGGACTGCGGCTCCAATCATAGGCAATTGCCTCCATAGCAGTACCAAACTTGTCCGTATTCTTGAATTCCCCTTCCAGACCAGGAGACAACAAGGCACCCATCACCGAAAGAGGGTAATTCCCCACCGCCGGCAAGCACGGGTTGTCATGGAACGAATGATGCAGGTCAGTATAATATGCTTGATCTCTCCTTTGAAAAAGGAGTGTTCCAGTCCCTAGCTGGGCATTCATTTCATCCACTTGAACCATTTCAGCACATATCCTCTGTGCCAGGTGCGCCATTGCTGGCCAGACGGTACGATCGGTCAGACCGCGACGCATAACCCAATCAGTTGTTGGCGACTGGATCAGCGTTCCTGGATCATACACCATAACCATTGCACCGTCTCCCATTGACTGATCAGCATCGTCCTCCAGTGCCAGGTTCTCATCCTGTTCGCTTGCACCCTCGGATGACATGCTAATAACCAAATTTCGATCCATCTTATTGGACCCTTTTTGGCAATCTCTTTGCCCCATTGGCAACTTGCCAACTGCAACCTTCCAATAAATTCGAGTCAGAAGGCCTTTCACCAGCAATTGCTGAAGGTCACTCCTCACCGGACCACCATCCAACATCTTCGCATCATTACCACGGAGATCATTGCTCCCGCCTTCTCCTTCTTTTTGGTCGGTCTCCTCGCCAGAAATCTGTACTGCTCCTTCCGGCGCCGTCTCCTGTCCAGCCACTTCATGCCCAGGAAGAACTTGAGCGCTTTCAGAGACATTCACCTGTCCAGCAGCACCTTGCCCAGGTAAAACCTCATCCGTGGAGCCCACCGCCAGCGAACCAACCATAACTGAACCATCCCTTGTTCTTTTTTGAGACCGTTCAGCTCGACGAGAAGGTTGTGGTAGCGAAAAAACTTGTGAAGTCACTTCTTGGCGGGTCTCCCCCCGCGACGCTTTGTCGCGCCCTTCGCCAAGGTGAACCGATTTTTTCGGCCCATCATTGGAGCCTGAAGAACCACTTTGTGGAACATTGCCACGACTCGCAGTTCTCCACGAATCCCTTTCTTGCAAAAAGAGTTCCTTCAGGCGTTGTACCGCATTGGTCTCCTCCTCGCTTGAATCGCTTGAGGAAGCGGCATACGAGACCAAAGCCTCCGCCTGGTCATCATCATCCACCACATCTGCCCACGCTCTGCTGAATGGATACGACAAACCACCACGAGGTTTCACCGGCTCCAGTGGCTTCGGTTTTTCCACCACTTCCGCCAGTTGCACTCGTCGTTGTGACCGAGATCGTGGCACCTGTCGCACCTTTTTTTTGTCCAGCAAGGGCCTTCCCCTTCTTACAGGGTTTGATCTTGACCGATACTTTTTCGTTGGTGGATTCACCGGCGGCATTCCAACTCCCACCAACCGCAGCTTCTGTACGCACAACGGAGACCTCTGCGCAAGCGTCCAACCATCACGGTACCTGACCTTATCAAAAAGCTCCCGATAGGAACCTCTCGGCATAGTTTTTGCACCGGAGTCTTCAGCTTCACGCACCTGAGTGAGGGTTCGCACCGCCGCTCTTCCAGTCCCTTTGTTCCCAGAAGATTGTTGTACCCGTACAGATGCATCAGAAGGAACTGCCTTTTCCGGTCCTCCCGGTCGATATCGGACCTCACCCACCAATTGCAGAATTTTGCATGCGGTCACTTTGTTGATCCCTTTGTCAACCAAATCTTCCACAAAGATGAACTCTTGCAAGTCCGACACATTGGTCACACCAAGCGTAATCATCACCTCACTTACATGAGGGGTATACACCCACAGGTGTGCGTTGCGAGCCATCCAATTTTCAATCGGCTCCTCCGGATTGTGAAGCTGAGTACTAGTGGATGCAGCCACCGAATTCTTTTGCTCATCAGCTTCTACTTCATCCAGAATACCTTTTTCACCATCTTTTTGTGACACATTGGTCATTTGCAGTGCTTTTGGTGCCGAGGATGAGGAAGATTCAGCTCCCCCACTTGCAGGTGGCTGAAAAGTGCTTCTGTCCGAGATCTCCCATCCTCTCTCCTTTTCAAACCGGACCTGATTGGCCACGTGTACCAGGTGTTTCAGGAGTGTCAGCCGCTCCTCTGACATCTCGTCGTGGGAGTACTTGCAGAAATTTGACCCTTTCCGGCAACGTCCTCTGAGGTAATAATCGAAACAGCAATGGTGGAACCCTGCGTCCCTTAGCGCCTTCCTGGAAGCATTGTCCCAAGATTTGCCGGGCTCCCAAGTCCCTTCCAATGCTACATCATCGTTGTGAAGGTACCTGCATGCAGTCCCATATTTACAAGCACCTTGATTGTAATACAAGCACAGCCGACCTTTTGGCTCACCTGACGTAGGCTCACCCTTTGATGCACCTTTGCCAAAATTGTACTTGGCCCGGAAGGCTAAATCCTCCCGCTCCTGCTGTGCCTCATCCACTGTACCTTCCTCTGTGGGAGGGTCACCGATGTTCCCGTCCTCATCATCAGCTTCTTGGCTATTCTTTGGATCAGTTGACCCCCCTTCTGGCCAACCTTCACCGTACCGACGATGCTCATAGGGACACCCATCGCCATTGCGACACCTTCCCTTATTGAAGAACCTGCACAGCTTGCTGTAACCAGGTGACAACACCGTCTTTGGTGTCATGTAAGCCTTTTTGTACTGGTCAGGATCCATGTAGGCTTCCATTGGCTTGTTCTCCCTTTTGCTCATGGATTGCACTGCACCATCAAGCTCCTGCAAAAATAGCTTGGTGTCCAACCAAAGCGCGTTCCAAAACTCCTCTTCCCCTTGATCCAGCACCACTGCCACCGCATCACCCACAACTGGTCGAGAAAATCTCCTTTTCCTACGTGCCAGTTCGAAGAGCGCGTTGTGGTACTGTGTTCGGGAAAAGGTGGTTAACTCCCCCAAACCTGTGTTTTCTGTACCATCAGGCTCCCAACCATCATTTTGCAAGATGCCATACGCGCGCCGAGCTTCCGCATTGAGGAATGCCTGATCCGCAACACACTCCTGTAAATCTTCCATCGGCCGACCTAACAGCATCCCAGTAATTTTGCCAACATAGGCTTCCTCTTCATTTCCATTCTCCAGAAGAGCTTTGTAGATCTTTTCTCCATAAAGTTGCCTTTCTTTTCGTTCTTCAGAAGACAACTCCTGTACCACAAGCTCTTCATCGGATTGCTCTTCCTCCTGTTTCCAGTCCCATTGACCGTTGGAATCTTGGTACCATTGACCAGCATACCATGAATCCGTCCACCACGTACTCCAGCCGCTGGGTTTCCACTTCCGCAGCGTCGAAGAAGAGTCCTCCACGTCCTCTTCCAAAACCAGAAAGGTGTCCAAGATTATGGTACCATCATCTTCCACTCGTTTCACTGTTCCATTGACAGTATCACCAAACTTGAACTGATATGCATTGTTCCCTTCTGCAGGAATCAATACATTCATATCCCCATGGTCCAAAAAGGCTCCATACCCATTGATGCAGCGCACTAGACCCATGATCTCATCTCCCTCTTGATAGCAATGTGGCCCAGGTGACTCCAAGGCTCCCGCTCGGGGCACTTTCTTTACACGCTCTTCAGAAACCATCTCTGTGTCATCGGCTCCTGGCGCATCCTTTGTCTTCACCTTTGGGTCACACTGCTCGTCCTGCTCCACGAGTCCCACAAGCTCATCTTTTTTGTGCTCCTGGATTTCAGGACCTCCCTTTTTCTCCGCCAACGGCTTTGCCTCATCTGCTGTAGTTCGCTCGGTGTCGACTTCCAGTGAACTTCCAGACGGCAACGCTTCTCCCTTCATGGGAGTGGACCCATCATTGGAGTCCTTTGTCTCACCTTCTGCAGCAGGCAAATCTTCTTCCACTGCAGGGCAATTGAGTCGATCATCCACGGCAGGCACGCTTTCTTCCACCGCAGGCTCCTTTGGTTCCATGGCCTCCAAAGGAGAATTTCCACCATCATTGACCACAGCTGCCTCATTGGCTCCGGTGTAGCCCTTGTCATTTCGTTCCTCGCTGCTAACTTCAGGTTGCACCAGTGCGTCCACCTGTGAACCTCCATCATCAGCTGCTGCGGAGACCTGCGCCCCATTGTTGCAGTCGCCCGTGGAACGTACCACCACATGCACCTCAACCCGTGCTTCCTTCGCACTCCAGGTAATATCTGGCGCATCAACCCGCGCATCATTGGCGCTCCAGGCCTCATTTTTCAGATCATCCGTGTCTCCAGCTATTCCAGAAGCTTCTTTTTCCCCTTGAATGGCAGAATTCTTGGCACCAAACGAAGAGACCTCCTCAGTCGTAACACACACCTTTTTCTCTCCATCCTCCGAATCTCCAGGACCACCTTCCTGAACAACAGGTACCACATCCACCACTCGCTCTTCTGCAGCCGACACAGTTCCGATCACCTCATTAGGCATTTTCTCTTCTGGATCCACCAATTCCATCGCTGCCCCACCCTCAGAAAGCGCTTCTGTTTCTTCCCGATCCAGGTGTTGAGCTCCAGCGATGTTGGCTTGGTTCCCAGGAATCCCTTCCTCATCAGGAGAACCCGAGGTCGGGGCGTCACCATCAGCCCTAGGACCGCTATCCCTGATAGTAGAGGAAAAATCTTTTTCACCTAAACTATTTACACTACCCTGGAATGCCCTCGTAGACTCAGTCTTCGGAGTAGAGGATGAAGAATCCAGTGCCGCCTCCATTTCCAGCTCATTGCCCGAAGGAGACCCAACCACCTCGTCACTCTTCATCTTTTCACCTACCACCGGCAATGTCCACTTGCTTTCCTGCGTATCCAGGCAGTAATAATATTGTCTCCCATCTTCATGGAGGTGCAATTCCCACCTTGTGCCATCACACGCTTGAATCAGATGCTCGTCTTCCCGAAAACCATCCCTTTCAGAAACCTGTCGCATCTCGTCCTCTTCTTCTGACAGCTGTCGCAACCGTTCAGCCTCCATCTGTAGGATCTCCTCCTCCCCCATGGCGTATTCAGCAGCAGGTGCAGCTTCAAAGCCGTCCGCACCCTTCTGTTTGTGACCGCTTCCACCACCTTGGGAACTCGAAGATGGACCCTTTTTGATCTTGTTCAACGGCCTCCTGGTCGCTTGTAGCACTTCTCCAATCAGATCGGTCTGAGACTCTTGGTCTACCATTCGACCCGAAGTCGAAGACGACGGCTGGTACCCGTGTTTGTGTAACACTCGTAAAACAGTCACCTCCATTTCACGATCTATGCCACCAGTCGCATCCCAGTTCCTTTTTTCACCAGGCTTTGGCGGTACAGAAACAGCACGTCCTTCAGCTTCAGCATTGCTAACCATATCCCTATTGGGATTCATACCCGCATTGGGGCTTTCTGCAACCAAGGCCTCTTCCAGATGTACTTCAGCGTCGGGAATCACCTCTTCCAACACCGATCTTTCACCCAGAGACTCAGCTGCACCATTTCCAGCTCCACCATCTTGTCCACCATCCGAGGCAAGTTGGAGCCATCGCTTCGGGGAAGGCATTGCTTCTTGATCCCAAAAACCTTGAAAGAACACTTAACCGCAGGGAACCTAATTTGGGCTCATAACCTACGGGGGGACAACCAAGGAAGGAAATCAACTCCCCTAATCGCCCTGAACTTATATTTCCCAGATCGAACCAAGAAACAACCAAGAACACGGATAAGAGCAACCCAGGGGGGAAGGAAAGGGGGAAGGAATCCACACCCTTACCAAACCCTAAGAACCCAGGCACTTCTTTTTGAACTTGTGGCTTTCTGTTCAAGCCCATCTTGAGCCAAACATGATTTCCGGGTTCATTAACCCTTCCAACTCTCAACACTAACTCTTTTCTACAATACCAATTGCAGCTCCGCATAGGGTTGAGGGTTTCGGATTTAGGCTTTCGGGTTTAGGGGTGGGGGGGGGGGGGTTTAGGTTTTGCAGTTTGGGTTTAAGAGTTTATGCGGTCGCGTCGTCTGAACGACCCCCCTCAAACAGCCGATATCCGCAAGTCGAGGCATTCACAGCGCTTTGCGGTTTAGGGTTTAGGATTTAGGGTTTAGGGTTTAGGGTTTAGGATTTAGGGTTTAGGGTTTAGGATTTAGGGTTTAGGGTTTAGGGATTAGGGTGAAGGCAGGGGCTCGTAGGCTTGAGGCATCACTTCAGAGCCTGGGCTGCACATGCGTAGGTCAGGGAGGACACCCTCTTGCTTCCGCACGTGCCGCCCTAAACCCTAAACCCTAAACCCTAAACCCTAAACCCTAAACCCTCAAGACCACGAAAAATAGAAGTTGTATGTGGCATCATCGTGAATGTCCCATGTTATTTCAAAACGGCTGACAAGCCGGCTGACAAGCCGAGCTTAAGTAAATGAATTCAAAGCGCCTTCAAAAAAGGCCAAATATTCAATTCACTCAAACCTCTGGGTTCCAAGTTATTTGTCTAAGCAGCTGACAAGCAGAGCTGAAGTATATTCATCCAAAGTGGTCGGATCATTCTGAAATTCACAAGATATTTGTCTAAACAGCTGACAAGCCGAGTTGACTGGACAACAGCCCCGCCAGCCCAGCCCCCGCCCCAGCCCCAGCCCCCGCCCCAGCCCCAGCCCCCCAAGGCCCCCCCCCCCCCGGCCCCCAGCCCCCAGCCCCAGTCCAAAGCAAAGCAAAAAGCAAAACCCGCTCAAAACCCGCCCAAAACTTTCGCCCAAAACCCGCCGAAAACTTCGAACCTGAACCCTATACAATTTCTATAAACCCGAAACCCTAAACCCTAAACCCTAAACCCTAAATCATAAATCCTAAACCCTAAACCCTAAACCCTAAACCCTAAACCCTAAACCCTAAACCCTAAACCCTAAACCCTACACTTCAGCCAGCTGCCAGGAGATCCCTGACGCACAGTTTACCGACAGGCTGGGGTTTAGGGTTTAGGGTTTAGGGTTTAGGGTTTAGGGTTTAGGGTTTAGGGTTTAGGGTTAGGGTTTAGGGTTTAGGGTTTAGGGTTTAGGGTTTAGGGTTTAGGGTTTCGGTCCCCCCCTCTCCGTGAGACACCCTGAACACCTAAAATCCTCAAGCCCCTAAGCTGCCAACACCCAAGGCATGAGAGGTCTAGGGTTTAGGGTTTAGGGTTTAGGGTTTAGGGTTTAGGGATTTAGGGTTTTAGGGTTTTAGGGTTCCAGGGTTTCAGGGTTTTAGGGTTTCTGGTTTCGGGCTTCAAGTGTTTGCGGGTGTTTGGAGTTTGGTGTTTCACGGGTTTCGGGGTCGAGGTTGGATGGTGTTAAGTACTTTCCTGGGGAGGGTTCCTGCAAGGGGTTAGGGTTGAGGGTTGAGGTTTTAGGGTAGGGCTTAGGGTTTCGGGTGGGGGAGTTGGGATTTACGGTCCTGGAGCCAATCCTGAAATTTGGTGGACCATGACGGTGGCAGGGACACTTGCGGTTAGGAACCCTTGACCCTAGACCCTACACTCTAAAACCCTAAACCCTAAACCCTAAACCCTAGCCCCTAAACCCTAAACCTGTCCTTGAGGTTCCATTCTAAGGATCACAAACTATCTGTTCAAACACTAGAACCCCCCCCCCCCCAACAAAAAAACAAAAAAACTGTAGGGCGCAAATCATGCTTTTGGCTTTGGGCTAGGGATCTCCTCTTCCGACCCACACAAAACTTACTGCCTCTTCGTTGGGGTTGGGGGATTGGAGAAGTCATCAAATCTTCAAAATTTGAAATCTGAAGATTTTGGTTCGATGTCAAGAAATTCCCAAACCTTCAAAAATTGAATTCTAGAGATTTTGATTCATTGTTCAGGGATTTTTAGAACTTCAATATTTCATTCCTGGAGATTATTGTCGAGATCTAAAGATCATCAGGTCTTCAAATATGGAATTATATATCCAAAGATCCCCAGACCTTCAAAATTTCAATTTTGGAGGTTTTGATCAGATATCCAGAGACTCCAAATCCAAATCCTTCAAAATTTGAATTCTGGCGATATTTAATCAAATATTCAGAGATTCCTAGACCTTCAATACTCCAATTCCTAATCAGATATGAAGAAGTCATCAAATCTTCAAACTTTGAAATCTGAACTTTTTGGTCAGATATCAAGAAATTCCCAAACCTTCAAAATTGAATTTTAGAGGTTTTGATTAAATATCCAGATCCCAGACCTTCAAAAATTGAATTCTAGAGATTTTGACTCATTGTTCAGGGATGTTTAGAACTTCAATATTTCAATCCTGGAGATTATTATCGATATCTAAAGATCATCAGGTCTTCAAATATGGAATTATATATCCAAAGATCCCCAGACCTTCAAAATTTCAATTTTGGAGGTTTTGATCAGATATCCAGAGACTCCAAATCCAAATCCTTCAAAATTTGAATTCTGGCGATATTTAATCAAATATTCAGAGATTCCTAGACCTTCAATACTCCAATTCCTAATCAGATATGAAGAAGTCATCAAATCTTCAAACTTTGAAATCTGAACTTTTTGGTCAGATATCAAGAAATTCCCAAACCTTCAAAATTGAATTTTGGAGGTTTTGATTAAATATCCAGATCCCAGACCTTCAAAAATTGAATTCTAGAGGTTTTGATTCAATATTCAGAGATTCCCAGACCTTCAATATTTCAAATCTGAGATTTTTATCGAGATCCAAAGATCATCAGACCTTCAAAAATGGAATTCTAGAGATTTTGATTCGATATCCAAAGATCCCCAGATCTTCAATATTTCAATTTTGGAGAATTTGATCAGATATCCAGAGATTCCCAGATCTTCAAAATTTGAACTCTAGAGATTTTGATTCACTATCTCGTCCTTGCCAAAATCCCGGTCGTAAATCCTTTACAATTGAAACATGCAGCCGAACGGTTGGGGACTTCAGTAGCCCAAACGTGATTGAATTGAAAGCGCACTTGGCCGCAGAAGGTAATAAGAATCGCCCTCGATCAGGCCTTAACCTGAGATGGCATGGATATTACTCGAGGCTTGCGTCCGAACCGTCCGGAAGCCTAGATCCCAATGTAAAGCCGAACGCGGAACGCCACGAAAACTGTCTCCAGGTCTTCAGATGTTCTTTGGCATTTCGCACTCCGGTAAATTGCCTCGGAGGTCTATAGCTATTTCTTTATCAAGGCAGACAACACGCGGGATGGTGGCAACTCATCCCAGCTGGAAGGCACAGCTGCTCTGAGCGATGTCGGGGCAGTTGGGGAGTTTAGGCTTTGTTGCCTTTTGAGGATCAGGCTTTATGTCGGAGAAGGTGTGATCATTTTGTTGAGCATCTGTCGTGAGCATGTCGTGAGCAAAAGTTCGGTTCTCTATAATTGGCAGGTTAATCGCCAAGATGGTCTGGTTGGCTGCCTGAGGATTTTGATGTTTTGATGTGCGAGGACACGTCTTTCTGTTGTTTAGCGTGGTCATGGCAGGTGGTCTTTGGTAGCACCTCATGGCCGTTGCCTGAAATTCTAGCGATACTCTGCATGGTGCATGGATGCGTCTGTCTAAGGTCAATGCCCCATCGTGGCTCAAGAGTACCGCCCTCGGCTGTGATTGGCACGCTTCAACCTGTCATTGTAGCCCTGTGCAACCGCAGGCAAGCATGGCGCTGAACCGCCGATCCCTGAGTCCCAAAGAGGGCTTGCTTATAGTGTAGAGATCTTAGACTATACTGTATCTACTCTTTTGGGCACTAGTTTTGCATAGCCATAACGTGTCACGGGTGACCCGCCCCTGGGAGTTTGCCTAGGTCTTTCTTGCTGTTGGGTTCTGGTAGCTGCAAACAGAGTTGGTTCTAGCTTTCTGTTGCAATCGTTTAGGTGAGCTTTTGGTTTTGTAGAGGCAAACTCCTGGGTTTGCGGGTGGTGGTACCACATAACCGCCCACCCTAATTATCTTTTGCTGAATTCAAGTTTTCTTTTGCAATTTTAGAAGGCTGCTTTCAGTAGCGCCTTTTCTCCGCACGCAGCCGCGCGCGTGTCAAAAAAAAGGGAGCGGTGCGTCGTGCGAGCGTGATTGGTTTCTGTTGTGTGTGTGAGAGAGAGAGAAAGAAGGAGAGGGAGAGAGGGAGAGAGAGAGAGAGAGAGAGAGAGAGAGAGAGAGAGAGAGAGAGAGAGATAGAGAAAGAGCGAGAGAGAGTTTCTCGCTCTCTCATTGGTTCCTCTTTTTGTGATTTTATCGGAGCGATTTTCACTTTATTCCCAAAATGTTTGTATGGGGAGGCGTGGCGTCCCAACAAACAAGTGCATTAGGAATCGGTTCTCTATAATTGGCAGGTTAATCGCCAAGATGGTCTGGTTGGCTGCCTGAGGATTTTGATGTTTTGATGTGCGAGGACACATCTTTCTGTTGTTTAGCGTGGTCATGGCAGGTGGTCTTTGGTAGCACCTCATGGCCGCTGCCTGAAATTCTAGCGACACTCTGCATGGTGCATGGATGCGTCTGTCTAAGGTCAATGCCCCATCGTGGCTCAAGAGTACCGCCCTCGGCTGTGATTGGCACGCTTCAACCTGTCAGTGTAGCCCTGTGCAACCGCAGGCAAGCACGGCGCTGAACCGCCGATCCCTGAGTCCCAAAGAGGCTGAAGATTGAGCACATGAAGATGCTGGCACGAAGCACTCTTCTGCCAGGTGCAGCAACTATATGCGAGATGGATACATGCCCACCTACACCTCGGACCGTATATGGTCTCGCTCAACCAAAAGGCCGACAAAGTATACTGCTTCACCCCAAAGCTTGCAACCTTGACGGCAGCGTCGCTGCAGGCATTAATGGAAGCGGCTACCGAGGAACTCCGTGCGCTCATTCGCAAAAGGCTGAGGCGCCCCCGTCCCAAAGTCTCAAATCAATGCGACCGATTTCTGCAGTTGCATCATGCTTGCTTGTCTAGGCACTGGGTGGACGAGGAGTTAAAGCATTTTGGTCAGCGGAACAAGTTGCAGTCATAGTTCATCCAATTGTCACTGCGACTGCCAGTGAAACATTACAGCAAACCATGATGCCTGACATCCTGAGGAAGCCGCGATAATGAAACGATCTCCTGCACGGGCGAGAAAGCGCGACGCGGTGGAAAACATGGGAAGAGCCCCTTGCATGGATCACCCCAAACCCAGCACCCTCAAGTCCAGACCCCCAAACAGCTGCGCCCATCCAGCCTTCACCTCTTCTAGGCCCTCTCAGCCTCCAGGCTTAACCTCCTATAGGGCCTCCAGGCTTAAGCTCCTTTAAAGCTTCTTTCAGGCCCCCCTGTAAGAAGCCCGCCCGAAAGCTCCAGACTTCACTTTGCATTCACCTCCTTTAGGCGCCCCACGAGCTCCAGGCTTAGGCCTCCCGAGAGGTCCAGGCTTCCCTCCTTTAGGCCCAGCGAGATGCGGCTCCAGACTTCACCTCCTTTTAGCCTCCAAGGGCTGCTTTCTTCACCTCTGGCCCCCCGAGACCTCCAGGCTTCACCTCCTTTAGGGCCCCGAGAGCTGCAGGCTTCACCTCCTTTAGGCCTCTTTCGGGCCCCCGAGAGCCCAGGCTTCACCTCCTTTAGGGCCCCCGAGAGCTCAAGGCTTTTGCGAAAAATATTCCTTGAAAAGTTTCAGGTTTCACCTCCTCTAAGCACCCCGAGAGCTCCAGGTTCCACCTTCTCTAGGGACACCGGTAGCTCCAGTGAGTTTCAGGTTGCAAGTACTTTGGTGCCATCTGATAGTTCCCCGTTGTACCTTTTTTGATATGCTTCAACAGTTGGAAGTTTCACCTGCTTGGCTTCCATGCGAGAGACCAGGTTTCACTTACATCGGCACGTTTCGAAGATGTTTATCTTGAGAGCTCCAGCCTTCACCTCCCTTAGAGCCCCCGAGAGCTTCAGGTTTCACCTCCTTTAGAGCCTTGAGAACCCAGGCTTCATCTCCTTTAGCTTTTGGGCCCCATGCTTAGCTTCGTTTAAGCCTCCCCTGGACCTACTAACCTCCTCCAGGCCCTCAAATTGGTAATCGATCACATCCTCGGCTGAAAGCATGAGCGTCGAAGCAAACGTGTTCCGTCAGCCCTTTCGCTCACAGCTTTATCAGCTAGATTTCAATTTGCTCAGAGATACTGGATCATGGTCTTCGTCCCAAGGCAAGTCAAGAACAATTCCTCAATTGTTGGAACACTTCACAACTTGCTTCTGCGCAGGAAAGAAACGATCAAGACAAGTTCCAAAAAGCAGGCGCAGAACATCACTCACAGCGTGCAGGATGCAACGCGTTCCTGCTGGTCAGGCCACAAGAAAGCTGCATTTGCTGCACGCCGAGTTCAGTGGCACGGAACCTTGGCGACTCATCCAGCTTGCCACATCCTCAGACGCCGCTTCAGCGCTGCCCTTTACCACAAAAGAAACTTAAAAGAGAGTATGACCTAAGCATCAGGCATTGAAGACAGCCCAATCATCAGAGACCGCATACAAAGAACTACTGCGGGAGAACGAGAGGCGCGTTCCCGTGCATGCCAGACTCCACTTCCAGTCAATCCTGTCTGCGTTGACTGGGAAATTAAGGAAGCCGCGAAGAAGCTTGGAAAGCCACCGTCCGAAGCTCATCCTCCAGGTCTACTCCAAGATAGCATTGCACTAGCTCTGCAGCCTCAGGCAAAACGTGAGCTGGCAAGATCCTCTCCCTACTAGAAGAACCCGCAAGAAATGAGGTCTCTAGAGGATGAGTCAACTTGTGTCAATCCCAAGGGCGAAACACCTAAACCCTGAACCCTGCACCTCTCAACCATCCACATCTACTTCTACCCCATGTTCTAAGGAGAGTTCTAGAGGCCCCCCCACTAGAACTTAGACTTACATGGGGGCTTTACGAAAATAGGGGACCCCCAACATAGACCCACAAGTGGCAGGACCCCCTTATCATATGGACCCCAATAAGGTACCCCTACCCTAAACCCCTAAACCCTAAGCCCTAAACCCTAAGCCCTAAACCCCCACATGGTGTTAAAATGTCCTCATAGGTACGACTCCTTGTGCAGGGTTGAGGGCTTCACGGACTTTCCGGCCGCCTTGGGCCACAGAAAAAAACACACAAACAGAAGGATTCTCCAAAGGTTTTCCAGAAACCCCCTTATAGCGGCCCTTATACCCCCCCCCCCCCCACCCCAATTGTCGGATCCTGTTTTTTGGGCCGCTAGAAAAACACTAAGCCCAAACCCCTGAACCCTACTCCGCAGGGGTGGCATGATGGGGCTCATGCGCGCCACCGAGCAGAAGAAAGGAAGGCCGCCCGATTTAACCCTAAACCCTAAACCCGGCTTGGGACGATTTGGGGTTTCATGGTTCAGGGATGTAGGGGTTGAGGTTTAGGGCTCTTAGGGTCTAGGGTTTAGGGTTTAGGGCTCTTAGGGTCTAGGATGAGCACATGCTCAACACGACCCGAAGCATTGAACGCCTTTTATCTAGTTCTGTGCCCTTCTCCCCAAATCCTAAACCCGAACACCTCAACCCTGACCCATAAAACCGTACCATACACCCCAAACCCTAAACCCTGAACCCCAAACTCTCAACCTTAGGGTTCAGGGCTTCGGGTTTGGGCTTTGGGGTTTAGGGCTCAGGGTTTTAGGGTTTAGGGCTCAGGGTTGAGGGTTTAGGGTTTAGGGCTGCGGATTAGGGTTTAGAGCAAGCTTGCAAGGTGGGCCAAGTGGCAGAAGTGCAACGAGCTCCTTAATGAGTGCGGATCCCATGTGTAGGTTTGGTTGCTGGGGTTTAGGGTGTAATGACGGACCATAGGGTTTAGGGTTTAGGGTTTAGGGTTTCGGGTTTCGGGACCATTAGCCTAAACCCTAAAGCCCAACCTTACAACAGGGATTTGTAATCAGATTCTGTCATGCGGCTTAGGGTAAAGGTCCATAACCTAGGACTTAGGGTTCTAGAGTTTTAGGGTTTCAGAGTTTCAGGGTTTGAGTTGAGGTTTTAGGGTATAGAGCTTAGGTTGCTACTTCTAAATGTTTGCGCGGCCACTGTGGCTTAGGCCCTCCTCCTTTCTTGGAATTAGGGGTTCAGGGTTCAGGGTGCAGGGTTTAGGGTTTAGGGTTTAGGGCTTAGGTTTAAGGCGCAAGCTTCCCTTACAAACCCGTGATACGCCCTCTGAAGCCAGCAAACAAGGCATCATGTGGTTTTCCCAGGTTGCTCAATGAACTTAGCCGCCAACGACCCCTGCATCTCAGCCCTAAGCCCTAGTTTAGGGTGAGCGTTGCAATGTCCATGGGTTTCCCTACACCCCCTCTATACGGGTTCCCCCCCTTAAATAACCTTAATTCGGCGGAATTACCCCTAAATAACCTGAATTGAAGTATGGAGAGGGTAGTAGGGGAGCCCATGAAATGGGAGTTTGAACTTCACGCACCTGGGCGAAGATCCACAGCGAGATGCCTTCTCTTGTCTTCGAGAAGTTTAATGTTGGACCTGCTTTAATAAGTAACCGCCCCCCTCCCCCCTCCCCCCCTCCCCCCCCCCCTCCCCCCCCCCCTCCCCCCCCCCCCCCCCCCCCCCCCCCCCCCCCCCCCCCCCCCCCCCCCCCCCCCCCCGACCCCTGAATAAAAAGACCCCAAACAGTCATGGAGGGGGGGGGGGGGGGGGGGTCAGGAGATTGAGTGTTGTGTGATGAGTTGTTAAGTTGTCCACCTCAAAAACCAGTAAAAAAACAGGCCCGGCCCGAAAACTTTTCATTATAGCGGACCCCCAAAACAGAGGGTCCAGATCCTGAATAGCCGGAAAACTTTTCATAATAGCGGCCCCCTCGAATATTGCGGGTGCAACATGAGGGTTTAGGGTTTAGGGTTTAGGGTTTAGGGTTTAGGGTTTAGGGTTTAGGTTTCGAAAGTTGTTCGCCACAGCAGCTCGGAGGGCATGCATGAAGTGACTTCGAAGGAATTCCCTCATTCCCTGCAAACCAACAGTAAGTGCAGGGCCCAAAGCCACCCTACAGCCGTGGTTGTAGGCTTTGGTGGCACCCTAAACCCTAAACCCTAAGCCCGAAAGCAATCACCCAACCCCACAGCTCCTCAACCCCAAACCCTATGAGCCCTGGACCTGAGACCCCTAAGCCCCCAACTGCCCAGACCCTAAGCCCTGAACCTAAACCTTAAACCCTAAACCCCTAAACCCTAAAACTCAAAAAACTCAATACCCTAAAACGGCTTAAAACCCAAACCCCAGACCCTAAACCCCAAAACTCCAAAACCCAAATACCCTAAAACCCTGAAACCCTAAAGCCCTCAAACCCTGAACCCCTGAAACCCTAAAACCCTCAAGCCCTAAACCCTAAAACCCTAAAGCCCTAAACCCTAAAACCCTAATCCCTAAAACCCTAAACCCCTAAAACCCTAAAACCCCCCAAACCCCCCAAACCCTAAACCCCAAGCCCCAAAGCCCTAAACCCCCAAACCTTAAGCCCTGCGATTCTAAAACCCTAAAACCCTAAAACCCTAAAAACCTAAAACCCTAAAGCCCTAAAACCCTAAAACCCCCAAACGGCCAAACCCTAAAACCTAAACCTAAATCCTAAAACCCTACACCCTAAACCCTAAACCCTAAACCCTAAACCCTAAACCCTAAACCCTAAACCCTAAACCCTACACTTTCAGAACCCTAAGAGCCCTAAAATCCGAAGTCGCCGAAGCCCTACACCGAGGCCCGATCCTGAAGAAATGGCTCGGGGTGATGAGGACAGCTCTTGGAAGGGTTTAGGGTTTAGGGTTTAGGGTTTAGGGTTTAGGGTTTAGGGTTTAGGGCTTAGGGCTTAGGGTTTAGGGTTTAGGGTTTAGGGTTAGGGGTTTAGGGGTTTAGGGTTTAGGGTTTAGGGGTTTAGGGTTTAGGGTTTAGGGTTTAGGGTTTAGGGTTTAGGGGTTAGGGGTTTAGGGTTTAGGGTGTCGGGTTTTTTCGTGGTTTCGGGGTTCGGGGGTTTGGGGTTTCGGGGTTTAGGTGGTTATCGGGTTTATGATATGGGAGTTTCGGGGTTTAGGGGTTTAGGTGGTTATCGGGGTTATGGAGTTTTGGGGGTTTAGGGGTCGTTGGGGTTCAGGTGTTCAAAAGTTGAGATGTACCCATATAGTATATGCTTGAGCCCTAAAGCTACTATACGGGAACCCCTGAAAGGCCCAAGTATATACTACGGGGGTACATGGACCCTTCGGGAGGTACCCCTCATAGCGGACGGACCAAAAGCACGAAATCAGCTGGGAAATGAGCGATGGGAGCAAACGGAACTGGTAGACCGCGCAGCAGCAGCGGTTTACCGCGGATATTTCTGATTCTGGGTGTTTTGGCCAGGACCATATCGGGGTCTGAACCTAATCAGTTTTCGGGTTGTTTGAGCAGGGTTTTTGGGTTGGTTTAGGGTTTGAGCTTACGGTTAACTGATAGGCAAAGGATGTTTAGTTTGGATGTGGAACATGGTCCAGTTCCAACCCTAAACCCTAAACCCTAAGCCTGCGACCTGCGGCCTGCAGGGGCTGGAATGATGCTTTGCTCTCTCTCCGAATCCCCGACTTGAGTGGAGCATCTTGAATCGCACGACTCACAACTGTGTCGACTGCATGGACAAAAGAAAATTGGCCACGGCCTCCGCCAGCGTATGCTGTAGCTTCTTCGTGCGCGGATTGTAGAGTCGGACCTGAAAGTTTCCAGCTGGTGGGCGAGAAATGCCCCTCCCTGTGCTTGTGACGGACTTCCGAAGCATCCCGCCCTAAACCCTAGACTCTAGACCCTAAACCCTAAACCCTAAACCCTAAACCACGTTTTTGTTTTTTTGGTTTTGGGTGGCTTTGGCGTCAGTTGTGGGGTATGGGCTCAGGGATTGCTTAAGGCTTTACAGGGTTTGCAGGGTTCATCGCCGGTTCATTTTTGTTTAAACGCTTCCTTGTTTAGGGGTTCGAAGGTTTCGTCGGGTGCAGGCTCAGAGGATTGAACCCCTCAGCAGCTTCAAGAATGTAAGCCAACAACGCGCCAGCCCACAAACCCTAAACCCTGAACCCCAGATCCTAAACCCTGGAGCCACCGTGAAACCCTAATCCCACCCTAAACCCTAAATCCTAAACCCAAATATCCCCAAAGCTCCGAGCCCAGCTTCAACCCGCGACCCAAAAGCCACCCTGAACTCTAAACCCTAAACCCTAAACCCTTTTCCCAATCCACCCTCAACCCTAAACCCTGAACCCAATACCCCCCAAACCCTATAAACTATAAACCCTAAACAACCCTGAACCCTAAACCCCAAACCCCCCTAAACCCTACAAGCCCTAAAAGCCCTATAAGCCCTATAAGCCCTAAGCACCGACTCAAGGATGACATGCCGCGGTGGAAAGGCAAGGGCAAAGGCAAAGGAAGGAGGAGAGGGGGGCGGGGGGCAGGGGGCCGGGGGGTTTAGGGTTTAGGGTTTGGGGTTTGGGGTTTAGGCTTTAGGGTTGGGGGTTTAGATTTTAGGGTTCAGGGTGTCGTGCCCTATAGACCCTCATGGGACTCTACCCTGGACCCCTAAGAAGGTTGTACCGTTGGGTTTGGGGACCCTTCTTAAAGATACTCTAAGGGGATATGAAGCAGGGTTTATATTACTGTTTTTGGTGAGTGCATATAAGGTTCCTTTTTAATATTGGTGAGTGTATATACCTGGTGTCCTTTTGGGGATACAAGAAATATATACCCTACTTCATATAACTAAGGATGATATAAGGGTGATATTAGGAGTATCATAGGGGAACCTCTTAGGGGTACATCCTTAGGGGTCCTAGCATGACTCCCATGAGACCTTATAATTTGCATCATACAACCCTAAACCCGAAACCCTAAACCCTAAACCCTAAACCCTCCGCCCTTAACTAAACCCTAAACCCTAAACCCGACATGCAGGAGAGATGATGACGACCTTGACTAAGATGGCGGCGCCTTTGACTTGCGCGCGCGCAGGAAGAGAAAGCAGTTGGCCACAGCATTGTCCCAGGAGTGCTCAGCCTAAACCCGAAACCCGAAACCCGGAACCCTAAACCCTAAACCCTAAACCCTAAACCCTACCAATTAAACCTTTCAGAAGTTCTTTGTGGGTTGTTGTAGCAGCTTCGGGTTCTGCTTTGCACAGGTTTTTGGGGGGCTCAGGGTTTAATTGGGGTGTTAGGGCATTGGGCCCTAGCCCTACATCCTGACCCCTAAACTCCAAAACCGTAAGCCCCAATTTGAACCCTAAGCCTTAAGGCCTTAACCTTAATCCGTGTCTGTTTGGGGTTTGGGCTGCGGTTTTTTCGGACGGGAGTGCTTAGGGTTCAGGGCCAGGGTGTTAGCTCACCCTTGTATGAGCTAGTGCTTGGTGTGAAGGTGCACTAATTTACGGTTTGCGATGGGGTTCCGGTATCTTGGTAGCCCAGTGGTACTCTTTTCGCCTTTTGGGCTCTAGAGCTGGTTCGCTTATAAAGGTAACCCTAAACCCCAAACCCTAAACCCTAAACCCTGATTGTACCACCCCAAGTCCAAAACCCCGCAACCCTAGCTAGGCATTTAGGGTTTAGGGTTTGGGGTTTGGGGTTTGGGGTTTAGGGTTTAGGGTTTAGGGCCCAAACACCAAACCCATCCAAACCCCTATAAGCCCTGAACCGGCCCCACAAACCCGACAAGCTCAGGAAGCTCCTTGTATACTCGACCCTAAACCCTGAACCCTAAACCAATCCCAGCGCAGGTCTTCACGCTGGCGGACCGCTTCCTTTTGCCTCGCCTCGCCAGGCTCTGCGAGGCGTCGTTTAGTTGGGTTTAGGGTTTGTTTAGGTTTGGGGGGTGTGGTTTGGGGTTTTGCTTTTCCGGTTTTGGCATTCAGGGTTTCGCGTTGCACGGTTTCGGCTCAGGTTTCGGAAGGTTCAGGGTTCTGGGTTCAGGGCCGTAAACCCTAAACCTTACACCCTAACCCCAAACCCTAACCCTAATCCGGTTCAGGGGTTCTCGGGGTCGGGGCTCCTACAGATTCCTTTTGCAGGGCTGGCGGCACGTCATGCTCTCCGGAAGGGTTTAGGGTTTAGGGTTCAGGGTTTAGGGTTTAGGGTTTAGGGTTTGGGTTCTACCCCGGAACCCTAAAGCTGCACCCTTGGGCTTGGTGACCCTTTTCAAGATCCTCTAAGGGAACATAAGGGCCGTAGTTGGTGTATATGAAGGGAAAAACCTTTAGGGGTACAACCTTAGACCCTATATTATAAGGGTCCATACTTGGGTCCTAAAGCTACTATATGGGAACCCCTTTCAGGGCCAAGTATATACTAGGTACATGGACCCTTCGGGAGGGGTACGAGGGGCGCGGGACGGGCCGAAGCCAAGGCATCCTCTCGTCTCGACATGACATTTCAGGGTATCGACCCCCTAAACCCTAAACCCTAAACCCTAAACCCTCAACCCTCAACCCTAAACCCTAAACCCTAAACCCTAAACCCTAAACCCTAACCCTAAACCCTAGACCCTAAACTGTCAGCCATAGACTCAGACTCTATACCTTTAAACCCTACAAGCCCCATCAAGCCCCAAAAGCCTCCAAAAGCCCACCACCAAACCCCTAAACCCCTAAACCCTAAACCCCTAAACCCTAAACCCTAATCCCTAAACCCTAAACCCTAAACCCTAAACCCTAAACCCTAAACCCTAAACCCTAAACCCTAAACCCTAAACCCTAAACCCTAAACCCTAAACCCTAAAAGCCCAAGCCCCCGGAAGCCTCGGAGGTCTTCCTCTCAGAATGGACCTTGCGCAGCGCCACTGTCGTCCCGGTGCTGGCATCAGCGCCTCCCTCAGAGCTTCAGGTATAAATTCCGTAATCTGAGGATTAGGGGGGTTTAGGGTTTAGGGTTTAGGGTTTAGGGTTTAGGGTTTAGGGTTTAGGGTTTAGGGTTTAGGGTTTAGGGTTTAGGGTTTAGGGTGGTAGTCCACAATATACCCCAACATGCTAGAATCCCTTTAAACGAGCACCAAAAAGGGTACCCCCTTACTTCGGAAACCCCCTATATAAGGGTTTAGGGTTTAGAGTTTAGGCTTTATAGGGGCCATCTTGCTACACTTAGCTTTAGTGAAAGGAGAAGTAATGGGACTTACAACTCACTGTAGGGTCCCTTAGAACCCTACTTCTAACTTGGAGCGGGGGGGGGGGGGGTGCTCTCAACCCTAAACCCTAAACACCAAACACTAAACCCTAAACCAAGCCTACAACTCCCAGCGTTGGCCGACAAATTGTTGGGGCTCTTCCCTCACTCGAGTCCGGAACGTGTGGGCAGCTCCGGAGAAAAATACAAAATTGCCGCAGACGTCGCGAAGTCTTTGAAAGGTATGAAGAAGTTCATCTTTCTGAATGAATTCGTTCGGACAACTTGCCGCCGCCGGCAATCGCGGCTCCACGAGGATTCCTGGAATGTGTAGCAGATGTGGAAGAAAAGATGTCTCCTTCAGCCCTAAACCCTAAACCCTAAACCCCGCAGGAGTGCCGGCATGGCTCTGCGCATGCCAACTCCAAAAGTAAACCCTGAACCCCGAAGCTCTTGAAACCCGAAATCGGAACAACATAGGGGTCGGAATAATTACTACAAGTATTTTCCCTTACGGTCCCTCTAATAACCCCCCCCAAAGCCCTATCCCAATTTTTTGGCCCCTACTTGACCCATTTGGGTACGTAGTTCTCAAAAATTAGGTCTTTTTTTGGGTGCCGTCTTATACAATGGGTACCCAAAAAGGTCCCTAAACCCTCAACCCTCAACCCTCAACCCTAAACCCTAAACCCTAAACCCTAAACCCTAAACCCTAAACCCTAAACCCTAAACCCTAAACCCTAAACCCTAAACCCAAATTCGGAAACTGCCGATTCTGGAAGGTTCCAGTACTGGGACTCGAGTCTGGCTTGCCTGCCCAGCTTCCTTTTCTGGTTGACGGGCCCAGGGAAGTGACCTTGAGGCCCTGAGGGTGTAGGGTTTAGGGTTTAGGGCTTAGGGCTTGGGTGCTTAGTTTAGGGCTTAGGGCTTAGGGCTTAGGGCTTAGGGCTTAGGGCTTAGGGTTTAGGGTTTAGGGTTCAATCAGAAATGGTATTTACAAGTACTTTACTTTAGATTAGAACAAACCCCCCCCCCCCTCGACGAGTAGGCTAATGGTGTGCGTCTCACCCTACTAATTATAAGCTCTCGACCCGAAAAAGCCCCTAAATGCCTCTCCAGTATTCGCTCCAAAGACCCGATGCCAGCAGTGTCTAATTCTGCTCCACACACCTAGTCCGAACCTTACACCCCTGAACCCTAAACCCTCCACCCCACATCCCAACCCCTAAACCCTCAACCCGACACCACCCCTAAATCTCTACATCCCTAAACCCTAAAAGCCCTAAACCCCTCAATGCCTAAGTCTCTAAGACCCCAAGACGCCCCGAAGTGCACCGTCCCCGCCCAGATCAAGAATCCACGCCGGCCGACCCTCACCAACCTCGAGGTCGTGTGCTTCATTCAGTCGCTACGACGCTACGAGTATATAATAACGAGTATATAATATAGGGCTCCGCCCAAGTTATGAACAGGGTTTAGGGTTTAGGGTTTAGGGTTTAGGTTTTGGGGTTGAGGGTTTAGGGTTTAGGGTTTAGGGTAGAAGCAGGGTTTTCAGAGCCCTGAAGTGGGTTACAAGTCCTCTTTGGTTATTGAGGTTATATATATATATATATCCCCCAACTAAAGCTGGCAGAGTAGAGGGGCCCCCTACTTGTACGCCTCCAGATGCGAAGCGCCCTTTTCCAGGAGTTGGGTTTAGAGGTTTAGAGGTTTAGAGGTTTAGAGGTTAGAGGTTTAAAGGTTTAGAGGTTTGGAGGTTTGGAGGTTTGGAGGTTTGGAGGTTTGGAGGTTTGGAGGTTTGGAGGTTTACAGGTTTACAGGTTTACAGGTTTACAGGTTTGGAGGTTTAGAGGTTTAGGGTTTAGGGTTTAGGGTTTACGGTTTAGGGTTTAGGGTTTCGGGTTCAGGGGTTAGAGTTGAGTGTTCACAGCTTAAAGTTTAGTGTTCCTAAACCCTAAGTACCTCCTGAGATGCTCTAAATTTTCCCCCCCCCCCCAACCCCTGCCTTAATCTGAGTTCAATGTTGAGGATTATGGGATGTTTCCCCCCCCCCCCCCGCCTTCTGTTTTTGCATCTGGGGTATTTACAATTCTCAGGAGAAGAAGAAGCACATCCAAATCAGTGCAGTGACTTGCAAAGTTGATGGCAGAAGGGGCTTTGCGCACCCCAGACAAGCCGTCAATGCCCCTCAGAACCCTAAGCCCTAGGCCCCTAAAGAATCCCTAAACCCTTAACCCCTAAACCCTAAACCCTACACGAAACCCTAAACACCCAAACCCTAAACTCTCGGGCCACTAAACGCTAAACACCCAACTCTCGGGGTCACTAAACCCTACACCCCTAAACCCTAAATCCTAAACCCCAAACTCCAAACCGTAAACCGTCCCAAACCCTAAACCCCTAAACCCCTAAACCCCTAACCCCCTAAACCCCTAAACCCCTAAATCCCTTAACCCCTAAACCCCGAAACCCCGAAACCCCGAAACCCCGAAACCCCGAAACCCCGAAACCCTAGACCCTAGACGCCCAACTCTCGGGGCCAGGGCGCCTGTTGGGAGTTCTTGGAAGAGCACTGGAAGGAGGTCGTGCAGCACACGGCCAGCCTGGAGGAATGGGTTCGATCACTCCAGCCGAGGGTTTAGGGTTTAGGGTTTGGGGTTTGGAGTTTAGGGTTTAGGGTCTAGGGTTGGGTTTAGGGTTTAGGGCTTAGTCCTAAGCCTCTGACACCGGGGGCCTCCATATAGGTGTAAGGTTCCTGGTTGCTCGTTGCCTTAGTTAGGCTGCAAACCCTAAACCCTAAAACCTCAACCGCAGCAACATAGGGCTCTTGAAGAGGGTGCTTTCGCGGGGTTTGGGTGTTGGGTGAGGGATTCTAGACCCTTTAATCTGGGGGTTTTGAGCCTCGAAGCCCTGAAATGGGGGGGTTGAGTGCTTAGGGTTTAGGGCTCAGGGTTTTCAACCAGTAGACGGGTTGCTCTAGGCAGGGTTGAGGACCTTTAGTTTCGTGAGTCGGCTCACGTGTAAACCCCGCTCCTTTACAATACGGAGAACCCTAAACCCTAAACCCTAAACCCTTAACCCTAAACCTTAAACCCTGAACCCTGAACCCTGAACCCTAAACAGACATTGGCGGGGGCGTTTATTAGGTTTGGGGAGCGCTTGGGATCCTACTCATGGGGTTTTTTCCTTGGACCTGTAAGGTTGTACCCCTGGGTTTTGAGGACCCTTGTCAAAGATCCTCTCAGGAGGGCCACATCAGGAGCATATTAAGGGAACCTCTGAGGGGTAAACCCCTAAACCCTAAACCCTAAACCCTAAACTCTAAACCATCCTAAACCCTAAACCCTAAACCCTGAATCCCACAGGGAGCCTCTTAGGGGTACATCCTTACGGGTCCGAGTGTGGCTCCCATGGCCTGCATGTTTCGAGGAGATCATGAAATTCGGGGTGCCTTATTGGGGTCCTTATCTTAAGGCAATCACCCTAAACCCTAAACCCTAAACCCAAAACCCTATTATTGGGGGGGGGGTCAAGTTTAGGGGTCCCCTATTTTCGTAAACCCTCATATCCTTAGGGGTCCAACTATGACTCCCCTGGCCTGCGTGCTTTGAGGAGATCATCAACCAGCAGCATCCCCTCGTATTGGAGCTGCTGCAGGCCAAGCCCTCATATTCCCTGGGCTTACTGACTGACTTAGGGTTTAGGGCTTAGGGTTTAGGGCTTAGGGCTTAGTGCTTAGGGTTTAGGGTTTAGGATTTTGGGCTTGGGGACTAAGGCCGATGCAAGTTGCACCAGGTGTTTCGAATACAGAGCTGCGGACCGTAGTGTTTTCGAGGCCTTTGCAAACCAGGGTTGAGGGTCTTTACAGTAGGATACCCTTTTTGGGGGCCATAACAAGGATTAGATTAGTTTGGGGTACTAGTTTGAGAGATCCCTAACGCTTAACCCATTTGCGGATTTAAGGCCGTGTTTGAGCTCCGGGAGTGTAGGCGTGGTTTCTTTTACCTCACTGCGTCTGTGCACCTTGGGGTTTAGGGTTTAGGGTTTAGGGTTTAGGGTTTAGGGTTTAGGGTTTAGGGTTTAGGGTTTAGGGTTTAGGGTTTAGAGGGGGGAAGGGGGCCGGGTCAACCTCCTGAACACTGAATCCTACAACTCAGGCAAGGAGTCGTCAAGAGGATCAGGGTTTAGGGTTGACGGTTTAGGGTGAGGGTTCAGGGTTCAGGGTTTAGGTCCCTTCATTTTCACAGGGTCAGGCAACCAGAAGGAGATCCGGGGACGGCGGGCACCTTTAATTTCCATACGACTTGACAACCCTCGGCAGAAGTACTTAAGCTTGTCAGCAGACCCCCAAAGGTTCCGACTCAATGTAATACTATCATCATGGCCCTTATACTACCTCCCTAAGCCCTAAACCCTAAACCCTAAAGCCAAAACCCTAAACCATCTTTTCAAAGGGTCCTCCCAAACTCAAGGCTACAACCCTAAGGGCCCCATGTACAAGCCCTAGAGCAGGGTTTTCCTCAGGCTCAGGGACGCTGCCCATAAAGAGTGCGAAGTTTAGGGTTTAGGGTTTAGGGTTTAGGGTTCAGGGTTTAGGGTTTAGGGTTTAGGGTTTGTCTAACTTACGCAACCCTAAACCCTAGCAAAGATAGGGTGCATGCTGAATACTCTAGACTCAAGGTAAAGAGCTTGAGGCGTGCCCTTAAACCCTACAACTCCTACAACCCTAAACCCTACAGCCTAAACCCTAAACCTTAAACCCCACGCCCTAAACCCTAAACCGTAAACCCTAAACCCTAAACCCTAAACCCTAAACCCTAAACCCTAAACCCTAAACCCTAAACCCTAAACCCTGAACCCATATCCGAAGCCCTGTTCAGTTTTAGACGTTTATAGTGGGACCCTGTGCTTTCCGCATAGGCCTCCCGCGGCATGAAGAGACCCGTCGGGCACCCCAGTGCTAGCCAGAGATGCACCACGGGTGTAGGATGTAGGATTTAGGGTTTAGGGTTTAGGGTTTAGGGATAGGGTTTACGGCCCTAAACCCTAAACCCTGTTTAGGGTTTTACGGAGGTTCTTGTTACGGAACTTAAGCAAGGTTGCCTTAGCTAGCACTGGCCTTTTTGATGTGCCACATGACCCTACTGTGGCGGTTCAGTTGATGTAAACAAGAATCTGGTTAAGTAGTTGCTAATAGGCGGTAGATTTCGGTAATCTTCTGGAACCTGTTTATACTATACTACAAGTTGGTGGACGCCTTCCTATGCTAACTTGAGTTAAGAGCACTTACAACCTCTTGAAGGGCCCTCATAAGTCTGTTTGCAACTGAGGGGGGGAAGGGGGTGCTTGTACGTATATTCTGCAATTCTGTATACTGTGAGACACTTTAACCAGGTTCATACAGTAATGCAAGCCTGTAACTCTGATGTTGCATGGTCAGGGGCATGTGGATGTCAGTGCCCTAAACCCTATAAACCCTGAACCCAAACCCAGAACCCTAAACCTTGGGGCATGTGGACGTCAATGCCCTAAACCCTATAAACCCTGAACCTGAACCCAGAACCCTAAACCTTAAACCCTCAACCCTCATCTTGTACGCCGACATACAGCCTACGTGCGTAGCTAAAGCAAGCTGGCAGCAGTGTTACCTGCACCCCCAAAGGACCCCCTAAGGGTCCATGTACCTTATGAAATACTTGGGCCCCAAAGTGCCGATCTATTTAGGGTTTAGGGTGTAGGGTTTAGGGTTAGGGTTTATAGGGTTTAGGGTTCAGGGTAGTTCTAGAATGTACCCTCTCTATACTCATGACCTGAGTAGAGCCGTGGGCAGGATATACTGAGGGGACTTCTTAGGTGGGCAGAACCGCGGTGAGAAGTAGGTTCGAAGTAGCCTAAGCGCCTAAACCCTGGCCCCTACTCAGCCCGAGTCTTTAAGCTGATGCTTAAAACCCTCTCTAGGGCACTTGTAGCCCTACTTATAGCTGGGGGCACCTGCTATCCTCAAGAAAAGACTTCTGACCCACTTTAAGGCACTTATGGCGCTACTTATAGCTTGGTGGCCCAATCTATTGTAGGCCTCTACTACTATACTCCCCTTAGAACCTGAACGAAGAAGAACATACTAGTTCTCATATTCCCCTGGCTTTATATAAGTAGAAATACGAAACAATTCCTAAGGGTGCTGTAGCTACCAGACACAGGAGTAGCCTAGAAATAAAACAGGGTGCCCCTTTTTAGTCTTAAGGGGATCAGAAGGGAACCCCAACCCTAAAGAAAGGAACTAAGGGACTACTCCGGGTCCTAGGCTACTACGACCCTAAACCCTAAACCCTAAACCCTAAACCCTAAACCCTAAACCCTAAACCCTAAACCCCTAAACCCTAAACACCCAAGCCCGGGTTCGCTCTCATGCCTGCCCCGTGTCAGGGTCGCAGGGCGGATGACGAAACTCCAGCCGCGTGAGGCGGGAAGAGTTGGGTGTTTAGGGTTTAGGGTTTGGGGTTTGGGGTTTGGGGTTTGGGGTTTGGTGTCTAGGGTTTAGGGTTTCGGAACACTAGGCGTCATAAGGCTGATAGGGTTCAGGATTCCATAGGGTGCAGAGGTCGGGGTGTTGGGAGGGACGACGGCTGATGGACTACGGCTGATAGGTCTTTCTAGGGCTTTCAACATATTGACGTCTGGCTTTTGAGGTTTCTAGGGCTTTTGGGGTGGTTTATAGATCCCCCTAAACCCCTAAACCCTAAACCCTACTATACCCCATACCCCATAAACCCTATAAACCCCATAAACCCTAAACCCGAAACCTTGTTAGGGTTTTGCTGGGGTTATGCGACATAGAGTTTGAGGCAGCGCTCTATCTAAAATAGCTTGTTGGTTCTATTCTGTGCTCACAGAACTGGCCGCAGCGTTCAGCGTTCATCCAAGAGAAGGCCGAGATATAGAAGATTCCACTCGCAGGGGGTTTATAGGGTTTAGGGCTAGGGTTTTGGGTTTCGGGTTTAGGGTTTAGGGTTTTGGGTACTGGAGTCCCTGCGTTTCGATGGCCTTGTGGCGAGGCCGAGCCTGCTTTTGGCCCGTTTGTACCGTTTCAACTCTCTCTTCGCAGGCGGGACGCTGTCTGAAGTCTTAAGAAGCCATAGAAACTCTAGAAGCCCTAGAAGCCTCAGAATCCGTAAGGGTCCCCAAGAAACCGACAGAAACTCTAGAAACTGTAGAAACCCTAGAAGCATCAGAATTTCTTGAGGAAGCCCAAGAAACCGACAGAAGCCCTGCGAAACCCAAGAATCCAGATTTTCTGCCCTCAGAAACCCTTGAAGCCCTCGAGGCCCTCGAAACCCTAAACCCGAAAGCCTGAAGTCTAACTTAGTTGTAGAGTAGGGTTTAGGGTTTTAGGGGGGTTTAGGGTTTAGGGTTTAGGGTTTAGGGTTTAGGGTTTAGGGTTTAGGGGTAACCTTTCAAATCCATTTTGGGGTACTAGAACCCCCTGATAATCCCAAAGGTTAACGTTTCGTTCCCCTAGGTGCTGGACAACTAGGCTTAGGGTAGCTACATGCTCCCTGAATGTTTAGGGTTTAGGGTTTAGCGTAGGGTTTAGGGTTTAGGGTTTAGGGTTTAGGGTTTAGGGTTTAGGGTTGAATATGGCCCCATACCTTCGTTAAAGGGGGTTTGAAAGTATGGGCCCATGGGTTTACAGGGCCCCCATCTAAGGGCCCATAGTTTCCATGTAAGCCCTAAGGTCGACTGAACGTCTCGATGTGAGCTCATGAATGCTGAGGGCTGAGGGTGGGTTTGGGGTTTAGGGTTTAGGGTTGAGGGTGCCCTAAACCCTAAATGTAAAACCCGGAGAGCAACAGCGGCTTCCCCTCAGTCGCCAGTCTTCAGCAGGGCTTCTTCGGGTTTCTACTGACGACTCACGGTTTAGGGTTTTAGGGTTTAGGGTTTAGGGTTTAGGAAACCCAAGCCCTAAACCGCTTAAAGTTTAGTGACCTCTTGCACTAAATAATCCTAACACGAACACTCATTCCTAAATCCTAAAACCCTCAACCCCAAATCCTAAACTCCAAACCCTAAACCCGACACCTCAAACCCTCAAACCCTCAAACCCTCAAACCCTCAAACCCTCAAACCCTCAAACCCTCAAACCCTCAAACCCTCAAACCCTCAAACCCTCAAACCCTCAAACCCTAAACCCTAAACCCCACTAAGTCCCGGAGGTCGTCTTGTGAAGGCTCCCAATTCGCGCGCTGTTCACCCCTCCGTGGGGTTCAGGCGGCTGTTTCACAGAGCCCTTGGATGTGCCCCGTAGGGTTTAGGGTTTAGGGTTTAGGGTTTAGGGCTTAGGGTTTAGGGTTTAGGGTTTAGGCCTGTGCTCCCGAATCCCTAAACCCTAAACCCTATAAACCCTCTGCGACCATGAGTTCGGGAACAGCCTACTGGTTTTTTAGAATCAGGTGCCCTCCAGAATCCCTCAAAGGGTCGATATAACCCTGAGCCCTAAACCCTAAACCCTAAACCCTAAGCCTACTTGATCTGGAATGACCCTAAACCGGGGATATTCAGGTACCTACTTCCCTCCATTCCCTACGAAATAAAACCAGTTATTCAGAAGAGTCCTTCTGTTCAGGGCTGAGGGCTTAGGGTTCAGGGCTTGGGGCTTAGGGTTTAGGGTATATCAAGGGACTAAAGGAAGGACCCTGATAAGGGGGCGACTTAGATATACAGGCACTATACAAGGTATATATATATATATGTACATAGGGTCTGTATATATATATATATACGGTGTATATATATATATATATATATATGGTACCCCCCCCCCCCCCCCAGTGACCTACCCTTTTTCGCCTTGTCTCAAGTCACCCAGCTGCACTGCAAGCAAACTCGGTGTGCAATATAGCGTATTTCCTAGGGCGTAGACTAAAATACAACTAAAATCGCATACACGGGACAGTAGAAAAACCAAAAAAAACAAAACCAAAAAAACCAAAAAACCAAAACCAAAAAAACCAAAAAAACCAAAAAAACCAAAACCAAAAAAACCAAAAATACCAAAAAACACAATTTTCCGGGACTCTTGGAGAAGCCCTATGAGGCTTCTCCAAGAGTCCCGGAAAATTGGTTCTTTTGGTATTTTTGGTTTTTTTGGTTTTGGTTTTTTTGGTTTTTTTGGTTTTGGTATTTTTGGTTTTTTGGTTTTGGTATTTTGGCTTTTTGGTTCGCCTTCACGGTCACGAGGCAACAACTACGCATTTTTGAGTGTGCTTATGCTAATTGTGCTAGAAATAGTATACAAGTGGTCTTTCTAGTGCTTCAGAACTATTTGTTTCGTTATTATGTAAGTAGAGCCGCTAGTGTTTAGTGCATCTTTTGGTTGTACTCAAGTGTAGTAGACCTTATTCAGCCATTACTTGGTGCTCTGGTAGCTCAATTCGCATGGATAATATTTGCCTGGTAAATGCGATTAATTATCTAGAAGCAGCATTTGCAATACTTGTCTTGAGAAAAAGTATTTATTGCTTAGAATTGTTTGCTTAAAAAGTGACTCCTACTCGTCCAGGAATACCCCAAAACCCTATAATCCAAACTTTACCAGAGATTCTCCTGAAAAGCTTGCGCTTTTGGATGTTTTTATGTATTTCTGAATTTGCTTGTGTATGGCCTTCACTAAGTACTTTTCTAGCATTCTTGTGCATTTTTTAAGCCTGATTGTGCAAGTTGCGTTTTTCAAGCATAGTATATATGTGGTCTTTATTGAATACTTCAGACATCTTTGTTTCATCGTTGTGTAAGTAGAACCGCTTCTATTTCCATTATTGTGCATTTTTAAGCTTGCTCATGCAAATTGTGCTTTTCAGACATAGTAAATAAGTGGTCTTTAGTGAATACTTCAGCAATCTTTGTCTCATTGTTATGTAGGTAGAACCGTTTCCATTTCCGCAAGTGTTTATTTCGTATTTGGTTGAGTATGGTCCTTTAAATAGTATTCACTTGAGTCAAGTTGGGCTAGTTGCTTAAGAATTCCTCTAGTAGTTAAATTCGCATAGAATGAATACTTCAAAAAAATTGTTTCATGAATATGTAAACATAAGGTGTTTCATTTGACTTTGCAGATAGTACTTCAATAATACTTTGCCTGGTATAAACACAACTGTTTCAATGCATTAGTTGCTCAACAAAGCACTATTTGCCCTTTAAACCACACTTTGCCATATTTTGGTTGAATATGGTGCTTCTTTCGTATTTTGGTTGAGTATGGTCCTTTAAATGGTATTCACTTGAGTCAAATTGGGCTATTTGCTTAATTATTACTCTAGTAGCTAAATTCGCATAAAATGATTATTTCAAATATAAAAACGATTCATGAATATGTAAACATAAGGTATTTCAGTGTACTTTTCAGAGAGCATACTTTGCCTAGTACAAACACAATTGTATAAATACAGTATTTGCACTTTAAACACACACTTTGCCATTTTTTGGTTGAGAATGGTGTTTATTTCGTATCTTGGTTGAGTATGCTCCTTTAAATAGTATTCACTTGAGTCAAATTGGGCTCTTTGCTTAATAATTACTCGAATAGCTAAATTCGTATAGAACCAAGAAAAATGTTTCACTATTTGATTAATACTTTGCCTCGTACAAACACAATTGTATAAATACATTAGTTGCTCAACAAAACATTAATTGCCCTTGAAACGCACAATTTGCATAGAAAAACACTGATCTAAACATCTAAAAACAGCATTGTCTGCTTCAGATTCAAAATGTAGATTCTTCCAATGCTGGCTTATCGGGGTCTGTGAGGTGGGTGTCCCAGTAACTGTCCTTCATTACCCGGTGATTAACTACGCGACTTTTGGGCCTTCTTTGTTATTTTTTGTTAAAAAGGCTTAAAAAGGCCTAAAAAGGGTAGGTCGCTGGGGGGGGGGGGGTAGCATATATATATATGTATATATATATATACATATATAAGGTACATATATATATATAAGGGTTTATACAGGAATCATTTTGACGGTCCCTTCTATAGGGGTCCCTTCATTTTCCCCCCTTTGTCTAGGGCTTAGGGATTTAAGTTTTAGGCGCTGCCCTCATGTTGGCAGCAATTAACGTGTGTAGCCCCTAGTGAATACCCTAAACCCTAAACCCTAAACCCTAAACCCTAAACCAATAGGCCTCTAATTTGGGGAGATGCTAGTATATACTGGGACCCAGAGTCGGCCCTTGTTCCGAGTTTTTAGGGCTTGGGTTCCCTTATAGTTCCCTGTAATCCAAAAAAGGGCGCACTTTTTGTTCCTAGGTTGCTCTTGGGTCACCCTAAACCCTAAACCCGAAACCCTAAACCCTAAACCCTAATTCCTCCGTTGCTCGCCACCGGGCCCATCGAAGTCTGCACCGAACTTGGTAGCGCAGTGGTACCCTTTTAGGGTTTCGGGTTTAGGGTAACCAACCCAAAACAGGGTGGATTTTGGGGTTTTGGGTTGAAAAGGGTTTAGGGTTTAGGGTGCCCGTACTAAAATATGGTTCCCGGGCTACCAAGCAAAAGCGAGCGTACGAATCACTGCAGATGGTGTCAGTACCGAGAGACTTCCGCGGCCATGCAGACCCGAACCCGAACCCTAAACCGTAAACCCGAAACCCGAAACCCGAAACCTTCTGACGTGAGGTTTCGAGCTTCGGAGGTGGGTCTAGGGTTTAATCATATGGCATAGGGTCATTTCTTTTACATGATAATGTATGTGAATATACTTATTATTATTATGTTTATCATCATTATTATTAGTATTATTAGTAATATTCTCATTAGTATTATTATTACTATTATGATGATGATGATGAGGATGAGGATGATGATTATTATTCTATACATGCATATACGTATATACATATATATATATATATATCCACTCTTGAACAGAGTCGATGGACCACGAGTTCTCATTTAGACCACAAGGCAGAAGGCAGAAGACAGCCCCAGACCGCTCGCCTGCACCTGATGCCTTTCCCTGCCCCCACAGCTCGTGGAGGCTGGAAGTGGGGTGGCTTGGGTTTAGGATTTAGGATTTAGGGTTTAGGGTTTAGGGTTTAGGGTTTAGGGTTTAGGGTTTAGGGTTTAGGGTTTAGGGTTTAGGGTTTAGGAAATTTAGGGGTTTACCCCTTTCTAAGCCCTCTCAATCCCAAACGCCTAAACCCTAAACCCTAAAGCCTCAACCCAAAATCGCCAAAACCCATCAACCCTGAAACCCTAAGCCCCTAAACCCTTAGACTCCTCAAACCCTGAACTTCTAGAGTTCCTAAACCCTAAACCCTAAACCCTAAACCCTAAACCCTAAACCGTAAACCCTAAACCCTAAACCCTAAACCCTGGGACATGGCTTGCTGTGCCGTGAGAAGGAGCTCTCCCACGCCGAACGGCCCCCGAAATTCGTCAGCCAACCTGGGGCTCCGCCTTGCCCATGGGGTTTGAGGGTGTGTTTTAGGGTTTAGGGTTTAGGGTTTAGGGTTTAGGGTTTAGGGTTTAGGGTTTAGGGAGGGGGCTTTAGGGTGTAGGGGTTTTAGGGTTTAGGGTTTAGGGTTATAGGTGATTTGGGGCTGAGGGGTTGAGGGGTTTAGGGTTTAGTGGTTCAGAGTTTGGGGGGAGGGGGGGGGGGGGGGGGGGGGGGGGGGGGTGGGGGGGGGGGGGGGGGGGGGGGGGGGGGGGGGGGGTGGGGGGGGGGGGGTGGGGGGGAGGGGTTGAGGTTTGGGGTATAGGGGTTTGGGGGCTTTGGGTTTAACAGGGTTTGGGTTTAGTGTTGGGGTGGCTTGGGTTCTTAGGGCTACAGGGGGTTCAGGGTGCGGGGTTTAGGGCTTTGGCATTAGGACTGCACATTCTCCCCCTCCCCTCCTGCCCGCCCCCTCTAAACCCAAACCCCTAAACCCTTGGCCTAAACCCCTAAACTCTAAACCCTAAACCCTAAATGCCCTAAACGCTACACCCTAAAACCCCAAACCTTAATGCCTTGGAATCCCACAGGCCCTCTAGAGCCTCCATTTTATTGTCAGATTGACTAAGCCACAAACCCAAACTCTAAACCCCAATTAAACCCTAACCCCTAAACCCTAAACCCTAAACCCTAAACCCCAACGTTTAGTATTCAGGGATTGATACACCCTAAACCTCAGGCCGGGGGAGCCCCATCCTGCTGTACAAAAGCAGTAGCTGCTTCAGCTCTTCAGAAGTCCTCTTGCAGAAGGTGCAAAAGGCGTTGAGACTTAGGGTTTAGGGTTTAGGGTTTAGGGTTTAATCCCATGGGATTACTTACCCCTACCCCTCCTGCCCAACAGGTTTCGCGGCCCTAAACCTTGACCCTAAACCCTAAACCCGAAACCATGTTGCTGAACAACTTGAGGAGGCTTGGTCTCTCATGCACAGAAGAAGAGCCTGGAGTTCGATTTTTAGGGTGTAGGGGTTTCAGGGTTTAGGGTTTTGAACCAGGTGACGGGTGTAGGGGTTTAGAGGTTTAGGGTTTTGGCCCCTGGGGTTCAGGGCTTCTGTTTTGGGTTTCTTGCATACGCCTGCAGGCAATCTTCTCAAGAACCCTCAACCATGAACCCGAAACCCATCGAAAGTCTTTTTCTCAAGGGTGCTTATTTCTTCTCAAGAGCTGACCGAATAGGGCCACAATTTGATGGCCCGCGTACGCTTGGCAGAGTCGACTTGTGTCAATGGCTTAGCCGGGCCGCGAAAATGGTAGGCCCGCTCCCGCATGCATACCATAAAACCCTCAACCCTAGACCCCAAACCCTAAACCCTAAACCCCAAGCCGGGGTACCTGAAAGGAGCTATTTGGGAATCTGACAGGGTGCCTGGGGGTAAGAGGGGGGTGGGTGGAGGTCGATTTAGGGCTGAGCATTGCAACATCCCCACTAAACCCAAAACCCAAAACCCAAAACCCTAAACCCTAAACCCTCAACCCTAAACCCTAAACCCTAAACCCTAAACCCTAAACCCTAAACCCTAAACCCTAAACCCTAAACCCTAAACCCTAAACCCTAAACCTAAACCCTAAACCCTAAACCTTAAACCCTAAACCCTAAACCCTAAACCCTAAACCCTAAGCCCTAAGCCCTAAACCCTAACCCTAAACCCTACACCCTAAGTACTTCCTAAATCCCTCTCAACGCTCACCCCCCACTGCTACCCCTTAAATGTTGCGGTGTTAGGGTTTAGGGTTTAGGGTGGGGTATCGAGACTTTGGGGTCTACGCAGGGCTTCAGCGGAGGGGGCCCTTCTCTGGACAGTTAGGGGTGTCTACCACCCCTGCAAACTAATTAGGCTCTGGACATATAGCCGAGAAGAAGCAGCTAGGGTCAGATCCCTGAACTCAAATGATAAGAGATTGCACTCAGGATCTGCACACAAAAGAAAGCTTCTTCTGGTTGTACCTCATGCCCCTGTCATCGCGCAGGCTCGATGTCGGTGTTCTAATGAGCTTCCATGTCCACATTACAATCATGTCTCACACCTTCACCCTAAACCCTAAACCCTAAACCCTAAACCCTGTACCCTAAACCCTTCAGTTCAACCCTGGTGTGCAGCCCCTACTGTGCTCACGCTGCCCACTGTCAGTAGCCGCTATGGTGGCCAAAGTGGTGAAAGATGGCAAGGACAAAGATGCCAGGGGCTTAGGGTTTAGAATTCAGGGTTTGGGGTTTAGGATAAAGATGCCAGGAGCTTAGGGTTTAGGGTTCAGGGCTTAGGGTTTGGGGTAAAGATGCCAGGAGCTTTGCAATGAGTTTGGGGGATTGCAAGGTTTTGTCATTTAGGGTCGCTGTTCCCCTGTAATAGCTATTCGTCCTGCTATTAGTCTTACTACCATTACTAGTATTATTATTGTTATTATTACTACTACTACTACTACTACTATTATTATTATTATTATTATTATTATCATTATTATATATTTTTATTTATTTATTTGTTTATTTATTAGTGTATATATTTTTATGTGTATATATTTTAAAGGTCGCTCCCCCTCTCTCCCACCCTGCAACTAAAGCCGGTAGGCTACCAAGTCCAAGCACTCAAAAGCAGGCGGGCTTAGGAGTTGGGGAGAATGTGTGTAGGTTCTGGGTTGACAGATATACCCTATTAAAGCAAGGTTCCAGGACGTTTGCAGCGGGCAGCGGACTTCTTACAGGGTTCTTGAGAGGGAGGGGCTTCATGGGGGTAGGTACCATTGGGTACCTAGGGAAACTTAGGGAGCCTTAGGGAGTAGTGGGGAGTACTAGACAACCTTGGATTACATACCCCCCTTGAACCCCCCCTCCCGACAGAACCCTCTTACTTCTCATCCCCGAAAATGGTTCACCCTACACCCTGAGCCCGCGGCGTTTATGCCTTAGCTGGGCGGGGGGGGGGGGGGGGGGGGGGTAGGGTGCGGGGGTGCAAGGTTTCGGGGTTTCCTAAGCCCCCAAACCCGGCCCCAAACCCTCAACCCGAACCGCCACCAAGCATCAAGCATACGAAGAACATAGAACTTTAAACCGTAAACACTACGCCCCCCCAGACACTAAACCCTAAACCCCAAACCCTAAACCCTAAACCCTACTACAAAAGCCTCGAAAATGATCGTAGCCACGAATTTGCTGCCGCCCCGCCCAGGTGGCACAGAAAGCGTCCGCGTCGGCGGTTGTCAAAGCCAGCACGGCCCTGGGTCTTCGTTTTTTGTTTTTGGCGGGGGAGGGTTTAGGGCTTATAGGGCTTAGTGTTCTTCGGTTGTTCAACGGTTTTTGGGTTTAGAGTTTCTAGGTCGGAGTGTTCATGTTTCCACTGAAAGTCCCTTCAATCAGAGCAATAATTACTCAGGGAGCATCACCTGGTCATCTGCAGTAGCAAGCGGATGACTGGCTCGCATTGCGATGTCTAAATCAAGGCGTCGCTCTCCTTGATGTCCCTGGAATACGGAAGGGGCACCCCCAACCCTAAACCCTAAACCCTAAACCCTAAACCCTAAACCCTAAACCCTAAACCCTAAACCCTAAACCCTAAACCCTAAACCCTAAACCCCACTTTCCTCTCAAACCCCATTGAGGAGAAGTTGCTTCAAACCCCGAAACCCGAAACCCATCTTTCCAGGCACTCAGGCCTCTGAGTAAAGGAAACACGCTGTCCTGTATCCGTAGTTTACTTGGAGCTTCATGGGAACTTATAAGTGGGGTTATATGTACCCTGTAGTTAGGGCTATAACCACTTATAACTATTGCTATCCTACTTCGAACCCTAGTTATAAGCAGCACCCACGAACCTCCCAGTATTGTTTCATAAAACCCTGATCTGAACATGAGAGATCGTGGCCCTTTTCCTCATGGCAAATTTTTAAAACAGAAATCCTCATTCTCTGCAACTCAGGGACTTCACTATAGTTGCCTCGAGGGCTCCCCCTGAACCATCACCCTCGGAGTTTAGTTGCGAACTCCTTGAAAGTATAGGGCCACATCCATATCACACTCCCTCAGCCTTTGTGCCCCTGCGGGTGTTGGCTTTAGGGTCCTCAATTGAGGGGTTTGGGGCTAAACCCTAAACCCTAAACCCTAAACCCTAAACCCTAAACCCTAAACCCTAAACCAGGGGTGTAGAGTTTTAGGGGTCTTTAGGGGTCTTAGGTGTCTTCAGGGGTCTTTAGGGTTTTTGGGGGTTTTGGGACCTTGGGGCTCCGGAGGGTTTAAGGTTTAGGGTTTAGGGTTTAGGGTAGTTTAGGGTTTGGGGTTCAGGGTTTAGGGTTTAGGGTTTAGGGTCCTCTACCCTCAACACCCTTGTTACCATGTTGGCTGTCGCAAAGGCCCCGGTGCGCGCACGCGCTTCCCATGCTTCGTCTGCAGGAGGTGCCCGACAGAACGGCATTCTCTCCTGTGAGGGATGAGGGCTCGGGGTTCAGGGTTCAGGGTTGAGCGTTTAGGGTTTAGGGTTTAGGGTTGAAGAGACTCTGGGTTGCAAGTTCAGGGGTTGAGGGTGTACATCAGGCCTCCCTAAACCCCAAACCCCAAACCCCAAACCCTAAACCCCAAACCCCAAGCCCTAAACCCCAAACCCTAAACCCTAAACCCCAAACCCTAAACCCTAAACCCTAAACCCCAAACCCCAAACCTCAAACCCTAAACCCGAAACCCTTCAGGTGGCTTTAACTTTCGGAGGTGAGGGTTCAAGTTCTAGGGGTTCCGGTTTGCCTTGCCTTCATCAACCCCCCTAACCCTCCCTAAACCCTCGTAATAGGGATGTTCAAAGGGTAGGGGTGTTTGGGGTGGAGGGCTTAGGGTTTGGGAACTATGATGAATTAAGGGGTTTAGGGTTTAGGGGTGTTACGCTTGTAGGGTGCACGGTCTAGGGTCCCACAGACCCCTGGCTTAGCACATACCCTTTAAGGGATTATATAGGGTACCCTATTTATCCCCCTATATATACATATATACCCTTTAAAGGACTATATAGGGCCCTGTATATACACTTTAAAGGGGTTATGCGTTCCCTGCGCTTGCAAGATGCTGCACAGGTGGTTCCCGAGTCCTGCGCACTTGAAGCGTATCGGGCCCAGCCACATTTCGCGTAGGGTTGAGGGTTGAGGGTTGAGGGTTGAGGGTTGAGGGTTGAGGGTTGAGGGTTGAGGGTTGAGGGTTTAGGGTTTAGGGTTTAGGGTTTAGGGTTTAGGGTTTAGGGTTTAGGGTTTAGGGTTTAGGGTTTAGGGTTTAGGGTTTAGGGTTCGGGTTGAGGTTCAGGATTGAGGGTTGAGGGTTGAGGGTTGAGATTCCAAGTTCCAATCCCTTGAACACAAGGCCCTCGAAACGTCCCGAGGCCATGAGAAGCAGTCGGAGTACCACCGTGCGCATTCCGACAAGCAGGCCTGCCACGACGGAAACCCAATCCCTAAACCCCAAGCCCTAAACCCTAAACCCTAAACCCTAAACCCTAGACCCTAAATAAGCACTAAACACCCTCAACCCTGAAATCCCTCAACCCGCTGAGCCCTGGGGTGTCTCAAGGGTTTAGGGTTTAGGGTTTAGGGTTTAGGGTTTTAGGGTTTAGGGTTTAGGGTTTAGGGTCATGTAACAACACTCAGATAGAAAGCCATCCCTATTACACAACAACCCGGGCTTACTCGGTTCCGGCAAAAGAGGGACTGAGGGAAGAGGACGTGCTCCAAAAGCTGGGTTTAGGAGAGTATATAATGGGTTTAAGGGTAGATAAGGGATTAAGAGTTTAAGGGTTTTAGTGTTTAAGGCTTTAAGGGCTTAGCGGGTTCAAGGGCTTAGAGGGTCCGTGTTTTCAAGCGGGCGCGTGTTGCAGGACGAGATGATTTACCAGCGGAAAGCTGAACTGAAGCTGGCGGTGCATTATCTCAGGCCGGAGTTCGGGTTTAGTTTAGGGTTTTCCCCGCTAGGCCCGGTTGATTCCGGAATGATCTCTGGGATTTCGAATCTCATAAAGATTTATCTAGGGTCCCAAGTATGGGCCCCTAATTTTTGGTTCCCCTGTTCTACAACCCTTATTAAGTATACATACCCCTAAACCCTAAACCCTAAACCCTACACCCTAAACCCTAAACCCTTGTGTATACGCACAGAACAGAATCAGGGCCCAGGCTTCGGATCCCGATAAGCAAGGGCAAAGGACCTTATAGGGTTCTTACGGGAGGGGGGTTTAGGGTTTAGGGTTTAGGATTTAGGGTTTAGGGGGCCTTGGGGAGCCTTAGGGAGTACTAGGGAGTATTAGGGAACCTTGAGTTACATGCCACTCTTGAACCCCCCTCCCTTAAGAACCCTATAAAAGGACCCTGGGAGGGTTTAGGGGCAAAGGCAGACATCATGAACCATAAGGTCCCAAGAATGTATGGGGCTTATCGGGCTAGGGCATAGGTACCCTAAACCCCTAAACCCTAAACCCCTAAACCCCTAAACCCCTAAACCCCTAAACCCCTAAACCCCTAAACCCCCAAACCCCTAAACCCCTAAACCCTAAACCCCCTTACAAGCCCCTTTAACCCCCAAAAGGGCAATTCCTAGGCGGCTCTGGGGTCTCAGGCTTCTAGGGGCTAGCTTCATGGGGCCCTTCTTCAAACCCTAAACCCTAAACCCTAAACACTTTAATATGGTCCCTTACCTCCCTTAGAAGGGTTCTGAAGTATGGGCCCTTGGGCTTGTATAGGGTTTTTTCAAGGAAGGATAGACCCCCCCCCCCCTAATTTGAAGGGCCCATATATTCAGGGACCCATGCACCCTAAACCCTAAACCCTAGAAACTACCCTAAGGTTTGCAGGGTTTAGGGTTGGGCTAAAGGCCGACATCTTCAAGTAGTGGGGCCCCCTGGCTGTACTAACTTTAGGCAAGAGGAAGCGATAACCTACGTACAAAACCCTGAACGCTATTCATTCTTATATCGATATACACATGTACAATTAGCTATGCCTGTGTTTATTTCTTGATCTATTCAGCAAATTTCTCATACGTCTAAACATCGAGAGAGCACACAGACACGGTGTGTTTGTGCGACCACAGAGGTCGGAACAACTATACTAATAGTATTCCCTTGTGGTCCCTATATCTTACATACTTAGACTGTAATAGTTCCCCAAACCCCATTCTCCCCTAAACCCTATTATCCCCTAAACCCTATTAAACCCTATTAAACCCTACTAAATTTAAGAGCCTCCGGCTCAAGCCGCCGACCCCGCTGGAGCATAGTTGAGACCCGCTCGCATGGAAGATCATCCCCGGCAGAGTTCTGTGAATCGTTTGGGGGGGGGTAGGGGGTAGCACCAGGACAAGCTCAAGCCAAAAAGACAGGTGGGGGGGGAGGGGGTGGGAGGGGGGGGGGGGTGGGGGGTGGGGGGTGGGGGTGGGGGGGGTGGGGTGGGGGGGGGGGGGTTGGGGGGGGGGTTGGGGGGGGGGGGGGGTGGGGGGGGGGGGGGGGGGGGTGGGGGGGGGGGGGGGGGTGGGGGGGGGCGGGTGGGGGGGGGGGGGAAGGGGGGGGGGGGGAGGCGGGAAACGCTGATTTTGCTGAGGGCGCCCCTACCCCCCCGTGCTGGCGCGGTCCTCCGAAAAAATGTGCACCGACCCCCCCCACCCCCCCCCCCCCCCCCCCCCCCCCCCCCCCCCCTCCCCCCCCCCCCCCCCCCCCCCCCCCCCCCCCCCTCCCCCCCCCCCCCCCCTCCCCCCCCCCCCCCCCCCGCGTTTTGGGGGGGGTAAGGAGGGAAAGAGGGAGGTTTCACCTCCTTTTCCCATCCAACACGCCGCCAGGGTCGGCGGACCCTACTAAACCCTAAACCCGAAACCCTAAACCCGAAACCCTAAACCCTAAACCCTAAACCCTAAACCCTAAACCCTAAACCCTAAACCTAACTATCCAGGCCCCCCGGCATGTTATGTTGTGGTGGCTGCCATGGCAGGGCTCGCGCGATGGAGATGGATGCAGAATTGGAGGGCCAGGCTGGTGATGTTAGGGTTTAGGGTTTAGGGTTTAGGGTTTAGGGTTTAGGGTTTAGGGTTTAGGGTTTAGGGTTTCGGGTTTGGGGTTTAGGGTTTGGGGTTTAGGGTTTAGGGTTTAGGGGTTAAGGTTTAAGGTTGAGGGTTTAGTTAGGGTTTGAGGTTTAGGGTTTAGGGCTTAGGTTTAGGCTTTGGAGTTTAGGGTTTAGGGGCCAGACTTATAAACAAGTTCTTGGCCGGGAAGACGTAGGCCGTTATTTGCCCCGTCAGGGGATTTTGCAGGGTAATTCCCAAATTCCCGGCTTCCTCCTTGAGAACCAGTAAGAAGATCGCGGGGGGAAGCAGATCGCCACGAAAATCCCTCGCCTCGGATCTCCCCGGCGACTCTAACCCTAAACCCGAAACCCTAAACCCTAAACCCTAAACCCTAAACTCTAAACCCAGGCCCAGTTTGTTCCCGCGATCCCTCCGCCCGGCTTTCGCAGCAGCCTTTTCGGTTCTTGGCGGTTGATGCCTCTCCCCGCTCACGTTCATGTGGCTGTATAGCGTAGATGGTACACGAAGAGACTAGCGACATTGATCGTAGCGTTCACAAGCTGATAAGCCAGGTGTAGCTCCAGGTTGTACTTGGGGATCATGGATATTCGTCTCGAAGGCGACGGCAAGTTCTGGGAGATTCTGCAGGAAGGTCAGGCTACAATTTCGGCATTTGGAAAGCTGGGCAGTACAGGCAGAACTGACAGTCAAATCCACTATGAGCTTGAAGCGGCCGACAGGTTCGTTGAGAGCAAAGTGAAAGAGAAGATCAGAAAGGGCTACAAGGAGTGCGGCAAGGCAAAGGTGTGCCCTACATTCTTGAAGCCGAAGTATTCCAATGACTTCGTGCAAGACTTAGATGATCCAAAGCAGCAGCTGCGTGCATTTCGCATGTCAAATTTGCAGTCATCCGTCGCGTGTTGTGTTGTAAATGAGTGAATCTGTGTGGTTCGTGTGCACGTGTGTGTCGGTGTGTTTGTATTGTGTGCATGTGTGCGTGTGTGGGTGTGTGTGTGTATGCATGTCAGCGGAGCATCTAAGGTGGAGGGCACCATCACTGATGCAAAGAATATCACCCCAAGTGGCATGGTCTACGAGTGCGAAGCTCAGACTGCATGCAAAGCCAGGAAGGACTGCAAAGGGTACTTCAAGCACAGGGGCTACTACGACGGCTACCCCACCTATCACCTGCTTGGTCCTGGTACAGAGACTTGGAAAAAAGGCTCCCACGAAAGCCTTGTGGCATCTGTCTTAGTGAAACTTGGTAGCCCCAAGTGGTACCCTTTACCCCTTTTTTTTGGTGATCTTTGTGATCTTATGGGTTCCCTTAGAAACATAACCAACCCAAAAAAGGGTGCCCTTATTGTAATATTTTGGTTTGGGTTCCCTTTTAAAATAGCCAACCCCAAAAAGGGTGCCCTTATTATACTATGGTAGTAATATGGTTATTGGGCTACCAAGGAAAAGGGAAGGTGCGAAGGCGGCTCCGGCTGCGAAGACATCTGATCGAGCAGCTGGTGCGAAGCTTGGTAGCCCAGTGGTACCCTTTACCCCGTTTAGGGTTTAGGGCTTTAGGGCTTTAGGGCTTTAGGGCTTTAGGGCTTTAGGGCTTTAGGGGTTTAGGGTTTAGGGTTTAGGGTTTAGGGTTTAGGGTTTAGGGTTTAGGGTTCAGGGTTTAGGGTTTAGGGTTTAGGGTTTAGGGTTTAGGGTTTAGGGTTTAGGGCGGGTTCTGGCTTCCCTGATAAAGTAACCAACCAAAAAAGGGTGCCCTTATTATAATATGGTTACTGGACTACTAAGGAAGACAGTGATGAAGGTCTTGAAGAAACCAGCGAAGCGCTAAATCCAGCCTGCCGCTGGCTGCTTTGGCACGGGAGTGAGGGAGGCCACTTCCGCGCACGGTTCGCATATATGCGTTTTTGTGTGCAAATGTACAGTGCGCGCGTTGTTTTCGCAAGCTCTGCCCGCTGCACTGGCAGCAGGCACAGCAGTCACTAGCATCCCGCGCAGTGGGCGGTGGCATCCGTCGCAGTGGCGGGGAATGTCTTCGGAATAAACAGCTGCAGATCAGTAGTAGTAGTAGTAGTAGTAGTAGTAGTAGTAGCAGTAGTAGTAGTAGTAGCAGTAGTAGTAGTACTAGTAGTACTAGTAGTAGTAGTAGTACTAGTAGTACTAGTAGTACTAGTAGTACTAGTAGTACTAGTAGTACTAGTAGTACTAGTAGTACTAGTAGTACTAGTAGTACTAGTAGTACTAGCAGTACTAGTACCAGTACTAGTACCAGTACCAGTACTAGTACTAGTGCTAGTAGTAGTAGTAGTAGTAGTAGTAGTAGTAGTAGTAGTAGTAGTAGTAGTAGTCGTCGTCGTCGTCGTCGTCGTCGTCGTCGTCGTAATTAGTCGTGGTAGTGGTAGTGGTAGTGGTAGTGGTGGCAGTAGCAGTTGCGGTAGCGGTAGCGGTAGTGGTAGTGGTAGTCGTCGTCATCGTCGTAGTATTAGTAGTAAGAATAGTGCTAGTAAACAACCCTAAACCCTAAACCCTAAACCTTAAACCCTAAACCCTACACCCGCCTTCAAGGTCCAAAGTGAGGCCATGCGGAGTCAGCGAACGCTGCTCGAGATGCGGGTGGCTCAGAACCGCTTCTGTGTGTCTTCCTTTGCTTGGAGGTTCATGGTACTTACCCTAAGGCTCTTGGGCCCTCAAATCCCCAAGAATTGAGACCCCAGAACCCTCCTTAGGAGGTACCAGTCCCTCTGTAGGAGGGTCCATGGAGTCTTAAGGTATTCACTTTGCTGCTAGGATGCCCAGTAGTACCCTTATTCCCTTTTTGGGGGGTTTAGGTTCCCTTATAAACCCCTTTAAGCAAGAAAGGGTACCCTTTGTAAGCCTAGGTTACTGGGCAGCCTAGGCTTGGAGGTTCATGGTACTTATTCACCAAGTACAAATCTACTTTTGACTGTACTTATAGCCATATTAGGGCACTGTTAAGGGGCTTTTAAGTAGGTTATAAGTACAGTTATGATTGGTAAATAAGTACCATGAGTTGAGGGTTTAGGGTTGACGTAGGGGGTGTATGGTTCATATACCTTAGGAGGAACAAAAGTATGGGGTAGTATGACCGCCATATTCGGTTCATGTGGTAGTCTGGTCCCCGAGGTTAGTTCGGTCGTCTTGCTCGCGCAGAGGTACCCTTTTTGCCCTTTTTTCGGTTCAAGGTTCCCTTTTCAAGTGTTTAGGGTTTAGGGTTTAGGGTGTAAGCAACTCAAAAGCAGGGTACCCTTAATTATTGTGCTGTGGTCGAACCCCGAGACTTGCCCTGACCCATTCGATGGGATCGACATCGATATTTCGATTCGATCTTGCCACGGTTTTGCTACGCGATGTCCCACCTCCCACCTCCCACCTCCCACTTTCCCCATCCCATCTCTCCTCCCTCCTCCCATCACTCCGATTCGACGCCTGTGTTTGCGTTACGTTGGAACCTAAAGCCCACTACTTGTATGGGAATGAAAACCTGAAGCAGAAGACTTGGAACGCAACTTAAGGCCCTTAGCACCCTACTTATGACTGGGGGGGGGGGGGCCGAGGGGGGGGTGGTCCCACTTGCACAACCAACAAACCAATGGCAAGTAGGGTTGAAACCCTCGAGCCTGAACAAGTTCCAAACCCTGAACATCCCAAGCCCAAAGCCCTAAGCCCTCCACCCCCCCCAACCCTAAACCCTAAACCCCCAACCCTATACCCTAAACCTAAACCCGACCCATACGATTTCTGGCTTCTGTCCCAGGCAGATCCGTCAGCTTCTCTTCGAGTATGGCCAGGCCTCTTGCGTTAACCCCGAAACCCTAAACCCGAAACCCTAAACCCTAAACCCGAAACCCTAAACCCTAAACCCTAAACCGCAGGGTCCTTGAGGTGGGGCTTAGTGTTTAAGTGCACGTGGGTTGGGCGACGCCATGTTCCAAGGGCTCCCTGGAGCACTTGAAAACACGGTTGAGGGTTTGGGGTGTAGGTGTTTTAGGGTTTTAGGGTTTTAGGGTTTTAGGGTTTTAGGGTTTTAGGGTTTTAGGGTTTTAGGGTTTAGGGTTTAGGGTTTAGGGTTCAGGGTTTTCGGTTTTAGGGCTTAGGGTTAAGGGTTTAGGGTTTAGGGTTTAGGGGCCCTTCGCGGGCCCTGCCATCTTCGCCCATCCAAGATCGCCACGCCAAAATGCCTTGACTCAATGGGTTTAGGTTTTTCAAGCCCCCGAAACCCCTTGTTTTTTTGAGCATTGAGCCGTAAACCCTAAACCCTATGCTCGTGGGCCAGGGAGAGTGGAGGTGTTCATCCCATCTGGGAGGGGGGGGGGGGGGGGGGGGGAGGGAGGAGGAAGGGTTGCTTCAAATTCCTGTAAACCCTAAACCTTAAACCCTAAAACAACATCTTGGGGCTTTGGGACCTTGGGATAATATGGACTATCGCCTGTTGAGGGTGGGGCGCCCTTTCGTAGGTCTGACTGTTGAATCCAATCAGGGAACCCAAGAACAGAGTAGGAATTTACAGGGAAGATAAGAACCCTGGACCCTGGTAGTTACATTACAAGCCTCGTTCACGGTACCCTGTACCCTGCTTACCCGAGCGTTGCCCTCCTAAGCGCTAAACCTTATAAAAGCTTGAACCTTAAGCCTTAAACCTATAATTATATTACTCTAAACCCTAAGCCCTATAAGCCCTGTAAACCCTGTAAGGCCTTTAAGCCCTGTAAGCTCAACCCTATGAAACCTATATGAACCCTCTGAGCCCTATAAACCCTCTGAGCTCTACAGCCCTGTAAACCCTGTAAGCCCTACAAACCCTGTCAACCCTGTAAACCCTGAAAGCCCATATAAACCCTATAAACCCTATGAACCCTATGAACCCTATAAACCCTGTAAACCCTATAAACCCTATAAACCCTATGAACCCTAAAAGCCCTAACCCTTAAGCCCTATACCCTCTAAACCCCTAAACCCTAATCCTATAAGCCGGAACCCTTCAACGGACTCCGGGGGGTCGGTATTCTATGCCCTCCTTGCTATAAGCCCTAAACGCTATAAACCTGAAACCTAAATCCGAGGTAACCCTAAACCCGAAAAAAGAACCTAAATTCAAATTCACCCTAAACCCTAAACCCTAAACCCTAAACCCTTAACCCTAAACCCTAAACCCTAAACCCTAAGCCTAAAACACCCCCAAACTCCCGAAGTTTCCGGGCCGGTTGCGCGGAAGGCACAGGAGACCATCGAAGAGCATCGATCCCACAGGCTTGGGCTTCAGGGATTCAGGGATTTAGGGATTGAGGGATTTGGGGTTTGGGGTTTGGGGTTTAGGCTTTAGGGTTTAGGGTTTAGGATTCAGGGTTCAGGGTTTAGGGTTTAGGGTTTAGGGCTCCTGGAATTCCCGCCCGTGGCAGGCCCGCTCTTGTCAGCGTAGGCTAGCGAGCGGTCAAATCAGCCAAACCCACAGTCCTTAGAGTGGGCATTCAGGGCGAAAGCCCAAAATCCGAGGGTTTGGGGTTTGGGGTTTAGGGTGGGCCACGCAAGCGCAGGCCAGTCTCTTAGCTGTTGGTATCTTCCTCCACATATTAAGCTGCCTCGTCCAATATGCTGCCGCGTCCAATATGCCACGCTGGTGTAAACCCTAATCCCAAACTCAAGCCCACCAGTGAACACAACACCTCAAAAGCCTAAACCCTAACAAGGATGGGAAGCCAGGTCATACCCTGCTACCAGTATTTCGGGCTTGGCTTTTCGGTGCGTGAGGCTTTGTTAGGTAGAATGGCGATGAGATAGTTTGTAGTGTTTCGCAAGAACTATAGCTTGGAGGGTGTCGTCGTGTGCGGCGTGCAGTATGGCGTGATGGTCGAGGACCATGCAGCAACCGTTTCCCACCACATGCCGTCTCAGGCGCCAAACCGCCCTATTCCCTTTACGGGTTTAGGCCCGGACTTCTTTTAACGGTACGTTTCTCATCTGAAAGACTGGCCCCCTAAACCCTAAGCCCTAAATGCAAAGGCTTGCAGGCCTTTAGTTGGTTCAAGGTTTAGGGTGGTCAGGGGTTCAGGGCTCTTTAGGCTCGAAATAGACGAGTACACACAAATACATGCACATACTCCTGATATATGTGCACAAACATATATATATATATGTATATATATATATGTATATATATATATATGTATACGTATGTGTATGTGTACATGTATATGTATGTGTACATGCATATGTATATGTATATGTATATGTATACGTATATGTATATGCATATGCATATGCATATGCATATGCATATGCGTATGCATATTTATATGTATATGTATATGTATATGTATATGTGGAATTCTTTTCATGTGTTTCCAGCATGTTTCCGGTGTGTTTCCAGTGCGTTCCCACAGTGTTTCCAAAGTGTTTCCAACGTGTTTTCATCGTGTTTCCGTGTGTTTCGTATATGTGTGTGTGGGTGGGGGTGGGAGGCACGCGTGGGGTGCGTGAGTGCGTGCATGTGAGTGTACGTGTGCGCGTGCGTGCGCGTGTTTGTCCGCGCTTGTGGCAGGGGGTTGAGAGGTGCAAGTGTTATATAAAGGGTTTGCATCTAGCACACGGGTGGTTCTCCAACTTAGAGTCTTTTGGGTACCTTCTTTTTTGGTTCACGTAAGAACATAGCGCCCTCATGGTCCTCAGAAATTAGAGACCTACCCATGGGTGTTTACCCCAAACATGGCCTTAGATTCGTGGACCACCCTGCCAGGACGGGCTATTATAACCCTATAACCCCTTAAAAAGGCCCTTTTATAAGGTTGATTATAGGAATTATAAGGCCGAATAGCCCATCCTGGTGTGCATGCCTTGCGTATTTCTTGCACGCATGATCTAATCATGAACCTGGAACCGTCGTGCGCAGCTTTATCCCTCTTCAGCAAACATCTTGGGCATTGCAGTGACCATGTTTGCCACCATCTCACTGCACGCATATGTTGCGGCAGCAAGTGCACGTTACAATGCCCCTTGGGGACCCAATGAGAACCCGAAAAAAATGTGGGGTCATTTACCTTATACTACTAAAATTCTTGTTATAAGGCATGTGAACATAAACCCGCTTTGGGTTCATTAGGTCCCCAAGAAAAGATATCATCATCGATGCCGGAGGCCACGTGTGCGCTTCACATGGAGCTTGCTGCGAAACGTGCATAGCTAACCCTAAACCCTAAACCCTAAAGCCGCGTTGTAAAGATGAAGTGCCGGCAAGTTGACAAGGACGCGGAAGACAATAGGATTGAGTAGGTGCATCAAAAAAAGAACGCCGGCAAGGATTCTTGGTGGTGATGGAACCCCGATCACGAGGTGAATTCCGTAGCGTTGCAAGAAAACGCGAATCAGAGGTGTGGCTCTCTAGACGTCAGATTTCATGCTTCAGGCTATCGACCAGGAGAAGAGTCTGCACGAGTTGAGTGCAATCACATATGGCAGACTTGGTGCATCGTTTCTCATGATGCAGCGGCTTTCAGGCTTGCGCTCTAGGTCTGGCACCCTACGCAAACTAAGAAGCCACCCTAAACCCTATACCCTAGCCCTAAACCCTATAAACCCTAAACCCTATAAACCCTAAACCCTAAACCTTAAACCCTAAAACCCTAAACCCTAAACCCTAAACCCTAAACCCTATAAACCCTAAACCCTAACCCTAGAAACCCCAAAACCTTAAACCGCAAGTTCCATACCCTCCGCAGCAGGTCCTCCAGGCGCAGACGGGGGCCGCAAGCGCCAAAAGCGGCTCTAGGGCAAGAGAAGCAAGTGGGCAGGCCCGGTCGACGCCCTAAACCCTAAACCCTAAACCTATAAACCCTATACCCGAAACCCTAAACCCTAAACCCCAAACCCTAACCCTAAACCCTACACCCTAAACCCTAACCCTAACCCTAAACCTTAAACCCTACACCCGAACCCGTAGCTTAGCACAGGTTCCAGCCTTTTGTTCCCCCCATGATCTTTTGAAGTGTGCTTGTGAACACTGCTTGTCGGTCTTGTTTCACGTGAATGTTTGACTTAGGAGCTGCTGTGTTGCAATTGCAGTGCACCTTCGCCGTGTGGCATGTTCGCTGGGAGAAGTGCGGCCGATGGGTCAGACGATGGTTGTGATGCCTGGCAGATCATATATATATATATATACATACATATATATAGAGATACGTATGTATATATATATATATATACATATATATATATATAATCATATGCAAAGATATAAGCATAATCATACATGTTTTCTCAACACCCCAGAATTCACACAATTTGAAATACAATCTCCAAGTCGAACAGCTGACCTTTGCGCATGCAACAAATCCTTACCACGACACCTGCTGCTTCTTAGTGGGGAGGGAATCAGGTATACCTATACGCCTATGTATATATATATATATATATATATATGTATATATGTTCCGTCCAGCGGATATCATAGGGTCGCTCATTCTCTCAATTCTTTCATTCCTTACTAAGAACCACGCCTGATCTATGAAATCCCCCCCTAAACCCTAAACCCCAAACCCTAAACCCTAAACCCTAAACCCTAAACCCTCAACAAAGCGATTGAGCGAAGATTGGCCCTCATGGCAGCAGCTGCTTCGTGGCAGGCCCTTTGACTTGAAACTCGCTTTCGGGTTTCGGGTTTCGGGTTTCGGGTTTAGGTTTTAGGGTTTAGGGTTTAGTGCTTAGGGTTTGGGGTTTGGGGCTTAGGGCCTAGGGTTTAGGGTTTCGAGTTAAGGGTTTAGGGCTTAGGGTTTGGGTTCAGGATTTAGGGTTTGCAATGTGCCCCATGGCATATAGCCCGAGGTTCCAAGATGGAGGGTTGAACTTGCCTGAAGGTCTGTCGCGTAAATTCATCATTTTTGGCATTTCGGTTTTCGGGTTTCGGGTGTTAGGGCTTGGAACATGAAAAAAGGGTTTAGGGTTTGGGCCTTACGGTTTAGGGTTTAGGGTTGCCTATTTTGTTGCCCTAACCCTAAGGGTCCATGTACCTCAATGTTTCTATACTTGGGCCCCAAAGTCCTTGTATAGGAAGGAAGTACTTGAAGGCCTTCCCTGTTGGGGTGCATGGACCCTTATATGATAGGGTAAGCCCTGAACCCTAAATCAAACCCTACGCCCTGAAACCTCGAATTTGGCTCGCGCCCAACGTCGAAGCCTCGAGTGGCAGTCGTTGCTGTCCAACATCCCCAAAGTCCTGAGGGGTTAGGGTTTAGGGTGTAGAGTTTCGGACTAGTTGGGAGAACATTCAATGACTCCTTGAGTAGCGTTATAACCAAAACGGAAAGATGTCTAACCTACTTTGGGGCACCTAAAACCCTACCTATAGAACCAGGGGGCTCCTCCTCGCAAGCCAGAGGTAAGTACCCTAAACCCTAAACTCCACCCCCTAGACCCCAAACGCCGGAAAAGTCAGCCGGCAGCCGACGAGCCCTGAGCCCTAAACAGCATGGCGGCAGGGGAACAAGGAGGTGCAGGAAGATCGGTGCGGCCAGACAGAGTTTTTAGGGGCTCAGGGTTGAGGGGTTGAGGGTTTAGGGGATGAGGGTTTAGGGTTGAGGGGTTAAGGGTCTGGGGTTTAGGGGTTAAGGGGTTGAGGGTTTAGGGGTTTAGGGGTTTAGGAGTTTAGGGTTTTGGGTTTTGGGGTTTTGGGGGCGAGTGCTGCGGTTGGGTTCCAGGGCTTGCCAGGCCTGTAACCCTCAAGCCCCGGGCCCTTGGGACAGAGGATTATCTTCCAAGGACCTCCTCCCTCCCACCCCCAGCCTCCCCTTCCCAAAAAATTATAATCCCTATAGTACCCTTAAATGGAAGAATTTAGGGTTTAGGGTCTAGGGTCTAGGGTTTACGGTTTAGGGTTTAGGGCTTAGGGCTTAGGGTTGAGGGTTTAGGGTTCAGGTTGTATGGGTTGGTGGTCTCTGTTGTATACGCATTTATAGGGGAATTATATTCGGGGTTCTTATTTGGGTATCTAGGGGCTGTACTCAGGTATAAGGGCAACAGATAAACAGGCCATCGGCCTTTATAAAGTTTAGGGTTGAGGGCTTAATTAGGGGTTAGGGTTTAGCAGGTGAGCCAAAGACCCCACAAGCCACAACCTTCGAAGATCTGATGTTCTCTTGAGCGTGTCAAGCTCGCCGCCTGCTGGATTCAAATGGCTGCTTGGAAGCCTTTTTGACTTCGTACGTCTACTTTGTATCCCCTAGAGACACCTTACTAACCCCACTTACCAAGCCAAAAGGGCTGCCAAGTTGGGGGTTGCGAGTTTAGGTAGCCTGCTGTTGTTGGCCCTTTTCGGCAAGAGTTGACCAACCCTAGACCCTAAGCCCTAAACCCTAAACCCTAAGCCCTAAGCCCTAAACCCTAAACCTTTCCCCCAACAAGAAATTCAGAACCGAAATTCCCCCCAAACCCTCAGTCCTAAAGAACCCTAACCCTAGACCCAAACCCTAAACCCAGCCACCTACCTAGCTGTGTGGCCTGACATAGACGATCTATCTGCTGAAGAACTCCCCAAGAATTTCAAGACAAGCGAATAGTAGTTAAGATGCAGGGCCTTGCAAGTAGCGGCCCCCAAGTTGTAAGCAGGGCTATAAGGGTCCTAAGGTGGGAAATTTCGCCAAATAGTAGACGACCCTACAGGCCCTAAACCCTCAACCCAAACCCCAAACCCCAAGCCCCAAGCTCCAAACCCTAAACCTTAAATCCTGAACCCTAAACCCTAACCCTAAGTCCTTTACTACGCAAAGAGGTTTAGGCTGGAAGAGCGGGGCTAGATTCCGTGAGCACCACATGGCCCGGCCACTCTTGGCTGCGTTGGCAGCCACTGTTGCCGCAGACTCGGCCGGGGCCCTAAACCCTAGCCCTAAACCCTAAACCCTAAACCCTAAGCCCTAAGCCCTAAGCCCTAAACCCTAAGCCCTAAGCCCTAAACCCTAAACCCTAAACCCTAAATCTGCATAAACCCCAAGAAGCATTCGAAGTATCCTAGGTTGGGATGTTCCCCCTTATACTCACAGTCCTTAACAGGGATTCGAATCGGGGGTACTATAACCCCTAATAAAGTACTGTAGTCTAAGGGTGAACATTCCAACATCCTAAGTCCGAAATCACATGAAACCGTAAACTCTACACCCTAGACAACCCTAAACATTAAACTCTAAACAGCTCTGAGTCGTGAGCAGCCCTAAACCCTTCGGAGCCCAATAGGGGAACTTTTATACTTGTTGGGTATACTCAACCCCTACTATAAGAAAAGTTCAAACTTTTTTGGGCCAAGGTATTGGGCAACTAAGACCCTAAACCCTAAACCCTAAACCCTAAACCCTAAACCCTAAACCCTAAACCCTAAACCCTAAACCCTAAGCCCTAACCCCACACCCCAAGCCTTGCCCTTAGCCCCCAACCCAAAGACAGTGTTTGGGGAGCAACAGCAAATGGCGTCGTCCAAAATCGAACCTCCCCCACCCCCCCCCCCGCCCAACCCTATACAATTTCTACACAATCTACAGAACCCTTAAAAATAGCACACCATATTCGAAACCTACAGTATGCCCTAAACGCCAAGAATTCGAAACCCTGAGCCCGGAACCCAAAACAGAGTTCGAAGTACCCGAAGTAGGGTCATACCTATCCCTAAGGCTCTTGGGCCCTCAAAACCCCAGGAATTGAGACTCCAGAACCCCCCTTGGGAGGTACCAGTCCTTTTGCAGGAGGGTCCATGGAGCCTTACTTGGAGGCTCATGGTATCCATCAACCAATTAGAACAGTACTTATCACCCACTTATAAGCCCCTTTAAGCGCCCTAATATGGTTCCAAGTACAGTTGTAAGTACAGTCATAAGTGGTTAATAAGTACCCTAAACCCTAAACCCTAAACCCTAAGCCCTAAGCCCTAAACCCTAAACCCTAAACCCTAAACCCTAAACCCTAAACCCTAAACCCTGCAGGATAGTTACCATACAGATAACCCTACTTAAAACTACCCATGAACCTAAGCCCTTGCAACCCTGGATCGGCTTCTGGCACGCCACACCCTAAACCCTAAACCCCAAACCCCAAACCGTAAACCCTAAACCCTAAACCCTCAACCCTCAACCCTAAACCCTAAACCCTAAACCCTAAACCTTAACCCTAAACCCTAAACACCCTGAATCAGGCCTGGCGCAGGGGAGAGCACGCGGATTGCGTGCAGCACTTTGCAGAGTGCAGCTGGGACTGCACAAGTAGTTTAGGCTTTGGGGTTTCTAGGGTTTCTAGGGTTTCGGGTTTCTAGGGTTTCTAGGGTTTCTAGGGTTTCTACTGTTTCTAGGGTTTGGGGTGCTCGTGTTTAGGGTTGAGCGTTGTCGCGTTGAGGGTTTAGTCTCAGGTTCGTGGGTGCAACGGTATCTGAGCTCGGATGTGGCCCTAAACCCTAAACCATAAACCCTAAACCTAAACCCTATATAAACCCTAAACCCTCTTGAAACTACGGGCTGCCGGATGACAAAGCGAGTGAAGTTTCTAGGATCCAGCGTAGGCCCTCATTCCTTTTTTTGTCTTGGGGGGGGGGGGGGGGGTATCTGGTTCTCGAAAAAAGGCCCTTTTAATCCACAAGGGTACCCATTGTTGTTCCTAGGATACTCTTGGGTCTAGGTTTGTATAGACCGCTGATATCATGACCCTAAACCCTAAACCCTCAACCCTAAACCCTAAACCCTAAACCCTAGACCCTATAAGCCCTAAACCCTAGACCCTATAAACCCTAAACCCTAAGCCCCAGCCAAGCCACAGGTCTGTTTGAACAAATTAACATACCCCTTGGGCAGGTTTAGGGTCTAGGGTTTAGGGTTTAGGGTTTAGGGTTTAGGGTTTAGGGTTTAGGGTTTAGGGTTTAACATAGCCCTGGAAGCATGCCCCTTAAAGGAAACTAAGGAGTATGATAAAATCCTTCCTTCTATTCTCCCTTCACAGGTCAAGGGGCATGGGTTTGGGTCATGTCGCATTCTTCTTATATGGTTAACATCGCCCAGGCAGGTCTTAGGGTGTAGCGTTTAGGAGCGCCCATGCGAGCATCTACTCGCTGGGAACGAATTTGCCAGCAGGCACAGGGTTTGGTTTGGTGTAACTTGTGCATCGCAACCTTGTGGAAGAACCCTAAACCCTGACCCCTAAACCCTGACCCCTAAACCCTAAATCCTAACCCTACGCCCAAAACCCTAAACCCTAAACCCTAAACCCACTACCTATTGAACACCCGCCTCCTGTGGCGAGGCATCGATGCCGTGACCGCACAGGGGCAACCAGAGGACAGCCCGGACGCCTGATCGCTTAAGGGTTTAGGGTTTAGGGTTTAGGGTTTAGGTTTAGGGTTTAGGGTTAAGCATAGATAAGCCTAGAACTCCCTCCGAAACCCCAAACTTTAAGCTAAGGTTAGGGGTTTGGGGTTTGGGGTTTGGGGTTTTGGGTTTTTAGGGTTTAGGGTTTAGGGCTTCGGGATTAGGGCCTTAGGGTTTAGGGGTTGTAGGCTTCAGGGTTTAGGGTCACCCCGCGGTGGGCCCCTACACCCCTTATTTTTTGAGGACTGCACCTTACTGCACCTTAGGGTTTTCTAGAGCTCTTCTCAAGCCCATGAGAGAACAAAGCTGGCAAAACCTTGCCACGATTTTCTGGTTTACAACCTGCACCCGAGTAGTAGGTTCCTTTTTTGGGTCCCCTACCATCAACCCCAACTAGGGGCCGGTGGTGGGGTGGGGGGGGGGGTTGGGGGCGTGGGGCGGGGTAGGGGGTGAGGAGCGGTGGGGGGTGGGCCCTTATAACCGTACTGATAACTTGGGGCCCCTACTGACAGTAGGTGGCAGGCCCCTACTTTTGTATGTTTCGGATAGTTGCATGGTCCCTGAGTATGGGCCCTTAAATGCGAACCCCGTAAATACCCTATAAAACCCAAGGGCCCATACTGCAAAGCCCTTTAAAGAAGGTAAGGGACCAAATTCAGGTATCTACCCTAAACCCGAAACCCTAAACCCTAAACCCCAAACCCCAAACCCCAAACCCCAAACCCCAAACCCTAAACCCTAAACCCTAAACCCTGAACCCTAAACCCTAAACCCTAAACCCTAAACCCTAAACCCTAAACCCTAAACCCTAAACCCTAAACCCTACTCGGGAACCATGCAACTTCCCTTAGACCAAAGCTTCAGGAGGCCGCTGCCTATGGCATCTTGCAGGCTGCTCCTGGAAATCTTGTGCCGGGTTCAGGATTCAGGTTTTTCTCGCAGCCCTAAACCCTAAACCCTAAACCCTAAACCCTAAACCCTAAACCCTAAACCCTAAACCCTAAACCCTAAACCCTAAACCCTAAACCCTAAACCCTAAACCCTAAACCCTAACCTTAGTAGCCCAGAAGCAGCTTGGAGGAGTCGGCCGTCCTCGCGTGCGTGTATGTTGCTACCTCCCTCCTCCACCCCCCCCCCCTCCCCCCTCCCCACCCCCCAACCCACCTAAACCCTAAACCAACCCTAAACCAACCCTAAACCCTAAACACTAATCCCTAAACCCTAAACCCTAAACCCTAAACAAACTCTAAACCCTAAACCCTAAACCCTAAACCCGAAACCCTAAACCCTAAACCTTAGTAGCCCAGAAGCAGCTTGGAGGAGTCGGCCGTCCTCGCGTGTATGTTGCTACCTCCCTCCTCCACCCCCCCGCACCCCCCCTTTCCCCACCCCCCAACCCACCCCCCTCCCTAAACCCTAAACCCTAAAACCTAAACCCTAAACCCTAAACCTTTTTAAACCCTAAACCTGATGGATTTTAGGGTTCAGGGTTATCTGTGATCATAGGGTTCCTGCTACCCCACCTCTTTCACCCCAAGAGTAGTTAAATGGTCCCTCAATATTATCGTCCCTTGCCTTCCTTGAAGGGTTCTCAAGTATGAGCCCCTGGGCTGTATAGGGTATATAGTAAGGGGGCTCCCGAATTAAGGGCCCAGACTAGGGACCATGGTAACTACCTTATAAGACTGAAGGGTAACCAAGGCTGAAGAAATGGGGGGGTGGGGGGTACTTTGTCCCGCCTGCGAAGCACAAAGCCTCTGAACCCTCAACCCCGTATTTCCTCAAGGGCTCTAGCCCTAAACCCTAAACCCGAAACCCTAAACCCTAAACCCCGTATTCTACAAGGGTTGCATAGCTCTCTGCAAGAACGTGATGGCTTCGGGGCGATGTCGGCGGCTTTCAGTTCTAGGGTACTTCGGGGGCTCCCCAGACCGGAGACCGAAAACCCCGAACTAAAGTTTAGGGTTTAGGGTTTAGGGTTAGAGTTTAGGGTTTAGGGTTTAGGGTTTGCCAAACCCTAACCCTAGACTGGCTTCATCCGGACTTGTGTGGCACGGTGTCCACAGGCAAGTCGGCTAGCGTTTAGCGCGAATTGATATCCCCCTTTGGTATCGAAGAGACTTGGGCCCTAAAGCTACTACATGGGAATCCCTAAACCCTAAACCCCTTCAAGGCCCAAGTATATGCTACATAGGTACATGGACCCTTGAAGATCCTGCAAGTCAGGATGGAATGACTTCAGGGTTCCAGTGCGGTTTAGGCTTGGGTTTTTTTAGGGTTTAGGGTTTAGAGTTGGGGTTTAGGGTTTAGGGTTTAGGGTTTAGGGTCTAGGGTTTAGGGTTTAGGGTTTAGGGGTTAGGGGTTAGGGTTTAGGGTTTAGGGTTTAGGGTTTAGGGTTTAGGGTTTAGGGTTGGGGTTTAGGGTTTATGAGATTATGGGTTTATGGGTTTATGGGTTGATGGGTTTATGGGTTTATGGGTTTAGAGTTTAGGGTTTAGGCTAGGGATGTTTTAACAAAGGCGTGGCTGGCGTCGCTGTACCTCGATGGAGCAGGCGACCAGTGTCTTCAAGGGCGTAGGGTTTCAGGACCCAAGCTGCACAGGCCTTGGGTATGCCTCCCAACCTAAACCTAGGCCCTAAACCCTAGCCCGAAACCCTAAGCCCTAACACGGCAGTGGCGAAAGAAGTCCCTGAAGCTCGCATTGCGGGTAAACGCTGCGACGTTTGATCCTTAGAATTTCAAACACACTAGCAGCTGCAAGTCGCTAAAAGATAAAGTTTTTGCCAGGACCCAGGCTTAGTAATTGTTCATGGGGAACTCGGGGGGGGGAACTAATCCACCAAACTATAAGAACGATGATGAGAAACCCTCAGCCCCTTTAGCCCCAAGCACCCTACGCAACTCCTAAAACCCAGACATCTCCACTACGGGACCCTAAACCCTAAACCCTACTGGCCCAGCATCCCAGACGACTTTGTGCAGCAGGTCGCCGGAGGAACCTTTTCGCCCCCTTAAGCCCTCATGCATGAGGACGGTACCTATTTGGCGGGGGGGGGTATTTGGGCATCTCACGCGGTAGTTGGGTTACCCCCGCATCAGCCTAACACCGAACACCCCTACTTGTACCCCATGCATCGCGCAAATAAGGGCAGCACCCGATGTTCGGGCCTTAACTTGGGCGGGGAGTAGCTAGGGTGCTCTGGCATCTCGTATGATTAGGATGTCAGGTTTTTGGTTTAGGAGGAGGCCCCCCCCCCCGCCCCGCCCCTCCCCTCCCCTCCCTCCCCACCCAAGAAACGGAAAAAGACCACCAAAACATAGCACCCTTTGAATAACCCTCGGTCCTGGCCCTGCCAAGCTCCAAGAATCCGCAAAAAGTTGCCAGGGGGGGAGCCCTCCCTGGCGGAGCACGCCAATCTCCGCGAGGAGGGGGCCAGGTTTCAGGGTTTTCGGGTGAGCAACGGACTCGGATTGAGAGGTTTAGGGTCTGGGGTTTGATGTTTTGGGGTTCAGGGGCTGTAGGGGGTTTTTGATGAGGGCTTATTAGGGATTTAAGGGGTTTGGGGGCTTCGGTGGCTGTTGCCGTTTAGAAAATTATCTCTTGGGTCCCAGAGAGCACCTGTCGAGACTGTAGAGTAACCTGAGCAGCCTGACCTGTATCTTATTACTTCCTCATATAGAAGTAGGGAATTCAATGCTTTATGCTCCCCTGTGTAAGCTGTTCAAGGACTGCCTGTACCTAATTCCTAGATTCCCGCTTAAAACCAGCAGGATATACCCCTTCATCCCATTCGAACATAGCTAGGCTTCATATTCGACAGTTGCATCAGCTCTCGGCCAGGACCTCGTTTCTGCACAAAAATGGACTCTCCCTAGTTAGGCCCTAGTTTTCTAAACCCTAAACCCTAAAACCCTAAACCTGGGCTTGAAGCAGCTCCTATACTCATGGGATTTACCTTGGACCCCTACCCTTACAGGTACAACCTTAAGGGTCCAAGGTACAACCCCCAGAGTATACCCATGTATCTAAGGTTGGAACCATGGGCCCTTGGTATGATCCCTTACCCTATTTATGGGGATCCGAAATATGGGCCCTTATGAATTAATTAATTATATTATATATATATATATATATATATAGTGTATATAATACGGGGTAGATAAGCCTTAAACCCTAAAGCCCTAAACCCCGAACCCCCCCAAAAAGTGACTCTCCCCTATTATGCGGCCGGAGTGGCCTGAGCACGAGGAGACGCTGCAGCACCTGCTTAGCTTGGCGGCCCCATGGCCGCAAAAGAACTTGGAGGTCAGGGTTTAGGGTTTAGGGTTTCGGGTTTTGGGTTTAGGGTTCGCAGTAGGGTTTAGGGTTTAGGGTTTAGATAAGGTTCAGGGTTTAGGGTTGATGAGGATATTTATAGTGATTAGACGCGCGTTGTTCTTCTGCCTACTTTTCTTGGGGGTCAAATAATGAGAGTCATAAACCCTATGATGTTATAATCCCTATTACAGTACATGGACCGTCAACCCTTTTAGGGTTGAGGGTTTCCGGTTAAGGGTTTAGGAATTTTACTCCCTATTGAGGTATATGGACCATCAACCCTGTTGGGGTTCCTTTGATATCCCCCAGGTCCACTTCGCAAAACCGCGAGCGCAAGGGTTCCCGTCGTTTTGTTACCAAACCCTAAACCCTAAACCCTAGAACCCAAACCCTAAGCCCTAGGCCCTAAAGTTGTGGTTTCTCACCCTGAGAACCCGAATATAGGGGTCGGAATCATTACTCAACTCATCTTCCCCTATGACAGGTCCCTCTTTACTGATTCGACAATGTCCCGCGAAACCCCGCTCGAATGACGAAGGATTCTACAAACAGGGTATTGCTAGAATCTTCTTCTAGGGGGCCCCTAGACTCCAGTAGTAGGATCTTTCGAAGCCCTAAACCCTGAACCCGAAACCCGTAAGCCTAAACCCTAAACTCTAAACCCTAAACCCTAAACCCTAAACCCTAAACCCTAAACCCTAAACCCTAAACCCTAAACCCTAAACCCTAAACCCTAAACCCTAAACCCTAAACCCTAAACCCTAAACCCTAAACCCTAAACCCTAAACCCTAAACCCTAAACCCTAAACCCTAAACCGGCTTGCGTGCTTCTGGGGGGCCCTAAAGAAGGCCATTGCTCACGCGCGGCCCGGCCTGGCCTTGGCTGAAGCTTGTCGGCAGTCGCTGTGGTTTCGAAGAAGCCCTAAACCCTAAACCCTCAAGCCTGAACCCTAAACCCCAAACCCCAAATGCCAAACCCTAAACCCTGAACCCGAAACCCCAAACCCTGAACCCGAAACCCTAAACCCCAAACCCTAAACCCTAAACCCCAAACCCTAGACCCTATGCCCTCAAGCCTAAGCCCGGGGTTCCAAGTGGGACCGAGGTGGGGCAGGGTACTTTGTACAAGTAGGGGCTCTCTAATTCTTTGTTGCTGACTGGGTACACTTTACACTTTTTGGGATACTATAGTCCCCTATAGAACTTAAGGAAGCGATTTTTTTTTATTTTTATTTTTTTTGGGGGGGGGGGGGCTTGTGAACTCAGCAACTAAGCTACTAACAACCATGCGCTTTTTTGCTTTAAACCCCGAGCCATAAAGCCTGTTAACCCTGTCGAAGTACGGGTGCTGGGCATCCTTTGCCTCGTGTTTAAGAATTCGCAGTTTCAGGACTGGTAGGTCTAGGGCTTTAGGGTGCACGGCATGCACCTGCGATGTAGGGTTTAGGGTTTAATTTTAGGGTTTAGGGTTTCGGGTTTGGGGTTTCGGGTTTCGGGTTTGCGGGAGAGTTCAATCAGGCAGCGCGAAGACCGGGCGTGTTGACAAGAAGTATCGTTGGCGGCTGCAGTGTGGCCATACCCAGAGTCCACCGCAGACAGCAAGAGTACCAAGGTGAAAAATCATGTGTATCGGCAGTCGCCCTAAACCCTAAACCCTCAACCCTAAACTCCAAACCCTAAACCCTAAACCCTAAACCCCCTAAGCCCCAGAGCAGGCCTCCACCCCACACGCAGTCAACAGGCAGATCGGCTCCCAGGGTTTAGGGTTTAGGGTTTAGGGTTAGGGTTTAGGGTTTAGGGTTTAGGGTTTAATTAGGGTTTAGGGTTTAGGGTTTAGGGTTTGGGGTTTGGGGTTTGGGGTTTAGGGTTTAGGGTTTGTAAACCGCCCCAGCCTACCCGAAGCAGACATGGGTTTAGTTGCTAAGACCCCCAAGCCCTACAACCACAAAACCCTCACGCCCTGAATCCCCCTGAAAGCCCTAGACCCTCAAGTCCTTATCAGCAGCTCTTGTGAGCTTCACCCCAGAGGTCGCACAGATGCTCGCGAGCTTTTTCTGGCCGGGGCTCTCAGTTTCTGCTCTGAACCCTGAACCCTAAACCCCACAAGGGTATAAGAGTCAATGGCCTAAACAAACCCTATACCCTAAACTCGAGACCCTAAACCCTAAACTCTAAACCCCAAGCCCTAAACCCTAAACCCTAAACCCTGTTTAGCGCATTAGTGCACAGGAATCATCCTTAGGGGCATCAAACATCGTTCATCTTTATAAGGAGACATTGGGGTTGCCGAAAATGATTTAGGGTATAGGGTTTAGGATTTAGGGTTTAGGGTTTAGGGCTAGGGGCACCTTCTTGGGATCCTTACTATAACGGAATCAAGCTATTTGGGGGGTCTGTATGAGGGGTTTTCCCTATTTTCGTAAACCTCCAAATCGGTCATTTTTTCTGAAGATCATGATTCTCTATTTCCATGGCATCAACCCGAATGAAGGTCAAATTGAAAAATGTAAAGGACCATTATTGACTTGCTATTCGTGATTCTTCATATCTCCTTATCAAATGAATTAAAAGATCAATGTATCAAAATATACAAACCCGAATGCAGACCCGTACAACGACACCCGGCACACATGAGGGACACCAATAGGAACTATTGGTGTTTGGGTGGGCTTGCTTGAGCTTGAGCTTGTTTCAAGGGTCCCGAAGTTCTAATCGGTTTGGGAAATCTGGGACTTGGTTAGGCTTGACCTTGTTTTGAAGGCACCCGGAGTTCAAATCGAATTTGGGAAAATCTTATTCGTTTGGGTTGGTTCCTGGAGGTAACCCGCCCCCCTGCCCCCCTCCCGCACCCCCGCCCCCTTGCCCCCCCTTGCCCCCCCGCGCCTTCCCCCGCCCCCCCCCGCCCCCCCACCCCCCTGCCCCCCCGGCGAGTGATGTCTGTTGAATTGACGGGGCGCCAGTCGCGCTGGCGAACCCCTAAACCCTACACCCTACTGGACGTTCGTGGTACTTAATAACCAATCATAACTGTACTTATAATCCACATATAAGCCCCTTAATTGCCCTAATATGCTTATAATTGGGGTATATGTGCAATTACTATGTGCTTAGCAAGTACCATGAACCCCTAAGCCCTCAGCCCTAAACCCTAAACCCTGAACCCTAAACCCTAAACCCCAAACCCTAAACCCTAAACCCTAAACCCTAAACCCTAAACTAGCGTTGGGCTTCCTTCGAGAGGTGGGGCAAGGCCACGGAGGCCACCGTGTCGCCGGGCCCCAGCGCCTTGCCTGGTTTAGGGTTTAGGGTTTAGGGTTTAGGGTTTAGGGTTTAGGGTTTAGGGTTTAGGGCTTAGGGCTTAGGGTTTAGGGTTTAGGGTTTAGGGCTTTGGGTTTTGGGTTTGGGGTTTAGGGCTTAGGGCTTAGGGCTTTGGGTTGGGGTTTAGGGTTTACGGCTTTGGGGAATTTGAGGATGTTAGGGCTTTGGTGGCAAGGTTTCGGAGTTTAGGGCTTTTGGGGCTTTGGTTTTTTTTCGGGTTTTGGCGGCCTTGGGGTTTTCAGGGCTTCAAGGGTTGTAGAGGTTTAGAGCATCAAGGCTTTAGGGCTTCGTTGCGGGTTGTTAGGGTTTTGGGGCTTGGTTACTTCATAAGGGAACGTTGAACCAACAAAACGTAAATAAAGGGCACAATTCCTAAGGTTCCACGCAAACACCCCGAGACTGAGCCATCTTCGCGCCGTACACCTCACCACCCAAATTCCGGCCCTGCATGAGCGAGTTAGGGCTTCGGAAATTGGAAAAGCCACAGGCAGAGGCAAAGCTTCATGACGTAGCCTTTATCTCACGGGCCTCGAACCCTAAACCCGAAACCCTAAACCCTAAACCCTAAACTGAAAGGACCTCCACGGATCCCATGGGGTCAGAGATTTCTCAAAAACTTGACCGCATGCAGCCCCGAGGGGTCGGCACGAGCCCAAAACCCCGAAAACCCCAAAAGAAGCGTGCCCTTATGATAAGATGGTTGCTGGGCCCCCGTACATCCTAAACCCTGCACCCTAAACCCTAAACTCTAAACCCTAAACCCTAAACCCTAAACCCTAAGTAGGTTAAGAGTTAGGGTCACAAGTCTCATTATACGGGTTGTACTTGCAGCAAGGGGCCGTATGGTAAGGGGGCCCCTGCCGGGAGGGATTTGGGTCCAAGGGAATTCACGTTCTCCAGCTTAAGCCCTAGAGAAGGGTTTGGGGTTTAGGGTTTAGGGTTTAGGGCTTGGGGTTTGGGGTTTAGGGTTTAGGGTTTAGGGTTTGGGGTTTAGGGTTTAGGGTTTAGGGTTTGGGGTTTAGGGTTTAGGGTTTCGGGTTTAGGGTTGGCAGCAGCCCTTGGGCCTGAAGCCTTAAACCTGCACATGCCGAATCCTCCAAAATAGCCCACCCTAAACCTGAACCCCTGAAGCCCAAGCCACATACCCTAGCCTGGAATGCTGCTAGCACCTTGTGCTTGAAGCCTAAACCCCTGAACCCTAAGACCTAAACCCGGCGTACTAACCCTCCAAGGCCTCCATCTTGTCAAATAGGTGTGCCACAGTATCAGAGGGACCCCGGTGTGGGGTTGTTAGATTTTGAGTCACCCTAAAGCATGAACCCTGAACCCTAAGCCCTAAACCCTGAACCCTAAACCCCTCCCTCCTAAACCTACAACCATTCACCACACCCTCATCACCCGGTGTCCTGCGCGCTGAACATGAAACCCTAGACCGAAGAAGCCCTGGATCTCAGCACACTTAGCCCAAAACCCATCCTCGGCCGTGAATGCAAGCCCAGCGAATTCTGGCAACTTAAACCTAAGCCCTAACGACGTAAGCTCTAAACCCTGAACCCTAAACCCTAAACCCTAAACCTTCATGAAGCCCGAATCCTTCCCAAAGGCAACCCAAGCCAAGGTCCTGAGATTGCCTCGGTCGCCCTGCATCTTCAGGAGCTAGCTGTCAAGCATGCAGGCAAGCCTCGGGAACTTTGGGAGGGTTGGGTTTAGGGTTTAGGGTTTAGGGTTTAGGGTTTAGGGTTTAGGGTTTAGGGTTTAGGGTTTAGGGCTTAGGGCTTAGGGCTTAGGGCTTAGGGCTTAGGGCTTAGGGTTTAGGGTTTAGGGTTTAGGGTTTACGTAGGTTTTAACGCGTTCGGGTGGGTTTGGAGATTTGAGGATGTACGGCGGTAGGCGAGCGCGGTATCTTCTGCCTGCCCACGCAACTCCATGTTCCACTGCCTGCAAAAATTGCAGGAGAAGCCACACCCTGACAACTGTAGTTGTACACGAACCCTAAACCTTGAACCAGCCCCGCCTGCAGGCTGCTATTCGGCCTCAACGCCCAGGAACCTCTTCCTCAGGAGGCTCAGCCCTACCCCAGTCAAACCCAAAACTACACTGTTCTCGCTCTAGGGTTCGTTGTTCAAAGGGGGTGATACCACTACTAGTTTTTTTGCTTGGATTTTGAAAAGTATCAGGCTCCAGGATTAGTATTTGAAAGGAAGGGGGTTAGGGTTTAGGGTTTGGGGTTTAGTAGGTTTAGGGTTTAGGTGGTTTAGGGTGTAGGTTTAGTAGTGGGGAGGGAGTGGGGCTGGGGGGTGGATGGAAGTGTGGCATCTAGATGGCGTTAGGGCACCTCGTGGGAGTTGATCGGCTATGGCGGCTTGGGGTTTCGTGTTTAGGGATGGTTTAGGGTTTAGGGTTTAGGGTTGGGAACTTGGGTACGGATCCGAAGAGGGTCGGGTTTAGGGGTTCTGCATTCTGCGTTCTGTCCAACCCCCGGACCCTCCTGCAGAGACGTGTTGTATAGCTTGGGTTCTAAGGGTACTTATAACTTATATAGGCCCTTAATATTGGTATGGTCCATTGCCTCCTTTAAAGGGTTCTGACATTGGGATGTACATAAACCTACCCTGAGAAGGGTTCGATAGTAAGGGGTGGAGAATATTGTCCCGGTGCTTGACAACTTCTACTCGTACCCCTGAAGGTTTCCGTAAATATACTCTAAGATATACGACCTTACTATGGATCTTTAAAAGGGGGGTCCTTTCGAACCCACGGTACCACCTTTGGGGTCCAAGGGTAGGGTCCCTTTGGCAGCTCGAAACCTGTATCAGCCAAGAAGCTGTTCAGAGCAAGCCTCCCCAAACAAAACGGAAAACCCTTTAAGATCATGAAACAGCGGGACAAAAAATCAACTCTAGAATGCACCCCTCGCTGTGTTCTGGTACGAGGGTTTAGGGTTTAGGGTTTAGGGTTTGGGGTTTAGGGTTTGGGGTTTGGGGTTTCGGGGGCGTCACTGGCGTCCGTGTCTTGTCTTCTTGGAGCAGGTCTTGCCCCTGGCGATTGCGCTTTCTCCTGCTTCTGGGTGCCCCTCCTCTGTAGTCGAGCTGAGGGTCCTAAGGTTCCTAAACCCTAAACCCTAAACCCTAAACCCTAAACCCTAAACCCTAAACCCTAAACCCTAAACCCTAAACCCTAAACCCTAAACCCTAAACCCTAAACCCTAAACCCCACCCTAAATCCTAAACGATACACCCTTGCAGGGTAGTGGTGGAGCAAGTTTCCAACCTTCAGCGTTATGAAACCTAATCCCCGCCCCGCCCACCCGCAAAAAAAAAAAAAAAACTCCCAAAGTCTAAGGTTGGAATCATGGGCCCTGAGTATGGTCGAAAGGAATCCGAAGTATGGGCCCGTATTAAGTGTAGTGTATATAAGGTTTCTAGAACAAGGGACCCAAATTAAGGGCAATCTATAGGGGCTTAGGGACCTAAATCCGAAAAATGGCAAGAACCCGTCCTTGGGACACAGATTATTAACTTATTTTTTAACAACGTTAGCTTCATGGTTCCTTCCTTATGCTTGAGTCGGATCCCCTTTCCTCCAGCATTCTTATACGAGGAGTCCTGCAACCTCTCAAAAATCCGGATGTTGCGCACGGGCCGTTCGCTTTTTCGCTTTTTGTATTTTCATTCACAGGCTATTATTAATAATAGAAAGTAACGAAGAGGGCGCACGTTCTTGTTCAAATGCTCACAATGCTGTATGCAAAAGACATGAAATTCGCCTGTTTTTGTTCTAGTCCTTTGCTCCGTTATGTTAATCGTCGATCTAGGGCTGCGTCTTATAGCATAGGTCTTGAGTTGCTAGAAGACCCGTCCGACCGCAGCGCCGATCACACCTGAAAACCCTGTATCTCATTTCTGGCTCGCCCCTCCTCACTGCCTGTCTCCAAGGACCCAGTAGAACCAAGAAGACGTACCATCATGTCAGTTGTCGACTAGGCAACCTTCACCCTTTTTGGGGGTAATCTAATCCCCTCATAATCCCGTAGGTTGCCCTTGAGTTCCCCTAGGTACTGGACAACTAGGTCATCAGTCTTTGTCTACCTGACAGGTACAGAACTGGGGCAGAAGCTGGCATCGTCTCTCCACAATCTTCGTGAGGTGGCTCTTCGTAGGGAATTAGGCGTTCCGGGTCCCTAGAAGTAGGGGGCCCCAATTTGAACAGTATGGTGCTAAGGGCCCTCAAATGGGTGAAAAGTCTGCCCGCGTCTGCGTCCCAGTCGCTCCATGGTGCTATCGTGCATGAAGGACAAGGTGTTTCTCTTGGTAGACATCGTTCCTCTGCCACCCATACTGTATCATACCCGGACCCACCATGATTGCTCTTTCAAGGGTTTAGGGTTAAGGGTTTAGGATTGTAGGCCTAGACCCTAACCCTGAATCCTAGAATATCCCAGGGTGACTTGAGTGCAGTGAGCCAGTTGCCAGGCTTCAGGGCACAACTATGCGTACTTTGCAGGTAAAGGGAGTGTCGTGAAGCCTTTTAAACCCTCAAACCAAAATCCCCAACCCTGAAACCCTAAAACTCTCAACCCTAAACCCTGTAGAACCCTAAACCCTAAACCCTGTAGAACCCTGAACCCTGAACCCTAAACCCTAAACCCTAACAGCATCTCCTTGCAGGCTGCAGGCGTGCTGCAGCTGACCCGCGACCACTGGAACCGCATTCAAGAGCTGCCGTTCTTCAGTCGCCTGGCTGAAATCCGGTTGTGTGGACCTTCGGGAGGTTTAGGGTTTAGGGTTAGGTTTTAGGGTTTGGGTTTAGTGCGTGAAGCCCCACGTAGGTTCTGTTCAAGGCCTCGCGCTCGGCGCATGGGCATGCGTAGGCCAGCTTGCTTTGCCACGAAAAAAGGCACACACGCGTGGCCCGCGTAGAAGGTCGAGAGAACGACACCAGCCCATAACCAAAAAAGCAGTGCTCATGGGGAGGGGGGGGCTCAGGAGAGGCGCAGAGCGTTGCCGCTCAGCTGCAGCACCGTCCCTAAACCCTAAACCCTAAACCCCAAACCCCAAACCCCAAACCCCAAGCCCCAAACCCCAAACCCCAAACCCCAAACCCCAAACCCTAAACCCTAAAACCCTTTTCGAAGTTAGCAACCCGTCCATGATGGCACCCCTGAAGGTTTGTGGCTCGAAGGCTCAAGAGTTTTGATGCTCGACTGCTAGAGCGGTTGGAATAATTGAATAGGGTTTAGGGTTTAGGGTTTATGGTACACTCCCTTCTGGTCCCCATATCATGATACTTGTCTGATCAAGGCCCCTATGTTAAGGGAGTTATGGCCTTATTTCCTCCAAAACCTTGAGACCCCTTGAAAGCCAGCGGTATTCGGAGGAGCCTGAACAGAACGGACAACCAATCGAGATCAGCGAGCACGCGCAAACACATGCCTTACTGTAATGCAGCCAGGTCCTCGACCCAACCCTCAAAACCCCATGTTATTTAGAGTGCTACTCGTAGTCACGAAAAGCCGTATCCAACAGTCTTGAAATCCAATTTTCAAAGGGTTGCGGATTTCGGGCTCAATAAGGACCCTAAACCCTAAACCCTAAACCCTAAACCCTAAACCCTAAACCCTAAAGGGCCTCTTAAGTTATTCATTTATATATAGGGTTCTTAAAAGAGGGGGGTTCAAGCGAAGCGGGGTTTAGGGTTTAGGGTTTAGGGTTTAGGGTTTAGGGTTCAAGGGGGGTATATAAAGCAATACTCTCCACTCCTCCCTACGGCTCCTCAAGCGTTTCCCTAAGTACCTACCCCCCGTGAACCCCTCCCTAAAGGAATGCAACCTGATTGGAGGTATTTGGGAAATCTTGGAGGATACTTCGGAGTGTCTAGGTCGAGAATAGCACAAGCTGTGTGCCCTAAACCCTAAACCCCAAACCCTAAACCCCAAAACCTAAACCCCAAACCCTAAACCCTAAACCCTAAACCCCAAACCCTCAACCCTCAGCTTTCCAGGCGCCAGCATGGTCAATGGACGGGGGAGGTGGGCGGGGAGGGTTTACGTCTGGAGGAGATACCACTGGGTTTAGGGATTAGGGTTTAGGGTTTAGGGTTTAGGGGTTGAGGGTTTAGGGCTTAGGCCCTTGAGACGTTTTTTATATTTTCCCCTTTTTGGGTTTCAGAGGATCATTGTAAGGAATCTTCTTCGGAGGTTTTCAAGTGCCAAGCTGGACAAGGCTTCGTTTCCGACTGGTTCTTAGTAGACGGAACTCGGGACTTAGGTACTGCACCTTATAGTTCCTATATACCCACCTAAACCCTAAACCCTAAATTTTAGGGATTCCCAGGGTGCCTCGTTGTACCCCTAAAGGTTCCCCTTAACATTAAGGAATATACCCTAATTTCTGCCGAGGATCCTACTTTTCGGTTCGGGTATACTGCATACTTAAGGGGTTTTGAAAGATCTGGGTTTTGAAGATCTGGGGGTTCTGTATAGCCCCTATTGCAATTCCCTAATGTAAGCTTGGCACTTTGGGGGGGGGGCGGGGGGATTTTGTTGGTTCAGGGCGAGCTTGATGTGCATCCGTGAGGGTTTGGGGGTTTAGGGTTTAGGGTCTGGGGTTCAGGGTTTAGGGTGTAGGGTTGAGGGTTTAGAGTTTTATCGGGGTGGGGTGGAGGGTGTGGGTTGGGGTGGGTGGCTGATTAGGACTTAGGGTTGAGGGTGAGGTTTCGGGTTGGTGCCCCGCAAGCTCAAAGTCATCTTGCTGTAAGAAAGCGACCCCAGAATGGTTCAAGGAGGGGCCCCCTAGTTATAAGTAGAGTTATAAGAACCCTAAATTGGGTTATAAGCATCCTAGCTTAGGTTATAAGTCCTTGAAGTATAGTTACTATAGTAAGGGGGCCCCTCCTTGTTTGAAGTCTAGATCAAGCCCCATATGGGGGTTTGCGACCCCTGACATAGATCAACAAGTGGTAGGATCCCCTTCTTAAGGACCCCCAATAAGGTACCCCTAATTCCGGAAACCACAGTATCGTCTCATGTGTGCCTTGCCGTCAGCAATAAGGCTGTCTTGATCACCTGCGCTTTGCAGGGTTTCAACCCGAAATCCTCAAAACCCGACTGTAAAACCCCTAAACCCGAACCCGAAACCCGAAACCCTAAACCCTAAACCCTAAACCTTCCGGCAAGGCTTCCTCTCCTGGAACCAGAACCGAGACTTTCTTCCCAGAAGTGCGCACAGCCCCATTTGGCCCCGCGAGGCAGCTCTTTGTTGGGGGTTTAGGGTTTAGGGTAGTGTATAGGGTTTAGGGTTTAGGGTTTAGGGTTTAGGGTTTAGGGTTTAGGGTTTAGGTTTAAACCCTAAACCCAAATTAAACCCCAACCCCTAAACCCTGGACAACCCTGGACTTTTCCCTGGGTTGAGGGATCCCTGAGTTTGGTGGGTTCGGGCTTCGGGTTTTGGGGGATTCCTGAGTTCAGAGACTAGGGTATAGGGTCAGGAAGTAGGTGTAGGGTTTAGGGCTTAGGGTTTCGTACCTAGGGTTTCGGGTAGAAAGGTTTAGGGTTTAGGGTTTTTGGGGTTTAGGGTGATTCCTGCAAGTTCCCCAATCGCAATACATCTTCGATTGAGATTTGCCCAGCCGGGAATCTGGCTATGTCCGACCCGAAGCACCTTCATTAAGCTTTTGAAGGTGGCCTCCTGACCCGAGCCTCATGCGCTCTGCTCGCAGACACACAAGTCGAGGACGACAGCCCAGGAAAGACGGCGTCACAAGCGAGCTGCACCTCGCTGGCGGCACCTTTTGCACGACCGGGCATTTTCCTCGTGCCCCATGGGAAGGATGGCCGGTGCAACTCCCGAAGAATGGTTCCATCGGCGCGCGGGCGACTACCAGCGGATCTTGAATGCGGCCAAGCTCCCAACGATAAGCCCTAAACCCTATAACCCTAAACCCTATAACCCTAAACCCCTAACGACACATGGTGTGGTAGGCAACTCAAACCCCAACCAGAACCCTCAACTCTGCGCCCCGAAATCCGTCGTACCTAAGCTCCCGAACAGTTTAGGTTAGGGTTTAGGGTTTAGAGTTTAGGGTCTAGGGTTTCGGGTTAGGTTTAGGGCTTCGTGGCTCAGGGTTTAGGGCCAAGCCGATAAATCCCTATTTCCCTAAGACCCTAAAACTCAAGGACACCCTAAACCCCTAAACCCTAAACCCCAAACCCTTTACAAGCCCCAAACCCAAAACCCAAGACCCAAGACCCTAGACCCTAAACCCTAAACCCTAAACCCTAGACCCTAAACCGTAAACCCTAAACCCTAAGCCCTAAACCCTAAGCCCTGCAAGCCAGGTCTGGCCTCAGTTCGCGCACTTTCTGGAGCAGCATCGCCATGTGTTTCAGACCGGGCTCGAGTCGGCCTCAGAGGTGGGTTTAGGGTTTAGGGTTTAGGGTGTTTAGGGTTTTTAGGGTTTAGGGTTTAGGGTGTTTAGGGTTTATAGGGTTTATATGGTTAAGGGTTTAGGGTTTTAGGGGTTTAGGGTTGCACGGTTTTCGGTTTTAGGGTGTAGGGTTGTAGGTGTAGGGTTCAGGGTTTAGGGTTTAGGGTTTGTGGTTTGGGGGGTTCCGGGTTGCTGGTTTAGGGTCAAAAGGGCGCCCAACACCCTGGGTACAACCTTAGGGGTCCAAGGTAAAAACCCTGAATGTTGAGGGTTTTCGGATATCGGAAACCCTAAACCCAAACCCAAACCCCAAACCCCAAACCCCAAACCCTAAACCCTAGAGACTCTAAACCCTTCCCTTAGCCATTAGAACCCTGCATCCTAAAGCCCAGAAGAAGCCTTCAACTCGGAACCCTCAACCCAGGAGAAGCACCTAGTTTAGGGTTTAGGGTTTAGGGTTTAGGGTTATGGGTTTACCCCGAACCCTAAACCCCTTGAAGAGGTAGGGGTTCGCGATTTAAGGCTGTGAGGGTAGGATGGGCGTATCCCTTGCCCTACTCTCTTTAGACGGCCCTGATATCGGACAAGATCTTAAGGCTCTTGGGATATGTAGGGCATCTTAGAAACGGTAGGTTTTAGAGTTTAAAAAAGGGTTAGGGTTACTTGGTGCAGGGGGAGGGGGGGGGGGAGGCGGGTAGTCCTGGGTGGTCTTGGTACACCCCTGTACTTCTTGGATGGACAGAAGGCTCACAACAGCCTGCGCGCGTGCTCCGCTGGTTCAAGCAACCCTCTCATCCGCAATGTATAGCCCTAAACCCTAAACCCTAAGCCCTAAGCCCTAAGCCCTAAACCCTAAACCCTAAACCCTAAGCCCTAAACCCTAAACCCTAAACCCCGACCCTCTTGACTTTCTGCTGGGAGTTGAGTCTTGGGGCTTCCCCGGCGCAACCGCAACCCTGAACCCTCTAGTTAGACCCTAAACCCTCAACCCCAAAGCTGGCTGGGCTTTTCCAAAGACACAAGACTTCGGGGCTGGGTAGTTAGCCTTTTAACCTTTCTGGTTGTACGTAGTCCTACTACAAATACGAGGTTAACCATGTTGGGGGCGAGGGTATTCAGCCCCTAAGAAGAAGTCTGGGCCGGAGATGGCGGAGCCTTCGGAAGCCACCGAGGGGGCCCGGCATCGAAAGCCTTGCGATCGAAAGTGCTTCGTGCTGGGCATCACTGGCTCCTCATGCATCCCGGCGTTTGGGGGGTTAGGGTTTAGGGTTTAGGGTTTGGGGTTTAGGGCTTAGGGGTTCACCTTCAGCACTTTTTCGGGGTTTACAGGGAAGAGCCCCCGAATCACAGGGGGCCGGATTGGGTCCTGAGACCCGTGAAGCTAGAGGGGGGACCACCGTGTATTGCAGGGTTCAGGGTTTAGGGTTCAAGTGAGGGCCAATCCCTAAGGGCCCATGTACCTATATAGTATATACTTGGCCCTTACTTTAGGGTTTAGGGTTTAGGGTTTAGGGTTATACGATATAGGTGCATGCACCCTTGAATATAGGATTGAATGCTGACGATCTGGGGTTGTGAGTCGTAGGGCTTTGCAAGTCCTGAAGCTCTACTAGGGTTTAGGGTTTAGGGTTTAGGAATAGGACTCGGACCCCTTAAGGTTGTACCCGCTAAGAGGTTCCCCCTTGAAAAAGCTCCCAATATGGCCCTTTTTCTCCCTTAGAGGGTCCAAGGTAGAACCCCTAAATCTGCACGCTGGCGGGTTTGGTGGGCTTAGGGTCTAGGGTCTAGGAGCACAAAACTGGATCAATAACAATTGCTCATCTCTTTACGAGCAAGCCCTGTAAGCTCTGTGAGCCCGACCAGCCCTAAGCCAAGAAGTCCCCCCCCCCCCCCACCCCCCACCCCCCCACCCCCCCCCACCCCCCCCACCCCACCCCCCCCACCCCCCCCCCCACCCCCCCCCCACCCCCCCCCCCCCCACCCCCCCCACCCCCCCCACCCCCCCCCACCCCCCCCCCCCCACCCCCCCCACCCCCCCCCACCCCCCCCCCCCCCCCCCCCCACCCCCCCCACCCCCCCCCCCCCCCCCACCCCCCCCCCCCCCCACCCCCCCACCCCCCCACCCCCCCCACCCCCCCCACCCCCCCCACCCCCCCCCCCCCCCCACCCCCCCCACCCCCCCCACCCACCCCCCCCCCCCCCCCCCCCCCCCACACCCCCACCCCCCCCACCCCCCCCCCCCGAGACAGCTTCGTCCTGAAGCACCCCCCCCCCCCCCGCCCCCACCCCCCCCCCCCAAACAAAAAAAACAAAAGCCGCAGCCTGCTGTCTCCAGGTGTACAGTTTCAGGTACTAAGCCCGTCCTATGACAGTCATGGGGTCTATATTTGGGGGGGGTTTCGGGTATCAGTGCGAGAAACTACTCTATCGGGAATACATAGGCCTTAAAGAACTTCCTACACAAGGACTTTGGGGCCAAGTATATCACAATGAGGTACATGGACCCTTGGGGTTGAAGTGCACTTGAGGCTACCCTAGACTTTGGACACTCTTCTTTCTTTAATAGGGAGTCTCGGACCCCCTATGATAATCCCTATTAAGGACCGGTACTACAAGGCGGAACATCCCAACCCTGCACCCTCAACCCTAAACCCTAAACCCTAAATACCCTAAACCTGAAAGTGCACTTGAGGCTCAGGAAAGAGCACCCTCGCCCGGCAGCTCGAAAGCCGGTTTCGCGCCGCCGGCCTCACCGTAGAGCAGGTGGAGCAGGCGGTTCAGAGTTTAGGGTTTAGAGTTCAGGGTTTTAGGGTTTGGGGTTTAGGGTTTAGAGTTTAGCGTTTAGGGGTTAGTTTTTTTTTTTTTTTGGGGGGGGGGGGGGGGGGGGGGGGGGGGGGGGGGGGGGGGGGGGGGGGGGGGGGTTTAGGGCTCAGGATTCGGGCTTGTTTGGGGTGGTGAAGTCCTTTGGGGTTTAGGGTTGGTGTTTTGGGGTTTAGGGTTTGGGGCTGTAGGGTTGAGGGTTTGGGGAGTGGGGTTTTTTGGGTGTGGGGTTTGGTTTTAGGGTTTCGGGTTAGGGTTTGGGGTTTAGGGCTTCGGGTATGGGGTTTAGGCGAGGCTGCAGGGGTTAGGGGACCCCCGGGCTGAACCCTTCACCCTAAACCCGAAACCCTAGCCTCATTGCATGGGATCCTGGGTGCACGTAGCGAAACGTTCGGCTCAGAAGCACCGTCCGCCGCAAGTTTGAAGATCTGCTTCTTAAAGCCTTTGACCCCAAGCCAGAACCTGAAGTCCTAAAAACCCTAGACCCCAAACCCTTAAACGCTGTAGAAGCTCCAGACCCCTAAAACCCTGCGCTTTAAATCTTAAACACCTTTTCGCCCCTAAAAGACACTCAATTCTAAACCCTCACCCTTAAAACCTGAAACCCTTGAATCCCCCAAACCCCGAAACCAAACCTAAACGAGCCCTAGACCCGTATAGCCTCGAGACTTTCCGCCGCCAGGACTGGTATCGCCAGCGGAGCTGGGACAACAAGACGCCCGACGGCTTCAGGACACAGCGCCGGTCGTCCCCATTTGGAGTATCCTGTAAGAACCCCCCCCCCCCCCCCCCCAAAAAAAAAAACATGAACCATATTCTTCCTTACACAGGCAGTACAGGGATTATGTGTTTTCGGGGGTTCTTAAGCAAATAGCAGGTATGTCTAGCATTCGTATTTGCATTGTATAGCCGCGTAGAGTCGAGTATAGTATACAGAAAAAACCATGTATGCTCGCCTCCCCCTGCGCAGGTTTCCAGAACCCGAAGAACGCAAAATCAAAAACAGAATCAGGAACCCCGCCTCCCCCGCCCCCTCCCAAAAACGACACAAAGCCAGCAGGACAAAAGCAAACATGCACATCAGGAACTTGTCGATATAACGGCGGACAATGAGCCACTGCAAAGACTTCCTGATTTGTTTTGTTTGCCTTTTTGGTTCTGTTTTTCGTTGAATTTAGTCTTCTAGCTAAAGCACATATTGCATACCCAAGTATACTCGTGTTATAGCTGGGTTTAGGGCTTAGAGGTAACCAAGACAGATGGCAGGTTTATTTTCTGTGAGAGAGGCTATGGGCTCCATACCGCCAAGAGGCTTCAGGAGTTTGAGGCCTTCTCGGACTTCAGGTTTTGGGGTTCAGGGTGTTGATAGGGTCGTTTAGGGTCTTATAGGGTTTAGGGTTTAGGGTTACTCGGAAGCCCTTTTGACTTCGTAGGTGGGGTTAGGAAAGTGGGCTATGGAGATTATGTTAAGGTCTTGGGCTAAGTAGAATCCTAAATCCTAACCCTAAACCCTAAACCTAAACCCGTAGACTTACTAAGTCAAAAAAGTTTCTAAGCAGGGTGTTGCACTCCGAAACCTCCTCGGGACTTGGGGGGCCCCTACTTGGGGCAGGGCTATCCCTAAACCCTAAACCCCAAGCCCTAAACCCTAAACCCCAAACCCTAAACCCTAAACCCCAAGCCCTAAACCCTAAACCCCAAACCCTAAACCCTAAACCGTGTCATGTGGGGTGTTTGAACTCCCTTCGGCTTTCGGGATGTGATTCTCTTGGAGGGCTCTATAGGGTCCCATAGGGTTTGTAGGCCCTTGGGAGAGTGTATATTTTCGCTTTAGGGTTTAGGCTTTAGGCTTTGGGCTTCAGGCTTTAGGCTTCAGGGTTTAGGGTTTAGGGTTCCGGGTTCCATAGGGTGTGGGCTTCTATAGCCTACTAATGAGTGCACTTTGCACTTTTTGGGGATACTATAATCCCCTATAGAACTGAAAGTCTACACTTTGTTTTCTTTTTTTTTTTTTTTTTTTGGGGGGGGGGGGGGCTTATGAACTCAGCAAGTTAGATAGTGTTGTATAGGCCTGTATAGGTTTCTCTAGGGTTGTAAAACGGGTTCTATAGGGTTCTATAGGTTTCTAGGTGGTTGTGGGGCTTGTAGGATTTTATATTTTGAAGGTGTCGCTTGTTCGGGGTTTTTGGGGCTTTTAACTAGGGTGTTTATGTAGTCTTTGAGCATTTCGAAAATCATCGATGGAAGGATCAGGGCTCATAGGGCTCTGGAGTTTAGGGTTTGCGTGTCTAGGGATAGAAGGTTTTAGGACATTTAGTGTTCAGGGCTTCGGGGGGGTTAGGGTTTTAGTTTGCAGGGGTTTGCGTTTCCTGTTCTGGGCTTTTGAGGTTCGAGGGTTTAAGGTTCTTGGACGCATGGAGATTCTTCATGGCATGTTGGCGCACTCGCCCGCTTGCTGATGAATCCCTGTAAATGTTCTCTATGACTTTTGCCTACCTGCCACGTGGCCTCCAAAAGGCTGCCGTCTTTCTAGCATCACGCCAGGCAGAACTTGAGCAGGTGCTTTAGCGCTACAAACTAGGACCCAGAGTAGGCCCTTGTTCCCTTGTTTAGGGTTTTGGGTCCCTTACAAGCCCTTTTTAACCACAAAGGTCTCTTGGGTCTAGCACAAATTGTATTGCAACAGTTGCCCGAGACATTGGTAGACATGGGCTGTGTTTGGGAGGCGAGGGCGAGGGTTCCCTCGCCACTCCCCACAACCATCAATCAGGTACTCAGGTACTCTGGCTCGGCTAGAGTTCACGACAAACTCAGACAATTGTAGACCCCCCCCCAAACGGACCGGCTTTCTGCACTTTTTGGGGGTTGGGGGGGGGCGGGGGGGGGGGGGTACCGGTATCCAGACACTTTGAACTTCGGGGTTGGGGTGCCCGGAAGGACGTGGGAGGGCAGACAGTTCACAGACTGGCCGCGTCTGGAGGATGCTGCTGCTTGGGACGACATGATCTTTACGAACTGGCTCTATAGGGCTTTGGGCTTTGGGGACGAAGCTAGCCATATACATTGGGATCAGGGGATCACCCTACCAAACCTTACACCTTAAACCCACTATGACGAACTACCAAGGATTTTCTAATGAGAGTTCTCAATCGGGGCTGAGAATGCCAAGGATTTCCTTTTTTGGTTCCGAGGGTCGTCGCTGCGTATGGTCCCTTACCTTCTTCAAGGTGTTCTGAAGTGTCTTGTGGGCTGTGTCTGGGGTGCATCATCAGGGGTCCCTGTTCAGGGGCCCTTCCAGGGATCTGGTGACGCAATCCCTCATGCAAAAACCATCTAGGCCTTTAACCTGGATGCTTAATTCTGAACTTTAAACTCTGCTTCGGAATTTTAAATTTTGAGAACAAGGTTCAAGGACTGAAAACCGCAACAACCCTAAACCCCAAACCCTAAACCCCAAAAGCCCTAAACCCTAGACCCTAAACCCTAAACCCTAAACCCCCAAAATCCCAAGGTTGTTTGGGCACAGCAGCGCGCGGACCTGGTCATCGTGGAAGGCAAGAAGGGCTGATCCGAGCTACGGAGGGGGAGTTTGGGCTTCAGGGTGTGGGGTTCAGGGTTTATAGGGTTTGGGGTCTAGGGTTTAGAGTTTAGGGTTCAGGGCTTTTGGGGTTTTAAGTTGTTTCGTGCTTTGGAGCGCGGAGGCTACCTGCTGCTCGACTGCACCAATGGGCTCCTGGAGCGCTTGGACGGCCTGATCTGGGTCGAGACTTGTGCCATCAGCCTCCCTAAGGGCCCATGTACCCTAAACAGGGAATACGTAGCCCTAAGCCCCAAACCCCTACACCCTAAACCCTATTCCTAAAAAAGGACTTTGGGGCCCAAGTATATATTAATGAGGTACATGGACCCTTAGGGCCCGTGCCCACCAAGCCCAACGAAGATTTTGGGTTTAAGGGCTGAGGGCTGAGAGTTGAAGAGTTTAGGGCTTACGATTATAGAGTTTATGGTTCCAGGCTTAGGGTTAAAGAGTTTAGGCTTTATAGGGTTTAAGAGTTTAGCATTTTGGGTTCAGGGTTGGGGGGTTTTTAGGGAGGAGCTTAGGGTTTTAGGGTTCAGGGTCCAAGGTGTAGCGTTCGAGCTCCAGGGTTCGGGCGTAAGGCGTAAGGGCAGCGTAATTCAAGGGCATTGAGAGCACCTGAGAACTTCTACATGAGGTTGTTACGGCCCGTAAACCCGAAATGTCATGAAAAATCCTCAGTCCCGTAGGGGTTTAGGGTAGAGGGTAAACCCTAATTAAACCCGAAACCCTAAACCCTAAGCCCTCCACCCTAAACCCTAAACCCTCTTCTCCTTGCTGGCGACGCAAGCTTAAGGAGAGCAACAAAGCTCAGTGCCTGAAGCGTCGCCGGTCGAGACCACGTGACTGGCACGACGCCTCCGCCTACGTGCCTGGGTTTGGGGTTTGGGGTTTGGGGTTTTGGGTTTAGGGCTTGCAGCGGGGTGTAGGGTTGTTAGGGTAAAGAGAGTTTAGGAACCCTAAAACCCTGAACCTTAGGCCCTAACCCCTAAGCAGGGTTATTGTGTGGTCAGCGGGCTGCTGGCCCTCCCCTCCCTGTAGGTTTTATGGTTTAGGGTTTAGGTCTAAAGGCATATGAGGCACATGCCTCTTGCGTTCTGCTGTGTGTTTGATTGGTTGGATCCAAATCGACATGCGCCTCTAGTTTTCCTGCCCAGGTAATGGGTTGCGGTTTTGGAGCTGCTGCATTGCCGTCTAATGCAATACCCCCTGGTTAAGTGCTTCTGTCGGTGGGTTGCTGTTGATTCTTTTGGGCTGCGCTTTCTTGCTTGCTTTCGTTCCATCTAAGTAGCAGCGTGCACCACCAAAAAAAAACCTCCCCCACCCCCCCCCCCCCCCCCCCCCCCCCCACCCTCTCAAGCCAATAAACAAGAACAATCTGAAGGCTTGTGGTTGGAGGTTGGGCTTACGGTTTGGTGAAATTCTCGGGTACCAAGGTGGAGAGATGTGTGTGGCCGGTGCATGAGGAGTACATGGCACGGGTGGCGAAGCTCTTGATGTTCGACGTCGAAGTCAGCTCCGATCACAAGGCCGGCAGACTGCAGAACATGGCACAGGCTCCGGCTCTTTGGCTGGCGCCGGAGCAGGAGGGGGTTTACGAAAATCGGGGACCCCTTAAAGGAGACCCCCAATAGTAGGATTCCCTTAGCAAAAGGACCCCAACCCAAAGGGTCCATGTACCTATATGGTATATACTTGGGCCTTAAAGGGGTTCCCATATAGTAGCTTTAGGGCCCAAGTATATACTATATGGGTACATGGACCCTTAGGGCAATAAGGTACCCCTAGCTTCGGAAACCGTCAGGATGTGAAGCCTCGGACAGACCTTGCCTTGGAGTGGCTGCAAGCGGTTCACACTCGCCAAGCGGAGCAGCAAGTTTCCAGCACCTGCCACAGCTCTTCTGAGTGTATGTGACCTCTTTAGGGTTCAATGTTAAGAGTTCGCTGAGTCATACGACAGCCGCATGCAGTATGGCACGGCGCTCAGCATTGTACAGCACTGCTGGAGTATCGCTGTGGACTCTGGGACTCTTGCAAGAGACTACTGCTAGACAACTTTCGCGTGCGCAGACGCACAGTAATCCCTCCACACCCCCAGAACGCAAGTTGTGCACATATGGGTGTGCTCCGCTCCTGCCATAGAATTTAGGCACCAATCCAGTTGAGAAGGGTGTAGGGGTAAGATGTTTACCCTGAACGCTGCCAGCTCGCAACGATTGCCTTCCAATTTTCCGTGCAGTTTCGAGGAAAGCTTGCAGGACCCTGAAACCCTAAACCCTAAACCCTAGACCCTAAACCCTAAACCCTAAACCACTCTTCAACCAAGTTATAGGGGCTTGTAACCCAGCTCACCTGGCATGGCCCCCTTTTCCTGTACGTCGACGCATTAGCTAGGTGGCACCTCGACTTCTGCTTGCTGGCTGAAGGTTCAACGCTAAACCCTAACCTATAAACCCTAAACCCTAAACCCTAAACCCCCAAACCCTAAACCCTATACCCTGAACCCGAAACCCTAAACCCTAAACCCCCAAACCCTAAACCCTATACCCTGAACCCGAAACCCTAAACCATAAACCCCCCAAACCCTAAACCCTGTACCCTGAACCCTAAACCCAGAACGCTCGACCATGGCTTCATCAAAAGCTGTGGAGTTCAGCCTTGCCGAGCAGTTTAGGGTCTATGGGGTTTAGGGTTTAGGGTTTAGGGCTTAGGCTCGAGAATCTTGAGCGTGGAAAGAGATAAACAGCCGCCGTCTCAGATTTTAGGAAGGCTTCTAGAGGGTTTTCGGACCTGAGGATGTAGAATGTTGGGCGTAGGCTTTAAACCTCGGGAGTATAGGGTTTGAGAGGGAGTCCAGGGTGCACGCCATGGCGTTGCTGACTCCCGGCATCACGCCCAGCGCCGGCGTCCTGCGGCAGGTGGCGCCGGCGCCAAGCGCTCGCGCTTTGCCTTGCCCCCTGGTCTTCAAACGGACTCCTTAGGCTTGCGGGGTTTCGGGTTTAGGGTTTAGGGTTTCTTTGAACTTTTCACATGTTGGGTTTACTTGGAGGTTCACGGGTACTTAAAAGTGGGGATATGTGTACTCTAGCTGGGGTCAAAACCTATTTTTGACCATTGATACCCTGCTTATGACGAAATTTTAAAGTACCGATGAACCTCCCAGCAGGGTTTACAGGTCGTAGGTTTTGGGATTTGGGGTTTTGGGTTTAAATCTTTGGGTGAGGGTTTGGTAGAATACTTGCCTGCTTTGAGATGTGGGTCTCGTGCTGCTGACTTTTTCACCTAGACCGCACGTTGGTGCTCTTTTGGGCTTAGGGTTGAGGGCTATCGGCCCATGATCCTGATGATACGGTGGATGGAGGAAATCTTGCACCGCTTGTGAACTTAATGCTACAGGCTGCACCCACTTCTGAAGACTGTGGGTGGAGGAAAACTTGCACTACTTTCATAGGTGTCTTAACATTGCGACGAAGAGCAAATTTTCAGCATTAGGCACCACCCCATCATGACAATCGCCAATGTTAAAAAGGGGGTGCGGGGTTGGCGTCAGACGGTGTGTTTGAAGCAGACCAAGCTATTTCCTCCATCCGACTCAACAACATCGGTTTCCACAGGTGGGCCTTGCAACAGCGGTGCAAGGTTTCCTCCATCCACAGTATGGGAGGGGTCTTGAAACCTGAACCCTAAACCCTAAACCACATGTAGGGTATTGGACCCTTTGGGCACCTGGCTCGTCTACCTTTGCCATGTTTTGGTTCTGGGCTCCCTTCTAAAGTACTTGGGGGTTTAGGTTCAGGCTTTAGGGTTAGGGTTTAGGGTTTAGGGTTTACAGGTGGGTTCCCTTATAAAGTAACCAACCCCAAAAAGGTGCTCTTATTATAGTATGGTTACTGGGCCACGAAGTGAGCAAAGGCTTTGTGGCTTGAGAACTTGACCATTTGTTCCTGGGAGGTCTGCAAAAGCAACCCTGTACCCCTAAACGCCTAACCCCTAAACCTCTGAACTCCTAAACCTTTAAACCCTAACCCTAAACCCTAAACCCTAAACCCTAAACCCTAAACCCTAGGCCCTAGGCCCTAAACCCTAAACCCTAAACCCTAAACCCTAAACCCTACAGCTCAGGTCAAGGTTGCCAGACGCTCCGGGAGTCGAGTTGCGCGAAAGCTCTGTCGGCGAGTTCTGCCCCAGGTTTTCTTGGGGCCGCCCCTTGCCCCAAAATATGGGTAGTTCTCTCAATTAGGGTTTAGGGTTTCGGGTTTCGGGTTAGGAATATGGGGGTTTCCTTTACTATCGCATGATAGGGGTACCCCTTTTTTTCGATCTCCAATTGTCGTAGAATCCCCTTTAAGAAAGAACCTCTGGGAGGGAACCTGTATTTTCGGAAACCCAATATGGGTAGTTCTCTCAATTAGGGTTTAGGGTTTAGGGTTTGGGGTTTAGGGTTTGGGGTTTGGGGGGTTGGGGGTTCAGGGGTTCAGGGGGTTGGGGTTTGCTCCAAAAACTAAGCCAAAAACGCCCTAAGCCTCTGAAACCCAAAGTCAGATTACTTAGTGTAGGGGCCTGAATAATAACAATAGGGTTTTAGAGGTGATTATAGTAGAATTAAGTTATATAGGGACCATGAGGGAATGCTTTAGCAATTCTTCCGACCCCCAAAGTAGTTCTCTCTCAATTAGGGTTTAGGGTTTGGGGGCTTATTAAGCTGACGTACTATGTTTAGGACCCCGGTACCCTAATCTAGAGAACCACCCATATCGTCCGCTAATACCCCGAAGCATACAGGGTCTTCTGACTTCGGTTTACTAAACTCCGGGGCCGATGTTTAGGGATAAACCCAACAATACAGGGTATGCGGGGTTTAGGGTTCTTTTTACTAAGCTTGGGGTTTATCTTAAGGTTTTGGGTCAGAAGGTGCATAGTTTTTGGATTGTCATGATTACTGCTGCGGTTTCCCTAAACCCTAAACCCTAAACCCTAAACCCTTGTTGCTATTGCTGTGGCTATTATTATGATTACCTGAAGGGGTTTACCCGAGTTCGGGGTGTGGCTTTACAGGGAGAGGCTCTCTTAGTAAAAAAATTGGGGGGCACCTATAAATTAGCCGAGGTCTAGAAATGCTTACAAGTCAACATATTTTTCACTCTACTTGCAACCCTGCAGGGACGTAGTAGTAGGTCTTGGGCGCAGTTGGTTTCAGTTTGGGCGGTTCTGAACATTCAACCCCATGGAGGATTTAGGGTTTAGGGTTTATTTAGGGTTTAGGATTTAGGGTTTGGCTTCAGGGTAGACCTCCAGAAAAGTGCCAATGCAAATGAAGGTCCTTGGCGGCACATGGTGCTTCTTTCGCAGACGAAACCCGACTCGGGTTACCAGGCAGCCCTTTCGATTTTCGTCTTGCTTATGCGAGTTTAGAGTCGAGGGTTTAGGGTTTAGGGCTGGGGTCCTTCTCAACAAGGAAGCGTGCTAAATTCGGGGGTAGACAGGGGGCCTTTCGTGTCTGCAAAAACAACCCATGTTGCCCCTTATGAAGTTTTGCGGTTGAGGGCTGAGGATGTTAATTCCCCAAGCCCTAGGGCCCTGAACCCCTAGACCTCAACCCTAAACCCTCAATCAACCCGACACCTTAAACACTGATAAACCCTAAACCCTAAACAGCCCGCTGAGGTTCCTGCGAGAGCCTTCGAGGACGAGCTGGGCGCGCCCTGTGCGCACTTGAGCATTGCTTGTGGCTTTGTGGGGTTTGGGATTTAGGGTTCAGGGTTCTTGGTCCTTTGCGGGGACTTCTGCCCTTTAATGGTTTAGTCGTGCTTACTGCTCAGGAATGTAGCCCTCTTGCTGTTTTGGGTTTGGTTTAGGCTTGGTTCAACCTTAGGTTGGTTTGGCTTATGGCTTATTTCGTTTAGCTTACTGCAGGTTTAGGGTTTATGGTGTTTAGCTGTTGTTAGGTTTGTGGCTTAGGGCTTAGGGTAGTTTAGGCGACAACAACAACCTCGAATCGAGACACAGCGAGGACAGTCTTCGCGAGATGAAAGCGCAATTACCTGATGTCTCAAATGCTCGAGATTAGAATAGCCACTAGACCCAGACTGCCCCATAGACCCCACAGCCTAAAAGCCTAAACCCCTGAACCCATGTGAATGCCCTGCAGTCCCTACAACAACCTACGCCCTAACCCTAAACCCTAAACCCTAAACCCTAAACCCTAAACCCTAAACCCTAAACCCTAAACTCTAAACCTAAACCCCAAAAAGGTACAACCGCCCCTCGGCTTCTGGGATCCCATGGGGTTCACGGACGACGGCGACCTCGAAGCCTACCGCCGACGCAGGTCCGTGGAGTTCAAGCACGGGCGCATCGCGGCACAGCTTTGAGGAACCGGAAGCCCTGTAGCCCTAAACCCTAAACCCTAAACCCTAAACCCTAAACCCTAAACCCTAAGCCCTAAGCCCTAAGCCCTAAGCCCTAAGCCCTAAGCCCTAAGCCCTAAGCCCTAAGCCCTAGCCCTAAACCCTAAACCAAGGCGTTTAAGGGTGTAGGGGTTAGGGGGGTTTAGGTTTCCTAGACTAGCCTTTTGTTCGGGATTTGCAAGTAATCGTAAGAGAGGGAGATGAACTTGGTTTGATGATTGGATGCGATGACTTCTGTTGCTTAAGCCTTGACCTTAAACATTGTAGCCGTAAGTTTTAGCCACTTGTTGCTTTGGGGTTTCCGAGTGTAGTTGCCCCAAACCAAACCCCCAAATCCAAAACCCCAAAACCCCTAAACCCCGAACCCCCTAAACCCCGAAACCCCAAAACCCCAAACCCCAAAACCCCAAAACCCCTGTGAAACATACCCTGTTTGGGTGGCTCGTAGTCGCACCAAGGTCACACCTACCTTCCTTTAGACTCTCTTTTGGCAAAGCCCAATACTACTACCCCTAGAATAGGGAGTTGGCTGTTGAACCGCCGGACCATACTGGATCTCCAGCGGCAAAAGCCTGCTAGTCAAGGTGAGCTCATGAACCTTTTGCGCTCTGAGCTTTGGCGCCCGATGCTGGTTTCAAGTAGTCTTTGGTTGTTTTATGGGCCATGGCAGGCTCATGACAGCTGGAATGGTCAGACGAAGGCCGGGGCTTGTTCAACTTGGAGGCCTTGCAGAACCCCCATTGAGTCCCTCATTGCGCCGGATGCTGATCCTGACCCGTTGTAACTGACACATGCTGACACAGCTGTCTAAAGAAGATAAGCAACCTCCCAGGCCCGGCAGAGTAAAAGCAGCACAGCCTGAAGCGGAAAGCCGGCACCGACCTTTGCAGGTTTTCTTCTCTTGAATCTCGATTGCGACCCTAAGACCACAAGTTGCTTCAGCTCAACTGAGTGCGACCATGTGGTGATTGTGGTGTGGTGCCCGACCTATGCAGGCCGCCTAGCAAGTGGACCCCCCCCCCCGGTGGGCAGAAGTCTCAGCATCCACAGCAAGAAAGTTCATGCTGCGACAAGTGGGAGTTTACGAACATACGGGACCCCTAAAACAGACTCCAAATAGTACGATCCCCTTATTTTTTGGACCCCAATAAGGTACCCCTAATTCGTAAGCCCCCAAGTAAACAAGTACCGCGACAAGAAACAATTGTAGCGCGGCAAGGTTTTGTCATCCGATGCTCAGGGCTTTCAAGCTAAGTGGCCCATGTTGCTGGCCATGGATGAAGCATCTAGCGGCTTAGCTTCACTTTGCACGGTTCAGAACCCACATCCCCAGGATATACAGCCTGGGCTGTTTAAGCCCAAGCCCGAACAACTCAAGCCCTGCGCAGCCAACGGTGTTGGCTAGGCGGGTGGCAAAAAATGGCCCCCGCGCAGATGGCATTGGGCTTCGCTTCGTGTCGTGGTTAAGGCGCGCCCTCCGTGGGCGGAGTCTGCTCTCCTGGCATGTTTTGTTGAAGACAGGTGTGGGTGAAAAAGAACCGAATGCATGATACTCGATCGATATCTTTTGATGATACACTTCTGCAGCTGGTCGCCCATGCGATTCCGCACGTGCTCCCAACCAGGAATCTTCCAGTCCTGCACTGCGAGGGGTCACTTTTTTGTAGCATTCCTTAACTCCCCTCGTTGGCTTTTGCACTTTTCCTGGGCAGTAACTTCCAGATCTGTGTGAATCTGACCAGGTGCCAAATCCAAGACCGAAGTTGGCCAAAAATGGCCTCTGGCAGAAGGCCCCCGCCATCATGACCTCTGTAGCTGGCGCCAGTGCAGTGTTTCGGGATCTATGTCCTGTCTTTCTCAGGCGTTTCCTGACTCATGTAGGTAGGATTCATGAACGGGAACTGCGAATGAAGGTTCACTGGCATAATAGCTGTTCCAACCATCGGACTCATTCCACCAAGTGTCATCGTGGTAAAACTCATGATCGTGCTCCGAGGAGTGATATCCATACCTCGCTCCCGTAAGTGGAGAAACACGAGAATTGGAAGTCGTGGCTGCGGGGCATTATACCAGGGGTACTTTCTACCCTTCCTGGTGACGAATGGGCTAAGCAGGCTGATGAGAGCTACAATCCTTAGGATTTTCCTCCAAGTTCGATCCGAACCATTGCAAGGATTTCAGAGGACTTTCTGGAAGTGCGCGAACTACAGGAGTTCGAAGCTTCCCATTCTCTATCGCTACCCTTGAAGTGAAGGTAGAAGGCTACCTGGATTCTCATGAGATCCACGAGAATACCCCGCTTCTATTATCTATCCATGCACAGGCAAAGCTCCGCTTGACTAAGGTCGTGCATGAGGGACGAGCATTCGTAAGCCTTACCAACAACCCCGAGCATAGACTCGAGTTAAAGCTTCATCGCACTCATGATAGTGGATTGTTGGCCATTGATCTCTCACTTGGCGTGACGTATGGCAAGCAACCCCAATGCATTACGGCATTCGGACGACAACCCTCGGACCACATCCCAGGTCATCGCTGGGTTGTCCGATCAAGACGGATTTGAGATCAGAGGCCTGCAGCCCCCAAACAGGGGAGCTTGACGCAGCGAGTACCCGCAGAACTCTTGGCTATGCGTGTCGCCGCTGCAGATCGCCGGGAGAAAATCTTCGGGTCGGCCCTGTGAGCCCCGTATGTCCGTGCATATTAAAGGCTGCGGATGGAAATTTGAGGAGGCCATAAGGAACATAGGCAGAGTACCCACCGACGAGCCCCTCCAGCAAAACGCAACGGAACGAATATCGTCCGGCGTGGGGAGACATTCGTTGTTGGAGTCCTCGTTGTTGGAGTCATCCCCATGCTGTGGTGTCACCCGTCGAACGACGAGATTTACAAATACCACGTTGGTGTCCAGATCACTGGCTGGAGAAAGCTGGAAGTCCGGCAAGAATTCCTGCAAGGGGACGTGTGAAGAATGCCTCCACGGAACAAAGGTCACGCAGCTCGCCGTCAGGCAGAGTTCAAGAAAGCCGTGAAGAACACGGCCGAAGACAGTAAGGGTTTTGTCCATGCGACATTCAGACATTCACTCAGAAGGAGAAGATCCCTCCATCTTCCCTTGTTGTCGCTAAGGCGTCTATCCAGAAGGCTGGATTGCCGAGACCCAAGGAGACTCCTAAGCAGCCAGTGCGAAAGCAGCAGGGATTACGACTGACGGCCACGATGAGCGTATGGATGATCCCCCTGCCCGAGCAGCTCTCGGATGAGGCAGATTACTTCATAGGGGACCTCTCGAAAGGAGAGCTTAGCTCAAGGCTAGCCATTGCGGAGGAGCGAGTCGGCGCATGGACTGACTCCTACACAGCTTTGCAGCAAGACCTGCCAATGAACGAGCCGGTCATGGCAGACAAAGAAGGATCTTATAGAGGAGTGAAACGCTCGCATCAAGGCCGAGTCAGCCTTAAAGACCCACAGGGGGGTGAAGGGCGCACACCCCCGGTCTCGGACTCCTACAAGACACACGTGGCAAAGGCCCGCTACCTCCAAGGACGGAAAAGGTGACTATCCGCCGTGGAGTGGAAATCACGGGAACCATCTCATGACCTCAGGAGGGAGGCGCTGGGCTAAGGATCACTGAGCCAATTGGAAAGTCCAGAACAAGGCCAGTCGGGAACCCCGAGGATGAGCTGGGGCAAACAGCCCCTAAGCGTCTTGGATATTCTCCTTGATGATGCGGACGAAGCGTCCAGCTGGGCCATGAGGTCTATTTTGGAGCACGTCCCGTCTGAGACCCTCGACGGTCTCTATGACCTTATCTTCAAAAAGAAGTTCCCATGTACATGGGTTGGCCCACACACGCCCAGAACGGGAGAGTCACAGACAGAAAGGGTATGGGGAAATAGGCGTACAACTTGAGAGTTACTCTCTATCGACCTTCGCCACCAGAAGTACTACTAGCAATCCGGAAAACCCCGGCCCTTGGCTACGTCTACCACAAGGACCCCGACATTGGTTGGTGGTGTGAAGGCGCTTGTGTTCCACATGGGCACAAGCTTGACTGCTTGGCAGTCCACCTCGGGAGCGCCCAATCTGTTCTCAAAGGGAACACTTTCGAAGGGGAGGAAAGAATTAGCTTATGGCGCCATAGTGAAATCTACGAAGACGTAGATGACCTCCGTCAAATCGACGAGGCTAGCGTCGTCAGAGACATACATGGATTCTTGCATTAGTTGCACAGCCGATGAGATCACTTCAGTTTGTACATGTTCCGATGTTGACTTTTCACCCTACAAGGTACCCTCGACCGAGAAGAAGTTCTACGACGAAGATGACGAAAAGGTACGGTCGAAAGGTGCAACCGATGGTTTGTTCTCAGAAATTGAGAGTGTGGCTGTTACAGGTATAACCACTGATACTCCCACAACTAGCCGAAATGGTGATGTGTTGTTCTCAAAGTCAATTGACCATAGCGTCGCAGAATCAGATGATTGGTATGGTATAGATCCCATTCTACATATCCCATTCTTACCGAGACTGAGATTGAGTTCGACAGAGAGCAGCCAGTGGATGAGGAAGAATGCTTCCGAAATGAAGTCGAAACCGACCCCATGTCTCACATCGATTTCCCCGATTCCTTGTGTCGAAAGCGGCGTTATCCCAACGAGACTTGGAGCGATGACAGCAGTGAGTTATCGATCGAACGCGATCAGAATGTTGAGAAATTGCCAGCCGAAAACGGCCAGATCACTAGTGATGTCGAAAACGATGTTGTCTCAGATCTCAACTCTAGTTCCATAGAGACATTCATCCCGCTGACAGCCTCCAGGTGATGACAATGTGTTGCTTGATACAGGCGAAGCCCCGCATTTGGCTACGACTTCTTCTTCGAAGATTGTGCTTGAGAGAGCGCGCAGGAAGCACCGATCGAGATGGACGGGAAGGAGATAAAAGAACAAAAGCAAAGATAAGACCGGCGAAAACGTCCATGGTATGGCTATCACCGACTATGCTTTTCTGATTCTTTCATTTCTTCGAACTTGAAGCGACCCAATGATGTTCACACTACATATTGTTTTCCTCTGGTGCTGCGAGGTATGGGATGTTATAGCTCACATGCTCAAATGGATTTCTCATGACACTGGCTACAGACGATGACGACAATGAGGAAACGTGATGTGAGCAACAACCATGGTACAGTTTCCACGATGCAATGGCTACGGGTATTCTTTCTTTCTTTCATTCCCACGAAATGTGGATGTATTCAAATGGTGAGATTTATTCTATTTCTTTCTTGACTTGGTACGACCGGGGTGACTTGTAGATTACACCGGTGTGATACCCTGTTTGTGTAGCTTGTAGTCGCACCAAGGTCACACCTACCTTCCTTTAGATTCTCTTTTGGCAAAGCCCAATACTACTACCCCTAGAATAGGGAGACCTTCTTTCACCTCTTTAACCACTCCGCAGGCCTTGGGCCCTAAGCCGCTCGAGCCCGAAAAGTGTTACGTAGTATCTGCTCGCGAGAGAGATCCATAACCCCAAAACCCCAAAACCCCAGAACCCCAAAACCCCAAAACCCCAAAGCCCCAAAACCCCAAAACCCCAAAACCCCAAAACCCCAAACCCTAACCCTGAGGAAACCCTTAGCTAGACATCGGTTTGGGATAACTTTTAATATCCCTCAGGAGCCCTAGTAATACATAATTGCGGGGACTGTTGAAAGCAACACCTAGTTACCAAACCCCCAGACCCCAAAACCCCAAAACCCCTAAACTTTGGCCCTAAACCCTATACCCTAAACCTCAAACCCCAAACCCTAACCCTGGGGATCCTTAAGAAACCCGCCAGAATCCAAGAGCTGAGCCCCGGATCCGAACCCTAAACTCGAAACCCGAAACCCCAAAACCCAAACCCCAAACCCCAAACCCCAAACCCTAACCCCAAACCCTAAACCCTAAACCCTAAACCCTAAACCCTAAACCCTAAACCCTAAACCCTAAACCCTAAACCCTAAACCCTAAACCCTAAACCCTAAACCCTAAACCCTAAACCCCAGCCCAGGCATTGCGATGCTTGCGACCATGGGCTTCATGACCCCCGAGATCATCGGCCACTGGCCAGGCGGCCGTGGGTGTTGATTTTGGGAGTTGAGGGTTTAGGGTTTAGGGTTTAGGGTTTAGGGTTTAGGGTGTAGGGCGTTTTCGTGTTTCGGGTTTAGCGTTTAGGGTGACGTTGAGCTAGGTACAACAAACTGAAGGTGGTGCCTTCCTTGGCTACTCCTCACCCCCCCCCCCCCCCCCAAAGATCATCGCATCCTGCGAATCGCGGGTACGTCTGACCGAATTTTCCCGACCCTTCTGATCCGACAAACCCTAAATACCCTATGGGCCCTTAAAACCCTCTGCCCCTGAACCCTCCTCTGAGCCAGTTCGAGATCTCAGGCTTCAGGCCCCTGAGGTTCAGGATTTAGGTGCGTCATGAGATTTGGGACAGGCTCTTGAGGTGTAGATATCAAAGTAAACAAAAAACAGCAGAAGCCCTGAGGTTTCCAGCACCCCCTAATCCCGAAACCCTAAACCCTAGACCCCAAACCCGAAACCCCAAACCCTAAACCCGAAACCCTAAACCCTAAACCCTACACCCTAAACCCTAGACCCTAACCCACAAACTGCAAGTGGCCATCACCCTGAACAGGATATGTCTCGCCATCCTTACAGATGAAGTTCGCCGACGTTCCAAATGGGCTGTCTGCTCTCCTGGTGCTACCGGCACTAGGCCGGGCTTTGGGTTTAGGGTCTAGGGTTTAGGGTTTAGGGTTTGGGGTTTGGGGTTTGGGGTTTAGGGTTTAGGGTTTGCGGTTTAGGGCTGGAGCCTTCGGGTTTGGGGTTTAGGGTTGGCTCAGGGTTTTTGGGGTGTAGGGTTTTGGGGGTTGTGGAGTCCTATACCAACCAGCCTCAACCCTAAACCCTAAACCTAGACACTAGAGACGCTAAAAACACTACTGTATAACCCCTATAAACCCTATAAACCCTGAAAGAACCTAAAATGTCTAAACCCTAAAGCTGCTGAAATACACCCACCGGCACACCCCTCGTTACCAAGTGGAGGATGGGCTCAGATTCTCATCTACTTCGGCCTGATTGAGCCTTCTCGCTGAGTTTAGGGTTGAGGGTATAGGGTAAGTTGGGTTTAGGGTGTAGGGTTTAGGGTTCAGGGTTCAGGGTTTAGGGTTTAGGGTTTAGGGTTCAGGGTTTAGGGTTTAGGGTTTAGGGTTCAGGGTTCAGGGTATAGGGGTTGGGGAGTCTATGAAGGGAACCCTTTTTCAGGGGCAGAATCGGGGGTGCGAGTTGAACCCCTTGATCTATGATGGCCGACACTCTAAACCCTACACCCTAGACCATACACCCTAGACCATACACCCTAGACCCTAAACCCTAAACCCTAGACCCTAAACCCTAAACCGTAAACCCAGCCGACTCAGGTACAGCGCTGGCTTTGACGACTATCGCTCCGGGACGCCCGGCGACCTCGCCTGAATGGCCTTTGGTTTCATTTTGTTGGGTGGAGGACCCAGAGCTAGGGATTTAGGGTTTAGGTTTTGGGTTTTGGGGGGTTTAGAGATGTTTTTTTAAGATCAGGGATTTCTATTTTTGGTTTTAGGTTTTTTTGAGCTAGTGCCTTAGGCTTGGTAGCACGGTGATATTATTGTGCCCTTTTGGGATTTGGGTTCCGGTTTATGAAAGCGTTACCGTTTCTTTATCACGAAGTTGCCCTGAACCCTAAACCCGAAACCCTGCACCCTGAACCATCAAAAAGGGTCCCATTGTTATAGGATGGCTATTTAGGGTTTAATTTGGCTTAAGGCTTGTGGTTTCAGAGTCCAGGTTTTGTTGCAGGCTTAGCGTTAGGCCGGTGGTGCTTATGTTTGGAGTGCACGGGTTCAGGGGTTCAGGCGCTTGGTGCTTCGGGTTTGGGTTTGAGAGGTCTGGGGTGTAGGGCCTATCGAGTTGCGCATATCCCACCTATAGTCCCTAAACCCTAGGCCCTAAACTCCTACAAGTGGAGCAGAGGGTAAGGGGATATAACCCTTTGTAAAGTGACTTCTATCGAACCCTCTTTAAGGCACTAAGAAGTCCTACTGATAACCTGGGAACCGTTATATTCTGGTGACCCAGACCCGCGTCCACCCTGAGCTTAGGGGCTCAGGGGCTCAGGGGCTAGGGTTTAGGGTTTAGGGTTTAGGGTTTAGGGTTTAGGGTTTAGGGTTTAGGGTTTAGGGTTTAGGGTTTAGGGCCTGAGCCTCTAAGGTGACTACGGCTGGAAGGTTCTGACGTCCGACGATCCCGATGAGCTGAGGCGGAAGCTGAATGCATCCTTGCCTTCACTTACTGGCAGTTCCGGGTTCTGGGGTTTTGGAGTTCAGAGGTTAGGGCCTTCGGGTTTATCAGCTCAGGACTTCGCAGCTCCGTGTCTTCAGGGTTCAGGGGTTTGGGGGTTTTAATTGTGTGCATCCTGTATAGAACTGGTTTCGCTTTAAATACTGTAAGCAGGAACCTTCTATGCCTCAACAGTTGCTCGGGAAGCTGTTTCTTGCGAGTTTTGTGTGCTGAACCCGAAAACCCTAAAACGCTATAACCCTGAAGCCCTATAAGACCCTAAAACCCTAGAACCCTAAGACCCGAACACCTAAGACCCTGAACCCTAAGACCCTAAACCCTAACCCTAAGACCCTAAAATCCTAAGACCCTAAACCCTAAGACCCTAAACTGTAAGACCCTAAACCCTAAAACCCTAAACCCTAACACCTAAATTGACAAACGAAGACAGTAAGAAAACGAATTCAATTAGTAAATGAAAAGATTTTTACGAGCTCTTTTGTTTCCTTATAAATTTCGTACGCTTTCTTCATTCATTCATTCATTCATTCATTCATTCATTGGTTCATTCTATCTCCCTTTACCTCCATATGATTAAATTATTAAATGCTTGGGGATTCATGAAGTGAAGTGATTAATGTTAATGCGACTTGATAATGAACGAAGTACGCCCTTTTGACCGTATCTTTTCTATCACTAGTTAAAAATTGTAATCATAAGGCTTAGAATTTATTGTTTATTATCTGGATTCATCCTGGAATCTCCGGAACATTAATATCAGTCCTTATAAAAATAGAATTATATTCATCAGGAAATAGGATTATCTCTCCAGAAAACCAGAACAGCCCAGAGATCCTACTAAGATCCTAGACTCTAATATCCTAAACTCCAAGACCCTAAGACCCTAAGCCCAAGACCCTGAACCCTAAACCATAAAACCCCCAACCCTAAAACCCTAGACCCTAAAACCCTAAAACCCTAAACTCTAAGCCCTCAAGGCTACTTAAAGGATCAGGGGACTTAGTAAGTGGGGTTATCAGTCAGGTAAAAATACTTTCAGTTGCTGATAAGCCCTATTGAAGTACTCATATCCCTACTTACTAAGTGCCCCGATCCTCCTGGCACCCGAAGCCATAACCCTGAACCCTGAACTAAACCCTAAACCCCAAACCCCAAACTCCTGTAGGTCTACGGTTTACGGGTGGTGGCCCTGCATGGATGGCCATGGGTGCCTAAGGCCCCAAACTCTTCAAAGTCTCAAAGCGTACAACCCTAACCCCTAAGACCTCTAAATCCATATAGGGTTCAGGGTGTAGGATTCGGGGTTTAGGGTTTAGGGGGAAACTTCCCAAACTTAAGACCACAAGAACCCTAGGCCGACCTGGCCAATGGCAGACTGGCCATGGTCGCCATCATGGCGCTGCTATTTCAGCCTTTCGGCGTGCTTACCGAGGTGTGTCAAAGGTTTAGGGTTTAGAGTTTAGGGTTTAGGGTGTGGGTGTAGGGTGTAGGGGTGTGTCTAGGGTTTAGGGTTTACAGAGGCTTTGCGTTAGGGTTTTGGCCATTCGGGGACAATGTCGGGGGTTAAGGGTTTCGCGGTTTTGTAGTTTCCGACTTGGCGGAGAGCTTGAATGGTCTGGGGGTCTAGGAATCAGGCCTTCTGCACATCCCAAACCCTACATCCTCAACCCTAACCCCTCAACTGAAGTTAGTACATTCAGGCTGCCCCTAAACCCCTAACCCCTAAACCAAGCCCTAGAAGCAACCAAGCAAAACAACCTAAGTTCCCCCCCCCCCTAACCTAAGCCTTCAACCCTCAAGCCCTAAACCCAAAAACTCTTAAACCCTACAACTCTTCGGCTTTTTTTGCTCTAAAGATCTCTCAGTAAAGCCCTGAAACTCTCAACCCTAAAACGCAGAAACCCTGAAGCCCCAAACTCTCAGCCCCAAACCCTAAGACTTTGAAGCCCCAAGCGGAAAGAACCTACGTAAAACCCTCAAACCCTGTATCCTAAACCCTCACCCTGTAAAGCCCTGTAAATTTTCTAAACCCTGAAAAACCTTATGAGACCCGATAACCCTATAAGACCCTGGCAGACCCTGCTTGGAAGCCCCTTTGACTAACTTAGCTTGTCCTTTCGTGGGCTGGCTGCTTTCTACAGTGAACCTAGAACCAACAAAAAGGCAAAAAGGGCACTGCTTGGCTACCAAGGAGGGTGTAGGGTTTAGGGAACCCTACTTACTAAGTCAAAAGGGCTTCCATGTAATCCTGAACCCTAAACCCTAAACCCTAAACCCTAAACCCTACAAGGCCCTGAACCTGGGGTTGAAGCTGGGTGAGCTCAGGAACGGCGTCGAGGGCAACACAGGTCCGGAGATGTGGCTGCCGCGGCTTTGAGACACAGGCCGCCTGGGAGGTGGGGTGTAGGGTTTAGGGTTTAGGGTTTAGGGTTTAGGGGTTAGGGGTTGCGGGTTAGGGTTTAGGGTTCAGGGCTTGGATGTTTCAGGGCTTAAAGCTCTATAGGGCTTTTTGTAGTCTCGGTTCATGGACTGTGGGGTTTAAGGTTTTGGGTCAAGCCTCCGAAGGCCGACGGACCTCCCTGCCCCGGACTTTCAGGCCCTAGACCTACCTAAACCATGAACCCTAAACCCGAAACTCCCTACGTTTAGGGCAACCCTAAACCCTAACCTCTAAACCCTAAACCCTAAACCCTGAACCCTAAACCCTAAACCCTAAACCCTAAACCCTAAACCCTTATGGCGGAATCTCCAGGATGCGGAAGGCAAGAGGACCCACGACCCTCTTGATCGACAGCCTGAACCCTAAACCCTACACCCTAAACCCTAAACCCTAATTCCTAAACCCTAAACCCTAAACCCTAAACCCTAAACCCTAAATAACCCTAAACCCTAAACCCTAAACCCTAAACCCTGAACCCTAAACCCTAAACCCTAAACCCTAAACCCTAAACCCTAAACCCTACGCACCTCACAGGACCTTTCCGAGAGGCTGGGATGGCCCGTGTCCTCCACTGAGAGTTCCTGGCTCCGCGGAATACACAGGGTTTAGGGTTTAGGGTTTAGGGTTTAGGGTTTAGGGTTTAGGGTTTAGGGTTTAGGGTTTAGGGTTTAGGGCCTTTCGGGGTACCCTAAATATTAGCTGCTGTATTATAATAGGGATCCAACCAGGGACCATGATTTTTGACAACCACCCATATACTGTAAACTGTTAGGTTTTAGGTTATACTGTAGTGTCCAGGGTTTAGGGTTTAGGGTTTGGGTTTCGGTTCAGGTTATATATATATATATATATATGTATATATATATATATATATACTATGTATATGTACATATGTAAATATCTTGACGATTCTCTGCACTCATTGATAATTATACTTATGTTAAAGGGGGTATATTCAACTGTTTAGTTGTGTGTACATGCCTATATATGCATGTAAACCCTAAACCCTAAACCCTAAACCCTAAACCCTAAACCCTAAACCCTAAACCCTAAACCCTAAACCCTAAACCCTAACAGCTTTCAGGGCTTCATAGGGTGTTCAGGCTGGCCCCCACCCCCCCCCCCCCTCGGTATGTAGTTTAACCTTACTTGCAACTACGGCTGAGGCTTCTAATAAGAAATCTGCCTTTTTCAGCCAGGGTTTCGAAATCTTTTAAAACCCCAAATGGAAATAAGAAAGTTAGGTTTGAACCAGACCCTGAAATATATTTCTTATTCGAGGGTTGATTAGAGGTGAGTATAGGGACAGAGTTGGGGAACATGTAACTCACCAGTGTAGAGCTTTTCGGTGTGCTCTAAGCTCTAAACCCTAAACCCTAAACCCTAAACGCGGGGAAGAGGCCCGGCACAAAAAGTCACCTTTTTTGGGCCTTTCCGGCCTGAAACACCTCAAAAAAGGTGACTTTTTGTGCCGGGCCTCTTCCCCTAAGCCCTAAGCCCTGAGCCCTGAGCCCTGAGCCCTGAGCCCTGAGCCCTGAGCCCTGAGCCCTTAAAGGCTTCCCCGCAAGAGCCCGGCATCCCCGCAAGAGCCCGGCACAAAAAGTCACCTTTTTTGGGCCTTTCCGGCCCCAAACACCTAAAAAAATGTGACTTTTTGTGCCGGGCCTCTTCCCCGCAAGAGCCCGGCACAAAAAGTCACCTTTTTTGGGCCTTTCCGGCCTGAAACACCTCAAAAAAGGTGACTTTTTGTGCCGGGCCTCTTCCCAGAGGCTTCAGGTTGAGACTACGGGGCTTAAGGGATTAAAGGGTTTGAGGCTTGCAGTTTCTTGGGTTCTTGGTAAATATGACAGAGAACGTTACTTAATACTTCCTCGGCGGATTTTTTTGGGGCGAGCCCGCGAGGCCCTGGATTTTAAAATGTGTGGCCGGTCCAGGTCCAGATTTCTTAATTAATAAAATTTCTTAACACACTCCTGGGCCGTAGGCGGGCCGGGCCTCCTTGTATAGAGGAATCAGACATATACATATATATATATACACATATATATATATATATATGGATACGTATATATACATATATATAAATATAAATATAAATAAATAAATATATATATATATATATATGCACCAATAGAGAGGGCTGGCCCTACTTGCCAATAGTACCATGAGGTATACTTAGGGCCGTGCTCGGACCTCTCAAGCGCGCTGCTGCAGGAAAAAAAGGTGCCCCCCCCAAAAAAAAGAATCCTGAAAACCATAAGAACCCCTACAAAGCCCTAAGGTCCCCGATTTCCCATTGAAAACCATCTCAACCCCTAGAGAATCCGAAAGTCTCCATTATCTACGAACCCCTATGCCCCTAAGATCTCGAGTATGTGTAAGCTGTATATCTCGTAGAACTTGGTTCTAAACGCCCAACCCGACATGCTAAACCCGGACAGCCCCATAAGTCTCTATACAAACCACTGCAGGCCGTGCAATCTCTGAGCTCAGTGTGCTGAACCGTGCACTGAAGACCCTGCAAGACCCAAGAAACTAGAACCCGGCAACCCCTAAGCCCTAAGCTCTTGAAAACCCTCCACCCCAAACCGGAAAACCCAAACTTGGGATGTTCCCCCTTGCACTAACAGTCCTATAGACTATAGTACCCCCGATAATCCCTAGCCCTAAACCCTAACCCTAAACCCTAAACCCCAAACCCTAAACCCTAAACCCTAGTAAGGACAAACCCGGACCTCGAAGCTCCTCAGGAAGCATTGCTGGATGCAGATCCACAGGGCCTCCTCTTTGAGGCGCCCCCTAAACCCTAAACGGGGTTTAGGGTTTAGGGTTTAGGGTTTAGGGTTTAGGGTTTAGGGTTTAGGGTTTAGGGTTTAGGGTTTAGGGTTTAGGGTTTAGGGGGTCAGCCGCTGGCAGCTTGGTGGTGGCAGGGCATTTCAGGTTTTTTTGAGGTTTAGGGTTTAGGGTTAGAGGGTAGAGGGTTTAGGGTTTAGGGTTTTCCGGGGTTGGGGTTTTTGAGAAGGCATTGAGTGCTGATTGCAGTTTTACGACTATTTGGTTGAAACCACCAAAAACATAATTCTTCTTATAAGGGCAATCATTGTAGGGATTATGTTATTTCCGTTCCCCAAATGTTCTTCAGCAAATCGTAGTTGAGGGCTCAGTTGTTTGTTCAGAGGCTTCAGAGGCTCCAACGTTCCGGGCTTACTTTGGTTCGTTGTTCCTGCGAAAGGTTGTTTGAGCGGCATTGTCCCCTAAACCCTAAAATCCTGTACCCTAAACCCTGAAACCGAACCTAAACCCTAAACCCTAAACCCTAAACCCTAAACCAGGGTTCATGGATTGGAGGGGGTTCCGAAGCTCTCGTTTAGTGGCCACTGCCATTTCCTCCCAATCACTGTTTGCAGCACTGGTCGCCTTGGTTTAGGGTTTAGGGTTTAGGGTTGAGGGTTCAGGGTTCAGGGTTCAGGGTGTTCAGGGGGTTCAGGGTTCAGGGTTTAGGGTTTGGAGGGTTTAGGGGGCAGCAAGACAGCATGACAGCATGGCGATCCGGAAGCTAGGGAGTTACGCTCCCACGTTCGCTCCCAAATTGCAGACACTCCAGGCCTAAACCCTAAACCCTAAACCCCAAACCCTAAACCCTAAAAGCAACTTGGGACGGATACGCAAAATGCTTTCTGTGCCAAAACCTTGTCGAGTCCTGGGTGCCAGGACCTTTATTCTTCGTATTTTCCCGGGGAACTTTTACAAAAACGCTTCAGGGATAAGAGCTCTGGGGCGAAGGTTGTTTAGGGTTCATATTTTATGAAGGAACGGGGACGGACACACCAAATTCTTTCTGCACCAAAAACCTTGTGGAGTCCTGGGTGCCAGGACCTTTGTTTATTTCTCATTTTTCCTTGGAGTTGTTGCAGGCCGACAGCCCAGAAAGCAAATAAAGGTAAATGCGTAACCGAGCGCCAAGAAGAGCCAGACCAAACAGGTAAAACCATGTAAATTGTTTCACCCACCCACCAACCCGAGGCACAAAGGCACAGAGCTAAGCACCGGCAAGCCTAAACCCTAAACCCTAAACCCTACGCCTCCCAAATTGCCAATTGCAGAGAGGCCCCATAGGTGCCCAAATTTCAAGGATCCGCGCAACCCAAGGCTTCCACTTGTAGGAGCATGTAGTGCGGGCTTAGGGTCTAGGGTTTAGGGTTTCGGGTTTGGGGTTTAGGGTTTAGGGTTCAGGGTTTAGCTTGCGATGTAGGTCCCTGGTAGTGAAGTCTTTTGGGGTTTATAGCCTATTTATAGCGCTTATGTTGGGGTTGTTTTCCGGTTGATAGGGTTCGTAGGGTTTGTAAGGTTTTATAGGGTCTCTGGAGTCTCTAGCGTTTCTGAGGTATAAAGGCTTTACAGGTTTTGTAGGGTTTATAGGCTTTATAAGGTTCAAACGATGTTTTTAGGGTTTATAGGGTTTCTAGTGTTCATGCGGTTTACAGGGTTTGTAGGATTTCTAGGGTTTACAGGGTTCGTAGGGTTTATGGGGTTTATCGTGTTCGTGGGGTTTAGAGGGTTTGTGGTTTTGGGTCGAAGCAAAAACGCGTAAACCCTAAACCCCAAACCCTAAACCCTGAACCCTAAACCCTAAACCCTAAACGAAGGAGGTGTCCAAGCAGCAGCCCTCCGAAATGGCGCCCAGCCGCGCGGGCTGGGTGCGGCTGGATCTCGTCCACGGCCGCTCTGGCTGCATGTTGCGCGTTTGGGCTTGTCGGGCTTGGTAGGTTTATAGGGTTTAGGGTTTAGGGTTTAGGGGTTAGGGGTTAGGGGTTAGGAGTTAGGGTTGTAAAGAAGTAAACCCAACCAAGGCAAGCCACTTTTTTTCTGCCCCGAGCCCTAGAAGCCCCTCCCCCGCCACCACCCCTTTCACCTCTATTGGGGGAGGCGGGCGCAGTCGAGCGCTCAGCGAGACCAGGGCAGGCTCTGCTGAGGGGGCACTGAGCTAGAGTCGCCTAGCTTTGTCTTTAGATATATTGTACTTGGTAGCCCAGTGGTACCCTTTCCCTTTTTTTGGTTCAAGGCTAACTTATAAAGTAACTAACCCAAAAAAGGGTGCCCTTATTATAGTATGGTTACTGGGCTACCAAGTGTATTACCCTAAATTCCGCCAAATTTGTTGTTGCAAGGTGCCGGGGGCCTCCATCCAGGTCAGCCTGGGCCCTGCTCAAAAATCGTTTCTCTGGCCGAAGACGTCCCCCGGTACAAAGCCGTGTGGATGCTGTCAGTGTCCTGTACAAGACACCACATGTTTGTGGCAACAGGTTTTCGGCCGAAGACGTCCGCCACCGAAATGCCTAAACTTTCTCCAGGAAGCTGCGACTGTCTTTCACAAGGCCTTCAGCTTCTTACCCTAAATACGGGTGCATGTACCTAAACAGGGAATACATAGGCCTTAAAGTACTTCCTATACAAAGACTTTGGGGCCAAGTACATAAGAATGAGGTACATGGACCCTTAGGGTAACCCTAAAGGCCCTAAACCCTAAACCCTGCACCCTAAACCCTAAACCCTGAACCCTGAACCCTGAACCCTAAACCCTTTGGGGTTATAGTCAAGCTCCGAAGGTGCAGGCCGCAAATCCGAAGCAGGGCTTCTTCGGTGGGGTATGCAAGTGGAGAATCTGCTTGGGTTCGGCTCCGTTTCGAGTTTTAGGGTTTAGGGTTTAGGGTTTAGGGTTTAGGGTTTAGGGTTTTTGGGCGGTCTTGGGGTGGGCATGAGTCTACATACTACTACGCGCTTACCAAAAACGAAACCCTAAAGCCTAAAGCCTAAAGCCTAAACCCTAAACCCTATAAACCCTAAACTCTAACCCTAAACCCTAAACCCTAACCCTCAGGTGGGGGCTTCGGAGCGCTATGCTCGCTTCCAGCTTTGCGGCCGACATTTGGCCGGGTTGTTATCTGGCCCTACGGGTCCTTGTACCTTGTTACTTAGTAGCTGAGTGAGTAGTACACTTTACACTTTTTGGGGTACTTTAATTTGCACAAAACTTAAAGTGTGCACATTTTTGGGGCTTATGACCTCAGCAACTTAGGTGAATATACACTTGGGCCCCAAAGTCCTTGTATAGGAAGTACTTTAAGGCCTACGTGTTCCCTATTTAGGTACATGGACCCTTAGGGTGGGTTTAGGACTGGGTTTATCTGAAGGTCCTGTTTGGAATTCATTAGGCTTCCTGCGAGGCTGTAAGGGACATGTGCGGCTCTGTTTGAGGACAGGTTTTTGATCAACTACCATTTCTGGTCTTAGGGATATTTGGGGCTTCGGGACTAGGAGCATTTAGGGTTTTAGGGTGGTTGTGTTCCGGCTTAGGAGGGTTTAGCGGTCTGAGATAGAGGAGCTGCGCCTTGCCTGGTTTGCTTGTGGTCCGGCTGGGCCTTCGCGCCTCAGAGTCCAAACCCAAATCTCGAATCCCTAAACCCCAAACCCGAAAACCTAATCCTAACCCTGACCGAACTAGGGCTACAGACAATAGCTAGGGCTCCTACGTTTCGCGGGCTTCTAAGACGTTTTGATTTCGCTTGTTGCGGGTTTAGGATTTAGGGGCACCCTTTCTATAACACATACTGGTAGTCAAGCGGAATTACCTGAACCCTAAACCCTCAAACCCTCAAACCCTAAACCCTAAACGGTTCAAGTTTTGGATTGAGTGGGTTTAGGGATGCCGCATAATGTGCATCCCGGGCTCAGGAGTTGTGAACTCCTTTCCACGCGGCCGGAGATCAACGGGAACTGCACGGCGTGCCTGGTCAACGTAGCCCCTAAACCCTATAAACCCTTTGTAACCTGAAACCCTGAACAGTATGTTTTCGTCAGCTCAGCAAAGATCACAGTCTCCGCTTATTTTGGCGTCCATGACAAATACCTTTTGTCTCAGTACGTACAATTCCCCCGTAAATTTCCTGAGTACGTTGTGGACACAAATTACCATTTTTTGGAGGGCTGTGGGCTGTGGATATGCGTCATCCAAAGTGCTCGATGCCATCGACTTCGTGCCAGATGCTGGAAAGAGACCTCGGTCCGCTCGTGCAAACACGGGCAGCGCCCTCCGACAGCAGTCTTTCCTACTGTGCCTCTACGCTTCTGGCATCGACTTGGATATCTTACGGCGGCGCTTTTGTCATCGAGCATACTTGTTGGTTTTTGAGAAATCGCTTAGGAATTCGTCTTTTGCCACGTGCATGATTTTCACATGTCACTCACAGCTTCAGGCATCCCGTTACGTTTAGGGATTGGTGATGGTTCATGCGGCGGGCATAGTTGGCTCCCTTGTTCTCATTGGCCTTCCTCCTAAGCCCTCAGCCCTAATGTCCCTAACCCCTAAACCCCCATGTGCTAATTATAAAGCTCGAGACCCTAAACCCTAAAACCTACACCCTACACCCTACAACCTAAACCCTCAACCCTAAACCCTAAACCCTAAACCCTAAACCTTAAACCCTAAACCCTAAACCGCAGGGTCTTGCTGTCTCCTCCAGATCTTAGGTACTTGGCTGGAGCCGCTCTGGCGCGGCTTCTGCCGGGTACGGAGATCAAGCCACATTTCGACACGCACTGCAGGCTTGGGCTTAGGGTTTAGGGTTTAGGGTTGAGGGTTGAGGGTTTAGGGTTTAGGGCTTAGGGCTTAGGGCTTAGGGTTTAGGGCTTAGGGTTTAGGGCTTAGGGTTTAGGTTTAGGGTTAGTAGCGTTTGGGGGCTGAGCTGGATTGAACTTAGGGTCTAAGATTTGGTTTATGGCTGGGGCTAGAGGGTTTGATTGGGGCGTAGGGATGAGGTTTTGGCTTTCTGTGCTTTTTCAACACCCCCAGCAACGGACTTTACATGTAGGGGCCCCCAAGTTTTTCATAGGCTTGTAAGGGGCTGTAAGTCGGGTGTATAAGTCTCATTATTTGAGCTATATTTCCTCTAAATACAGTGAATCGACTAAGCGGGGTCCCGGTCCCTACTTGTACTGATTTGCTCGGCTTTTTCGGGGTCAGGGTTCGAGGGCCGCAAGCTCAACGCCACCCTTCACCCTGGGGACCAAATGAAACGGCTTACGCATGTTTGCAGTTCAGACATGTTAATGGTTCATAGTCTTTAGATTATTGTATAGTATAGGGTATCCGACCCCCCCCCCCCCCCTTTTTAATTTTAGGGCTTAGGGCTTAGGGCTTAGGGTTTAGGGTTTAGGGTTTAGGGTTTAGGGTCATTTGGTCCCAAGGCACAGAAAACCTTAATTCTGATGCCTAACGCCATCAGCGCGCTTTTCAAGGGCCGCCTTAAGAACAGAGGGGGGTTTAGGGTTTAGGGTTTAATGTTGGACCCTGATTAGTGTGGGGGCCCCCCCCCCCCCCCCCCCCCCTGAACAGTCGAGGCGTGGATGGGAGCCTGATTACACGGCCCCGGGGGCTTATATGATTTCAATAGGGAGGAGTTTAGATAGGTTTCAAAGGGGCAGCGATGCCCGGTTATCTTTTTTAAAGGCGCGCCACGTGGAATTTTCTTACGACGCCCGGACGGTTTGACTTTAAAGAGGACCCCGCCAACAGTCACGAGATCCTGAATAATTCGGCCAAATTGACTTTAAAGAGGAGGCCCCCACGAATCTGGGTCTAACATTAGGGTTCAGGGTTTAGGGTTTAGGGTTTAGGGTTTAGGGTTTAGGGCTTAGGGTTCAGGGTTTAGGGTTCAGGGTTCAGGGTTTAGGGTTGCAGTTATACATGTTTCTCTTTGTACTCACCAGCGTAGCGGCGTAAACAATTTGGGTGAAGGTGGGGGGGTGGGGAGACAGAGGGCTTGCATCTTTCATTCGGGCTTTAGGGATAGGGCCAGCTTTTACAGGGTAAGGCATTAGGGTTTGGGATTTTGGGTTCGGCTGTGTCCTGGCCAGCAGTGTTTTGGGCTTTGGGGTCGACGCTGGCTGCTCGAGCGACAAACCACGTGCTCAACTCGACTGACTCAACTGGTTTAGGGGTGGTCCGGTGTAGGGTCCAGGGTCCCCTATAAGAAACCAAGCTGGTAAGCTAAATACCAAACCTTGAGCCCTAAACCCTAAACCCGCAATCCCAACCTTACTGAACCCCCTAAACCCTAAACCCTAAACCCTAAACCCGAAACCTCCGCGTGCAGGCTCGCGGCACACCTCGGGCTGCGTTCGGTGGCTGGCGCCTCTATGCGGGTGGGCGGCGAGACCGTGTCCTGGAAGGACGCCTGAAGCCTTCCAAAATGGCTCAGGACGAGAGTTCTTTAGAGGGTTTAGGGCCTGCCTAGAATAAGGAGGGTTTGGGGTTTCGGGTTTAGGGTTTAGGGTTTAGGGTTTAGGGTTTAGGGTGTGGGCTCTAATCACAAAACTTCACCTCGGGGTTCGTTTGGGCTTATGCTTTGTGTGCCTTGGCTGGATAAAACCCGCTTTCCAGCACAACACCCGAAACCCCAGCACCTTCCTTATTGTATGCGCCCTACGCAACAAACCTGATACGACATAAATTCAGAATAGAGCTTGCATCAGATTAACAATCCACATAGATAAATATCAAGAAAGAAATAAATCAATATATATATATATGAGGCAGGAACCTTTGTGTATAATGTGATGATTCGTCCTTTTGTTGGGGGGGGGGGGGAGTGGGGTTTGAATAGTTTGAATAGTTTGGGGGGTCACGCCTGGGGCCTTAAACTATTCAAACTATTCAAAACCTGGTGGTTTGAATAGTTTGAATAGTTTGAATAGTTTTGGGGGGTCCCTGGGAGGAGAGGAGGGGGGGGGGGTGTTTGAATAGTTTGAATAGTTTGGGGGTCCGAACTGGGGCCCTAAACTATTCAAACTATTCAAACCCTGGGGGGCGTCCGGCCTGGGGCCCTAAACTATTCAAACTATTCAAACTATTCAAACTATTGAATAGTTTGAATAGTTTGAATAGTTTGGAGGGTCCGGCCTGGGGCCCTAAACTATCCAAACTATTCAAACTGTTCAAACCCCTGGGGGTTTGAATAGTTTGAATAGTTTGAATAGTTTTGGGGGGTCCCCGGGAGGAGTTCGGACCCCTAAACTATTCAAACTATTCAAACCTCAAACTATTCAAACTATTCAAACTCTTCAACTATTCAAACTATTCAAACTATTCAAACTATTCCTAAACCCTGGGGTTTGAATAGTTTGAATAGTTTGAATAGTTTGGAGTGTCCGGCCTGGGGCCCTAAACTATCCAAACTATTCAAATATTCAAACCTGGGGGTTTGAATAGTTTGAATAGTTTGAATAGTTTAGTTTGAATAGTTTGTTTGAATAGTTTTAGTTTTTTGGAGGGTCCTTGGGAGGAGAGGAGGGGGGGGGGGGTTTGAATAGTTGAATAGTTTGGGGGTCCGAATGGGCCCTAAACTATCCAAACTATTCAAACTATTCAAACCCTGGGGGTTTGAATAGTTTGAATAGTTTGAATAGTTTGAATAGTTTGAATAGTTTGAATAGTTTGAATAGTTTGAATAGTTGTTTGAATAGTTTGAATAGTTTTTTGGGGGGTCCCTGGGAGGAGAGGAGGGGGGGGGGGGCTTGAATAGCTTGAATAGGGGGGGGGGGGGGCTTGAATAGTTTGAATAGTTTGGGGGTCCGGCCTGGGGCCCTAAACTATTCAAACTATTCAAACGATTCAAACTATTCAAAGCCTGGGGTTTGAATAGTTTGAATAGTTTGAATAGTTTGAATAGTTTGAATAGTTTGATATTGGAATAGTTTTGGGGGGTCCCTGGGAGGAGAGAGGAGGGGGGGGGGGGTTGAATAGTTTGAATAGTTTTGGGGGTCCGAACTGGGGCCCTACTATTCAAACTATTCCAACCCTGGGGGGGGGGTCCGGCCTGGGGCCCTATTCAAACTATTCAAAATTCAAAACTATTCAAACTATTCAAACTATTCAAGCTATTCAAACTATTCAAACTATTCAAACTATTCAAACTATTCAAACCCTGGGGGTTTGAATAGTTTGAATAGTTTGAATAGTTTGAATAGTTTGGAGTGTCCGGCCTGGGGCCTAAACTATCCAAACTATTCAAACTATTAAAACCCTGGGGGTTTGAATAGTTTGAATAGTTTGAATAGTTTGAATAGTTTGAATAGTTTTGGGGGGTCCCTGGGAGGAGAAGGGGGGGGGTTAGAATAGTTTGAATAGTTTGAGTAGTTTGGGGGGGTCCCTGGAAGGAGAGGGGAGGGGCTTGAACAGTTTGAATAGTTTGAATAGTTTGGGGGCCCGGCCTGGGGCCCCAAACTATTCAAACTATTCAATCTATTCAAACTATTCAAACTATTCAAACTATTCAAACTACTGAAACCCCCGGTTGGCCTCAATGGGGAGAAATTAGAAAAAGAAGCCAGATGCGCGACGCCCGGTGTCACAGGGTAAGTATTGGTGATTTCTGGGAATTTTACGCCTTCAAAGTCCCCATCCAATGGCCTGATGCGCGACGCCCGGTGTTTTTTTTTGCAGGGAGGATATTTTCGTAGATATTTTCGCGACGCCCGGTGTTACAGGGTATGTATCTGTGATCTCTTGGTATGTTGCGCCTTCAAAGTCCCTATCCAATGGCCTAATGCGCGGCGCCCGCTGTGACAGGGCAGATATTTTCGCGACGCCTGGTGTAACAGGGTAGATATTTTCGCGACGCCCGGTGTGACAGGGTAGATATTTTCGCGACGCCCGGTTGCACAGGGTGGATATGTTTGCGGATATTTTCGCGACATTGGCGCGTTTGGAGGCTGTGGAAACCACACAAATGACAATTTTTAGTGATTGTTGATCATTTATTGCTTTCACAAACCCTCAATCTACGGCCAAGACATAGGGATTTTGGCTAGTTTGGCGGCCTTGGAAACCACCCAAATTCCAATTTTTTGTGATTTTTGACCATTGGTCAAAAATCACAAAAAATTGCCATTTCGGTGGTTTCCAAAGTCGCCAAATTAGCCAAAATACATATGTTTTGGCTCCAGATTGAGGGTTTGCGAAGGCCAAAAATTGCACAAAATCACAAAAAAAAAAAAAAAAAAAAAAAAAAAAAAAAAAAAAAAAAAAAAAAAAAAAAAAAAAAAAAAACACCATTTGGGTGGTTTCCCAGGCCGCCAAACTAGCCGAAATCCCTATGTTTTGGCCCTGGCTTCAGGGTTTGTGAAAGCCAAAAATGGTCAAAAGGCACAAAAAAATTTCCATTTGGGCGGTTTTCAAGGCCGCCAAATGAGCCAAACTCCCTATGTTTTGCCCTAAGTTGAGGCTTTGTGAAGGCCAAAATGATCATGCCATTTGGGTGGTTTCCAGGGCCGCCAAACTAGCCAAAAGCCCTATGTTTTGGCCGTAGATTGAGGGTTTGTGAAAGCAAAAAATTTTGGCGTTCACAAATCCTCAACCTAAGGCCAAAACATAGGGATTTGGGCTCATTTGGTAGCCTTGAAAACTCTCCAAATTGCAATTTTAGTGTTTTTTTGCAATTCTTGGCTTTCACAAACCCTAATCTGCACCAACACATAGGGATTTTGGCTAGTTGGGCGGCCTTGGAAACCACCCAAATGGTTATTTTTTGTGATTTTGGGCAATTACCCCCCCAACCCTTTTCGAGGGGTTGAAAAAATGCTGAAAAAGCAGTTGTTTTCAGCAAAAAACTCAGCCAAAAGCAAAACAACGTACAAAACTCCGGACACGAACCCTATACAATTTCTATGTAGATATTTTCACGACGCCCGGTGTTACAGGGTAAGTGTTGGTGATTTCTGGGAATTGTACGCCTTCAAAGTCCCCATCCAATGGCCTGGTGCGCGACGCCCGGTGTGACAGGGTGGATATTTTCGTAGATATTTTCGCGACGCCCGGTGTTACAGGGTATTTTGCGTCTTCAAAGTCCCCATCCAATGGTCTGACGCGCGACGCCCGGTGTTACAGGGTGGATATGTTTGCGGATATTTTCGCGACATTGGCGAGTTTGGAGGCTGTGGAAACCACACAAATGACAATTCTTAGTGGTTTTTGATCATTTTTTGCTTTCACAAACCCTCAATCTACGACCAAAACATAGGGATTTTGGCTAGTTTGGCGGCCCTGGAAACCACCCAAATGACATTTTTTTGTGATTTTCGATAATTCTTTGCCTTCGCAAACCCTCAACCTAGGGCCAAAACAAAGGGATTTTTGCTAGTTTGGCGGCCTTGGAAACCACCCAAATGGCAATTTTTAGTGATTTTTTACAATTTCTTGCTTTCACAAACCCTAAACCTAAGGCCAAAACATAGGGATTTTGGCTCATTTGGCGGCCTTGAAAACCGCCCAAATGGCTTTTTTTTTGTGTTTTTAGACAGTTTTTTTGCTTTCACAAACCCTCAAGCCAGGGCCAAAACATATGGATTTTGGCTGGTTTTGCGGCCTTGGAAACCACCCAAATTCAAATTTTTCGTGATTTTTGACCATTTTTTGCTTTCACAAACCCTCAATCTACGGCCAAAACATAGGGCTTTTGGCTAGTTTGGCGGCCCTGGAAACCACCCAAATGGCATTTTTTAGTGATTTTTGATCATTTTTGGCCTTCACAAAGCCTCAATCTAGGGCCAAAACATAGGTTCGCGACGCCCTATGAAAAAATTTATGATGTTTGTATTCCTCTCTTACCACGCATGTGTAAAACGTTCCCATATAGAGACATAGCTAATAGTGGCGGCGATAAAGACAAGAAAGTTCTATTACTGTTAATAATTGCAAACGCTTGCGCGCGCCGCCTCGGCAGCTGGTCCGGCCTGCAGCGGGGTGCAGCGTCTGTTCCAGGGCTCTCCCAGGAAGGTTCAAGGACAGTCCCAGGCGAACACCAGAAATGGTGCCAAGAAAGTGTCCCAGGTTTTAGAGGGTTGCAGCGCCTCCAAGTGGTTTTGGCAGGTCCTACAGGGCGGGAGGAGGGGGGGTGAGTCAGAGATTTCGGGAAGGAGGTCATGGCCTGCTTGCTCTAGCTCTAGACGCAAAATGGTTGGAAGCCGAGGCGAACATATCATGAAGGTTCCTGTCTCACATATGGGCAGCCTTAGTCTCTCTTTTGTTTTTCTTGCTGGGTACCAGAAGTAGCTCTGGTGCAGTTCAGCTGCCATGCTATAAATTTCTAACTCGTTACAGACTGCGAGGTACATATTTCAGACATCCCAGCCCGGGTAGTGGGGCAAGTATCTGGGCTGCTAAGGGCTTGCGTTGCACACGCTGGCCCTTTGAAAACTTGCAACGTGTGGAAGCTATGTATGGGTGAAATATAGGACTGACATCGCCTCTGCTTGCTGTGTTTGACACACTCTTCCTTTTGGCGACCCCCTCCCAAAATGCATGGTGTTTGCCCCACCCTCAGAAGCAGGAGTGCCATCAGACGTTGTGGGTTCCCTGAGTAGGCACGTACTTCTGAAACTTTCTCATTGCACGTGCTGTGCTCAGGACTTGGGGTTTAGGACTTCACCCAAAACGAAACGCACGCCAGGAGCAGCCTAGATACATTCATTGACTAAAGCTTCCCCTAAACCCTAAACCCTAAACCCCAACCCCGAAGCCCTAAGCCCTGAACCCTAACCCCAAACCATTCAGGTATGGAGGAAGCCTCGAGGCCTGAGTTCTCAGCCCCCGTTGTGAGGAACAGGGTTTCGGGTTTAGGGTTTGGGGTTTAGGGTTTGGGGTTTGGGGTGTGCCCTCGACCCTCAACCCAAAACCTTCAACCCTAACCCCAAAATCCCGGACGCTCGCCCCTAAACCCTAAACCCCAAACCACAGACCAAGCCCTACGCTATAAGCATGAGCTCTACGCTTCAATGTCGATGTTTGACTGTCTTGGGAAAGCTGGGCGGGGAGAAACCAAGGGTTCGATGCCGGGACACGGGATTCAACGAGTCTCCAAGTGGCATCGTCAGGGCATCGACCGAAAGCAGCGTTCATCATGGCCAGGGCAACGCGTTGGGCTTCCTTGCAGAATGGTTGGGCAGCAGAATGCTAAACGTATCAGGGTTTTGGGCAGCAAACAGTCTTAGCAAGTGTGTTATTCTGCCAAAGTTCTTCGCGTGAGCAAGCAGTCGGATACGGCGTAGAGCGAAGCAAAGTCGATGACGATGAAGAAGTACGCGGCATTGAGCGAGGCAAAGCCGAGGACCATGAAGACGTGTCCGGCACAAAGCCGAGGACCATGAAGACGTGCCGGCCACGGAGCGAGGCAAAGTCGAGGACCATGAAGACTGGTCTGGCATGGATGAAGACGGGTCTGGCATGGAGCGAGGCAAAGTCGAGGACCATGAAGACGGGTCTGGCATGGAGTGGCGGCGGTTCCAACGATTCACACGCTCCGAACTGTTCCACCCAGTGGCATTCCAAGAAGAGTCAGCATGCCAGGAAGAGTCTGAGGAGCCCGAGGTACGCCAGGAAGAGTCTGAGGAGCCAGAGGCATTCCACTCAGAGTCGGCATCACGGCGGTCCTGCCACTGCTGCACGTGCCTCCATCGGCGCTCCCAACGACTGAACTCCATGGACGAGTCCAACATCGAAAGAGACACGCGCAAGAAAGAGGTAAAGGTGGACAAAAACTTGGGCAACAAATGCCTGCGATGGCAAAACAAGACAAGGGAAGAGGTGGAGCCCAAATCCCCCACCCCCGCAAGAAAAACTATCAGAATGCTGAAGGTGTCTTCAGCTCCTTGGCATGGCCCGATGCTCAGCTACAAGGGCACATGAGCCATCAAGCCATAAAGCCATAAAGAGAATAGCAAGATAGATTCTCCCAATTCGGAGGCGTCTCGACTGCCTCCTTGGCGAGCTCAGCCGCCTCCCTTCCCTGCTCCTTGGCATCCTGCATCTCAGCACGCATGTGGCATGGATTCCATTCTCTTTTTTTTGGGGAGGGTTGGGGGTTTGTGATCGGGTGCCACTTATGGGCGGGCCGCCCTACCCAACCCCCGAATGTTCCGTGCAGAACTATGGACACCCCTTGACACCTCCGCAGAACCCGACGAAGAAGCGCGGCTGCCCCACAAAGGATACTCAGAGGGCGGATAGACAGCCCACCCCATAAATTGGCGCCCCATGTGACTAGTGCAGGGGACTGACGTTCCTGAGGATGCCAAGAAGAGAGTCATGGACAATGAGGCGCAGATCGAGGAGAACTACCGCATCTGCGCAAAATGGCTCAAGAAGCAGCAAATCAACCAGTTATATAGCTTGTTCGCCAAACCAGTCCTTGCTGTATCTGCGAGGACTCCGAGAGTGGCAACGGCAAGCCCAAGAAGGAGCCATTGAGCCAGTTCATGAGTCTGTTCCCGAAACCAGTCCTTGCTGTATCTGCGAGGACTCGGAGAGTGGCCACGGCAAGCCCAACAAGGAGCCATTCAGTCCGTTCATTAGTCTGTTCCCGAAACCAGTCCTTGCTGGCGAGGACTCCAAGAGTGGCCACGGCAAGCCCAAGAAGGCGCCATTCAGCCAGTTCATTCGTCTGTTCCCGAAACCAGTCCTTGCTGGCGAGGACTCCAAGAGTGGCAAGGGCAAGCCCGAGAAGGAGCCATTCAGCTAGTTAGCTTGTCCATGAAACCAGTCCTTGCTGCGAGTCCATGAAACCAGCGAGGACTCCGAGAGTGGCAATGGCAAGGCCACGTCGTCGGATGCAGGCTTGCCTAAAGCATAAACCCGAAACCCTACAAATGATACCCTTAGCCGTAAGTCCTTAACTCTTAATAATCCTAAACCCTAAACCGTGGACCCTCTCGGATTTAGCGGTTTAGGGTTTAGGAAGTTAAGGGTTTAGGAAGTTTGGGGCTTGAGCTCTAACAAAAAACCTTAAACCTCAAAGACCGTCCGGTGTTTTAGGTTTTTGGGGGTCAGGGTTTTCACAAAATTAGGAAGGTTTGGGTTCGGGACCCTTTCGGTTCTAGGACAAAACTTAGGAGGGTTTGGGTTCGGGACCCTTTCAGTTTTTGGAAACACTAAGCCGCAACGGAGGACATTTGGACCGCCTGGAGCGTGGTGAGCTGATCGACAGGCTTTTGATGTGAAGTGCCTACTCTGACACCCCTAAAGTTTAGACTCTAAACCCTAAACCCCACTCTGAAATCCCTAAAGCCTAAACCCCACTCGGAAACCCCTAAAGCCTAGACCCTAAACCCTGAACCCCAGCTCGAAACCCTTGACACTTACCGTGAAGCTCTACAGCCTCACGTACACAGTCGAGCAACGTGAGACGATTCCAGTCAATCGTCCATCCCTCAGCTTTGTGGCGTTCTCCGAAAGCTTTGACCCTAAACTCTGGGCACTTTCCGTCAGAAGTTACCCGAGCAATGGTAGACGATTCCAGTCAGTCGTCCATCCCTCAGCGTTGTGGAGTTCTCCGAAAGCTTTGACCCTAAACCCTAAGCCCCACTCTGACACCCCTAAAGCCTAGACCCTAATCCTAAACCCCAGTCTGGCACCTCTAAAGTTTAGACTCTAAACCCTAAACCCCACTCTGAAATTCCTAAAGCCTAAACCCCACTCGGAAACCTCTAAAGCCTCGACCCTAAACCCTGAACCCCAGTTCGAAACCCTTGACACTTGCCGTGAAGCTCTATCGCCTCCCGTACACAGTGAAGATGAAAGCCTCGGAGACTCTGGGCACTTTCCGTCAGAAGTTACGCGAGCAATGTGAGACGATTACAGTCAATCGTCCACCCCTCAGCCTTGCGGCGTTCTCCGAAAGCTTTGACCCTAAACCCTAAGCCCCACTCTGACACCCCTAAAGTTTAGACTCTAAACCCTAAGCCCACTCTGAAATTCCTAAAGCCTAAACCCCACTCGGAAACCCCTAAAGCCTAGACCCTAAACCCTGAACCCCAGCTCGAAACCCTTGACACTTGCCGTGAAGCTCTACCGCCTCACCGACACAGTGAAGATGAAAGCCTCGGAGACTCTGGGCACTATCCGTCAGAAGTTACGCGAGCAATGTGAGACGACAGCGAGAGTGCACAGGAGGTGCTTGCACAATGTGGCCCAAAGCTATAGCCCTAAGCCCTAAACCCTAATTCCTAAGCCCTACACCCTGCATAAACCCTAAACCCCCAAACGTGCAGCACATTATCCCCCGATTCCCTCCTGACCCACAGTAAGTGTGCGGGCTAGCAACTTTGTTGGGCTTGAGGTTTAGGGCTTCGGGCTTAAGGGTTTAAGGCGCCCTCAGCACCTCAGGGGTTTAGGAGCAAAGAAAAACGCGCCGATCCTAAGCCCTGAAGCCTAAACTTACTAAACCGTATCCCTAAACCCTAAACCCCAAACCGAATCATCATATTATACACAAAGGTTCCTCTTGCATATATATTTATATATATGTGTATATATATATGCATGCATATATATATATATATACGTTCAGGTACATTCCTTGAACAAGGGCGTTGCGCCGCTTACGGGCCCCTAGACCCTTGTGTTCAACTTGTGCAGGGTTGAGGGTTTAGGCGTTGAAGTTTATCGGGTTTAGGGTTGAGGGTTTAGGGGGTTCAACGTTTACAGGGTTTATAGGGTTTATACGTCTATACAGTCTATACGGTTTATACGGTGTAGAGTTTATACAGCGATGATTTTCAGGATTGGCGCATGGGCGTAAAAGGGAGTCCCCAAGTGCCCAAGAGTCTGTTATCAATCAAGCGCACGTGGGTTGAGGGTTTATAAGGTTTGCGGGGGCCATGTGTCTTAGTACTTTGTGGACCCTAGACCCTAAACCCTAAACCCTAAACCCTAAACCCTAAACCCGAGGCAGACCCCTATGACTCTATGGCCGCAGTCGTAGAATCTCCTGCGCGCCATCCCAAAACTAGGCCCCACGGTTCCCTCAGTGAGACGCTCAGCGATCTTGTCCCCACGTGACATTCATCTCTAAACCCTAAACCCTAAACCCTAAACCCTAAACCCTAAACCATCTTGTCCCCACGTGTAGTTCATCTCTAAACCCTAAACCCTAAACCCTAAAATCTAAACCCTGAACCCTAAGTCTTTCTTGGGTACCTCAGTACCTTCCCGAGAGCTCAAAGCTTCAGTCATTTTTTTTTGCAGATTTCTCTGGCTTTTTCTATTTAAAGACTGAAGCCGAACAGTATGTGCTGATTGGAATTACCCGAAGAAATTTTGGTTTAGGCAATTCCAGCAATGATTCAAGAAGGAGAACTACAAACCCTAAACCCTAAACCCCAAACCCTAAACCCTACTCGCAGGAGGGGCAAGCCCTCGTCTTCGACGACACCTACGTGCATTCCGTGAGACATGACGGTGCTGAACCAAGGCCGACGGGGGTCAAGGGTCCATGTACCACATTATTTTGCTTTTGGGCACCAAAGACCTATACAGGAAGCACTTTAAGGCTAAACTCTTCCCCATTTAGGTACAGGGGCCCTCAGGGTTACATAGGGGAAGTTTAGGGTTTTTGTTTGGGTTTTTCGAGATGATGGGTGCCTTCGCGTGCTGTGTCAGCGTAGACCAAAAACAGTGAGAGACCACGTGAGCCCAGCAGTCCAACAGCGTGTCGCAAGGCCACATGCCAACAGCGAGGACAGTGTTATTAGGGTTTAGGGTTTAGGGCCTTGCAGTGGGCGAAGCCTGACCTGCAAAAGCGGAAGCGGTTTCGCACTTTGCACCCCCGCGCCACGCCTAGGCAAGAGCGCGATGTTTGTCCAAAATGCGGGCAGGTGTCTAGAAAGATGCACGGTCCCGGGCCGCGTGTGCCTTGCGCGCCACAAGATAACTCTTCGCGTTCGAACCATTCAGTGTTGACTCACTGTTCGGGTAGAAACAGAAACGACCACCAGAGAAATGGGGAAACGCACATCATGAAGGCTACCTGCTTCCTCTTCGTTCTGTATGTCCTTGGTAGCCCAATGGTAGCCATTGTGCCCCTTTTTTGAAAAATCTCGAAGGGCCATTGGAATTAGGCACCCCCCAGACCGTATCTGTTTTGCTTTCAGGGTTCTTGTTTACTTACAAACAAATGGACGCCTGGGAAGTCTTCGTAGAACAAAATGTCAAAACCCTAAACCCAGAGCGCATTGCCGCAATTTCTAACGTACATGCGACATCAATCTGCCAGTGACGCAGGAGTCCTCGGGCTTGCATTCAGCATTTAGGGTGTAGGGTTTAGGGCTTAGGCTTAGGGTTTCGGGGTTAAGTTTGCTGACAACATGCTTAAAAGCAGGAGAACTGTAGCCACTACTTAAGCTTCAAACCCCAATAGAGAAATGTCTGGGTAGGGCTGAGTTTCCAGAGGCGTATTGCTTGAGTGGCCTGAAGCCCAAGCCCCACACCTGAGCAGTTGTCTCGCCCAAAACCTAAATTAAATCCCCAAGACCCCAAACACCCTCTTTGATATTGGTTGGCCCTGTAGTGCGCCAAGACGTAGCCAGTTCTCGCGTGTAAGCAGCAGGATGTATCTCGATGGCGATATCTCATGACACCTTGCCGAACTGACGTAGTCCTAGATTTCAATTCCCGGACAGGTACGTCCTTGTCTCTTGGTTTTGCCATCCTTGTGACCAAACTTGGCGCGACCGTCTTGGCCACGAGTGGCTGAAGGCAGTCATTAGGGTTTTGTTGGGGCTGTGGGGTTCTCAAGCCGTTAAAGAGGGTAAGGGCCCACGTTAAGGGACCATGAAACTACCCTTAGACGGGCTTAGGACCTTCATGTGCATGAGACCTAACCCTCTATACCCTTGGCCCTATGAACCCTGAACCTGCAACCACTGGCAGCAGTTCAGTTTGCTCAGGTTGGCTCGGCAGCAAAGTTGGACCAAACTACAGCTTCAACCGCCCAAGACCTTTGACCCTCAGCCCTAAACCCGATCTGGAGCCCTAAACCCTAAATCATAACCTTACGCCCTGAATTGAGTTTTGGAGTACTATACTTTAATGTTTTTTTTGGTTCTGGGTTCCTACTATAGATACTTGTACCTAAAAAGTATATACTTTCTTCCCGGGTCTACTCCAAAGGCGGGTGAATCATGCTTCTTCTCGAAGGCTGTAACTCCTGGAGTGCCAGACGAGAGCCTCCATTGAATCTAGAAAGTGCACCCCTAGGATGCCCAGTAGTGCCCTTATTCCCTTTTTGGGGGGTTTAGGTTCCCTTATAAACCCAAAAAGGGTACCTTTTTTAAGCCTAGGTTACTGGGCAGCCGAGACCCCGAACCCCAAGGCAAACCTCAGCCCTCAGCCCTCAGCCCTCAGCCCTAAGCCTTGGTAGCCCCGTGGTACCCTCCACCCTTTTTTTGGTTAAGCTTTCCCTTCTAAAATAGCCAACTGAAAAAAGGGGTGCCCTTAGTACAATATGGTTACTGTGCTGCCAAGAAACCCTAATGTTCGCAACCCAGGATTGCGGATGCAGCCTGCAATGGACAACAACCGGCGGTTTACGGTATCGGTATTGGGGGTGGGCCTGGATTTTGGCAACCTACTTCTACACCCCCGCCCCGCTCCTTCCCTGTCCCCTACTACCTCGAAACTCCTACACCCAAACCCCTCAACCCCAAAACCCCAAACCCCAAAACCCCCAAACTCAAACCTTCAAACCCTCAACCCTCAACCCTCAACCCTCAACCCTAAGCCCTAAACCCTAAACCCTACCCTAAACCTTCAAGCCCTAAACCTATCAACCCAAGAACCATGTCCTTCCCAGCTTGAGGCCAATCCACTCCCCGGCCACTGCGGGGGCGGCGGCGGCGAGCCGCCGGTGGAGGGCTATGGAGACCGACTCTAGGGTTTAGGGTTTAGGGTTTAGGGTTTAGGGTTTAGGGTTTAGGGTTTAGGGTTTAGGGTTTAGGGTTTAGGGTTTAGGGTTTAGGGTTTAGGGCTTGTCGCCGCGCCGCGGCAGTGATTTCATGCGGAGGGCGCCCCAACACAGCTAGGGGGGTGTGAGGGGGCGGCATATGTCGCGGCGGCGTGTATTGAAGTTGGAGCCACCACAACCAGAAAGGTTGGGTTCTTTTATTTTTCCCACCCCCTGCTTACGCAGGCATCCACCCAACTTTTCTCCTTTTAGGGTTTCGGGCTAACGCCCTAAATTCCGACTTCCCATCCGAAAGCGGGAGGGGAGGGTGGGGAGGGGAGGGGGGGGGGGGGGTGGGATGGGAGGGGGGGGGGGGGGGAGGGGGGGGGGGGGGGGGGGGGAGGGGGGGAGGGGGGGGCGGGGGGGGGGGGGAGGGAGGGGAGGGGGGCCAGAGGGGGGGCCAGAAGGGGGGCCAGCAGCGGGGCCCGTCAGGGTCCAAAAAACCCAGGCTGACCTGCCTTGCGGCCCCTCTGGTCCCTGAACACGCTCCGTCAGGGGCCCGGCACCAGGGGGCTCCGGAGGGGGGCCCAGGGACCACCTGCAGAAGCCACTTCTGGTATTGTGGTCTAGCCAGGCGGGGTACTGCACCGGCACTGGAGGCCTAGAAGAGGGTGGGTACGGCCTAAGCAGGCCTGGGTGGGAATTTAGGGCTTAGTGTTTAGGGTTTAGGGTTTAGGGTTTAGGGTTACCGACTCTAGAGCTGGGTATTCAGGGTTTAGGATTGTAGGGTTTTAGGGCGTTAGGGTTTTTAGGGTTTCTAGGGTTTCTAGGGCTTCTAGGGTTTTAGGGTTTAAGGGTTTCAGGGTTTAGGGCTTTAGGGTTTTAGGGCTTTAGGGAATGGGATCACAGGCTAGGTTGATACGGGGACGCGGCGATGCGGACGTAGGCAAAGCTAATCCCTGCTGCTTGAGGGTTGTGCTTTTACTGTTGCTAAGCCCCAAACCTAAGACATGCCGGGTTGCTCGTGAAGGGTTTAGGGTTTAGGGTTTAGGGTTTGGGGTTTAATTAGGGTTTAGGGTTTAGGGTTTAGGGTTCAGGGTTTAGGGTTTAGGGTTTAGGGTTTAGGGGGTAAAGGAGCTAAACGTAAGGATATGTAGTCACAGGCTTGATGGTGGCGCCCATGCCCGGAACCCCCTACAAAACCCTAGACCTTAGCCCTTAAACTCTGAACCGCTGGCCCCCAACCCTAAGAATCGATAAGAGGGTTTAGGGTTTAGGGTTTAGGGTTTAGGGTTTAGGGTTTAGGGTAGAGTTTAGGGTTTAGGATTTTGGAGGGCGACAAAGCAGCGCCCTAGTCGATGCACTGATCGCTGCGTCTAGTTCGGACGTGGCGTTGGGTCGACCCTTTCTGTTCACAACCATAAACCCTAAACCCTACGCCCCATAATCCCTTCCCCCTAATACTAAAACCCCCCCCCCCCCCCCCCCCCCCCCCCCTAATTCTGAAATTCGTCTGGGCCCGAAAAATATTTAAAATTAGGGGGGGTCTAAATCCTAAAACCTGAATTCCGAAACCTAATAATGGCTCAACTCAAGAACTCAAGGGCGAAGGCCCTCAACCCCCCCCCCCCCCTAATTCTCAAACAGGTTTAGTATTGGGCTGGCTGCCGGGGGGGTCCGGGGAAAATAATATTTAAAATTAGGGGGGGTTTTAGTATTAGGGGGAAGGGATTACGCAGTTACAGTGAGCCTATATGCATAGCACCGAGGGCCCCCAAAAGGAACCAGTTAAAGGGCTCAGGTAGGGGGGATAAGGTCCCGAATTTCCGAATCTCATTCTCATTACGAACTACAGAGAGGCCCCCCTTAGATGTTGCTGCTGCTAGGGGACACGCCGAATAGTCATGACCCAAATTCCATTTGTGGGAAGAATATCCAAAAGACATTCTACAGAAGGCCCTCAGCCCCAAACCTTAAAACCCCAAAACCCAAAACCCTATAAACCCTATAAACCCAAACCCTGTATCCATACTAGCATTACAACCGGACCCTCTAGGGAAGTCAGATTGGTTGGGAGGCTGTGGCGTGACCACTGCCTTCATGGGATGAGTTCTCAACAGCATAGCCCCGTGCGGTAAGGACGGAAAAGGTCAGCATCTGCATCAGGTCAGGATTCAGGGCTTTTAGGGCTGAGGGTAGTTGAGGGTTTAGTGTTCAGGCTTTAATTAGGGTCAAAGCCTAAACCCTAAACCCTAAACCCTAAACCCTCCGAACTCCCTGAATGCCTCGGGCCGGCGCATCTGATGGTTCCGGCAGCTCAAGAAACTTCAGTTGGACCTTCATTCCCCCTTTTCTTGGGGTTCCCTTTGGTATTCCTAGATTACTCTTGGGTCTCGAATAAGTCGCTATGGTAGACCCGAAGCCCTAAACCCCACCCCTCAGCCCGAAGCCCTCAGCCCTAAGCCCTAAAACCCAAAACCCTAAACCCTAAACCCTAAACCCTAAACCCTAAACCCTAAACCCTAAACCCTAAACCCTAAACCCTAAACCCTAAACCCTAAACCCCACCCCTCACATCCTGAAGCACAGGTACATGCTGGACCTGGACCTGGAGTCTCCAGAGGGCACCAAGATCTCAGGGCCAAGAGCTTGGGGGGGCCTTGAGGGTTTGGGGGTCCACGGTTTAGGGTTTAGGGTTTAGGGGTTTAAGGTTCTAGGGTTTAGGGTGCGTGAAGCTTGACCTGGAAGCTTGCCAGAGATTACGAGTGGAGCAGACTGTATGCTCTCTGTACCCACAGTAGGCCCTTATTCCCTTTCATAGGGTTTAGGGTTGAGTTTATGGTCTAGGGCTAACTATAATGGCACCCAGGGTAGGCCCTTAAGATCTACCCTAGAATCCCTAGAACCTTCAGTCGGCTTTGGGAACGAAGGTTCAGGGCTTAGGGTTTAGGGTTTAGGGTTTGGGGTTTGGGGTTTAGGGTTTAGGGTTCACACTCATATCAACATATAGCATACTTGGAAGCCCTTTTGACTTAGCAAGTAGGGTTAGCAAGGTGAGTTATGGGGTGCGAAGAGGGTTTCAAGGGGATACTAAGTAGACTTTCTAAGTGAAAAGAGCTTCTAAGCAGGTTCCCGAATTCTGTCCAGCCTAATGGGAGCCCTTGGAGCCCTGACTCATGTGGGTTAGGGTTTAGGGTTTAGGGTTTGGGTTTAGGGTTTAGGGTTTAGGGTTCAGGGTTCAGGGTTTAGGGTTTAGGGTTTAGGGTTTAGGGTTTAGGGTTTAGGGTTTAGGGTTTAGGGTTTAGGGTTTAGGGTTTAGGGTTTAGGGTTTAGGGTTTAGGGTTTAGGGTTTAGGGTTTAGGGGTGCAAAAGACTGGAGATCTTGGTGGATGACAACCAGGAGATCTGCCAGGAGGCCTCGAAGATGGGCATGGAGCTGCAACCGATCACGACCAAGCACATGAGGCACGTCAAACCCTAAACCCTAAACCCCAAACCCTAAACCCTAAACCCTAAACCCTAAACCCTAAACCCTTGTGCACCGGGACGAAGTACACCGACCTTAGGGCCGCTTATGTGATCCCTGCCCGAACAGTCGGAAAGCCCTGAGGGTGCTCTTGACCCCTAGGCCAGCAGAAAACCCTCCTTGGAGGTTTAGGGTTTAGGGTTTAGGGTTTAGGGTTTAGGGTTTAGGGTTTAGGGTTTAGGGTTGGTTCAGGGCACAAAAAACCAAAATCAACTGTACAAATAAGCCCCCGAAGTCCCCCAAACAGGTAATAAGTAGACTTATCACTGGGGTGATAAGTACCCATGAACCTCCAAGCATACCGTGGTCTGGTTGTTTCAACCGGGAATTGCTTTTACAGGTGCGCAGCACCAAAATTCTCATGATAGGACAACCCCTAACCTAGTGGCCAGATCCTGAAGAGCCCCGTAGCCCCGGCAAGTTTCACCTTCCAGGTGGGGAGCCCCCAAACCCACCCTCAGCTTCAACCCTATAACCCTAGAAACCCTATAAACCCCATAAACCCTATAAAGCCCCACATCAACCCCAGGAACCCTATACAACCGAGGTTCGTCGTGCTGGACGGGCACTCTGGCAGCCTCTGTCTGGAGCTCAGTGCCCGATACCTCAAGAACGCACATGGGGGTTTCCCAAAATAGGGGGGGGGGGGGGTTACCCTTTTTGGGGTTCCTAGAATAAGGATTAGAGTATTTTGGGGTGTATTCGGGGTAACCTGGTACCCTGATTTTCACTAAAACAACAACGATGTGGGAGTTTACGAAAATTTGGTAAACTCCCACATCGGTGTTGTTTACTAGGTCGCTTCTGAATCCTTTATATAAGAGATCTATATGACAATAACCTGCACAGAGAGTAGGTTTTGAGGTCTTCAGGCAAGGCTCTAAGGATTCTGAGATGGGCTTTAGTTTAGGGCTTTTGGTTTCTGCTGCCAGGACTTTCAATTACGAGCTCTAGGGCACCGGGCTAGTACTTCAGCCCTGACAGGGTTCAAGGACTCTTCAGGGAGTACCCAACACCCAAGACCCAATTCCTAAAACCCTAAACCCTAAAATCCTAAGCCCGAAACCCCTAAAACCCTAAACCCCTTTGTGCTGTTCTTCGTCTCCAGGTTGCGACCATGTGCTGGAGCGGCTTCCGGGGAATCTGCAGACACGTGGCTGCGAGTTCTGGGACGTGGGGTTTAGACTGAGGGTTACGGGGGGGGGGGGGGGGTTTTTGGCGGGTTGCACAACCAGCCAGGAAGACTCAAATTTGCTCAGCAACGATTTCGGTGCGGATTCTAAATTCGTACCCGAGCCAAGACATCTTGAAATCGAGTCGGTGGCTTCCATTGGGGGGTAGTCTGGGTTGAGTTCTCTGAGAATAGAAAGCGCAAGGAAAAGCAGCGGCGGGTTCCCTTAAAAATCCAACCTCTTAAGGGCTATTTTGCCTATGCAAACCCCTAAACCCTAAACCCTAAGCCCTAAGCCCTAAACCCTACCTTTTCGTCCTATGCAAACGCCTGAGTCACCCTTCAAACTTCATGGGTCAAGCAGCAGGTCGAGGGCATCTTGCGCAGGCCCTACCCAGACCCCTGGGAGGCTTAGGTTTTAGGGTTTATAGGGTTTAGGGTTTTGGGTTTAGGGTTTCGGGTTTAGGGTGTGGGTTTAGGGTTTCGGGTTTAGGTTTAGGGTTTTGGGTTTTGGGTTTGGGTTTAGGGTTTCGGGTTTAGGGTTAGGGTTTAGGGGTTTAGGGTTCAGGGTGGGTATGTAACCTAAGGTTCACAAATACTCCCTACTACTCCCTAAGGCTCCCGAAGGTTCCCTAAAATTCCCTAAACTTCCCTAAGGTTCCCTAAGGTTCCCTAAGGTTCCCTAAGGTTCCCTAAGGTTCCCTACCCCCCCTGAACCCCCCTCCCTTAAGAACCTGACAAGTACTATTTGGGAGCTCGAGTTTTTGGATCATCCCATGAGGTCTGGGCAAAGCCTAAACCTTAACCCCGAAACCCGCCAAAGCCTTAAACACACACATATTATGGGCATTTCGCAAAATAGGGGTACATCTTTTGTACCCCAAATAGAATAGAATCCCTACAAAAAGGGGACCCCCAAAAAGGGCATCCCCCATTATCGGAATCCCCACATCCCCCTTCGCGAGGAAGTGCCTCAGCACAAAGCCTGGCCTTTCGGAGGAGACGCTGTCACAGGTCCAGCCAGCCAGATTGTGGTGTGTTAAAGGTTTAGGGTTTATGGTTTAGCGTTTAGGGTTGAGGGTTCCCGTACTACCCCTGACGACCCCGTACTACCCCCTGCCCTACGACCCCCCAAATACCCCCCTACGACCCCGCTTCCTTCAAGGGCTCACGTACTTCACTGCGTCAATCTGCGCCACACCATGAGTGTGGGAACAACATTGTGAAACAAACCCTAAATCCTAAATCCCTAAGCCTTCGAGATCTTAGAAGTCCTCCTGGACCCCCCAAGTACTCCTTAAGAAGGGCCAACGTGAACCTTGGTGGGGGTATTTCCCTAAGGATCCATGTGCCCTAAGAATAGTATGCACTTGGGCCTTAAAGGGTTTCCTGTATAGTAGCTTTAGGGCCCAAGTATATACTATAGGTCCACACTCCAAACCCCGAACCCTAAGCGCTAGACCCTCAACCCTAGAAACCCTAAGCTCTCACCAAGCCTTTCCTGGGACTCTATTTACCTACACTCTGGGAGTTAATACCCTATAAATAAGCAGGTATAGCCCACAGAGCTGTAGGTAAAGATGGTCCCAGGCAAAGTGCCCTAAGCCCTAAGCCCTAAACCCTAAACCCTAAACCCTAAACCCTAAGCCCCGACAAAACGATGCCCATCGCGGCTTTGAGCCTCGAGCTGCACTCAGCCAACCTCCGTGGGCCTCTCGCGCCCTCATTGAAGACAGACTCAGACGTCGAGGCCTCAGACAGTTTAGGGTGTAGGGTGTAGAGTTCAGGGTTTAGGGTTTATAAGGTTTCAGTGTTCAGGGTGGTTTGGGTTTTCTTAGGTATCTTCCTCCGAGCCCCTGAGCCTTCAATTTCTAAACAAGCCCCGTTGTTCAACTGGCCAATCCGAATGTAGACCTTCTTGTCTAATTACAATGGCTTTCTCTCGGGCAACTTGAGAAACACGAGCAAGTTGTTCTCATGCCGATATAGGTCAGCCATGACCGCCGAGCCGACGATGGCCGCCAAGTGCACGGCGGAGTTCGTGGGCACCTTTCTGCTGATCTTCACTGTGGGCTGCAACGTGCTGGGCGGTTCGGCCACCTGGGCCGGCGTCTCCATCGCCTTCGTGCTGATGGTGTGCATCTATTCACTGGGTGGCATCTCGGGCGCCAACTTCAACCCGGCCGTGTCGGTGACCCTGGGCATCTCCCGTGCCATGGGTGGTCCCGGCCTGGACTGGAAGACCGTGGGAATCTACGCGGGCGTGCAGACCGCCGCTGGCATCGCGGCCGCCGTCTGCTACTCCTTGCTCTTCGGGCAGAGCTTCAACTTGGCGCCCGCCAAGGGCTTCTCCTGGTACCACGCCGGCCTCTGTGAGCTTCTCTACACCTTCATGCTGACCTTCGTGGTCATGAACGTGGCTGCCGCCAAGAAGAACGTGGCGGAGAAGAACCAGTACTACGGCATGGCCATCGCCTTCACCGTGGTGGCAGGTGCCTATGGCGCCGGCGCCGTGTCCGGTGGCTGTTTCAACCCCGCGGTGGCTCTGGGCATCGACGTGTCCAGCGCTGGCCGCGGCTTCGGCTGGTCCATCGCCTACGTCGTCTTCGAGCTGCTGGGTGCCGCCATGGCCGCCGCCCTCTTCAAGGTGGTGCGCCCCGAGGACTTCGGCGGGGAGAAGAGCCAGGTCACCGAGCTGGTGAGCGAGTTCCTGGGCACCTACATGCTGGTCCTGACCGTCGGCCTCAACGTCCTTGGCAGCTCCAAAGCCGCCGCCTTCTCCATCGCCGCCGGCCTCACCTCCATGATCTACGCGCTGGGCGACGTCTCTGGTGCCCACTTCAACCCCGCGGTCACCGTGGCCATCCTTGCCTCGGGCCGCTGCCCTGAGCTCACACCCGCCAAGGCCGGCACCTACACGGGCGTGCAGGTCGCGGGCGGCATCGCGGCGGCGCTGACCTACGCCTTCATCTACCAGGGCGCCACCTTCGGCCTTGGACCCGTCGGCTCGAGCACCTGGGCAGGCGTGTCCGTGGCGGAGATCGTCTACACCTTCGTGCTCTGCTTCGTGGTGCTCTGCGTGGCCGTGTCCGACCGCACCAAGGCCTCCCACCTCTTCGGCCTCGCCATCGGCTCCTGCGTCACCGTCGGCGGCTTCGCCATCGGCGGCATCTCCGGCGGATCCCTCAACCCCGCCGTGTCGCCCCTTGGTCCATCCTTCAGTGTATGTAGGTTTATGTGCGGCCCTGTGTTGGGGGTTACAAAGCTGTAAGTACTGTCATTAAGCATCGTACGGTGGCGTCGGAGGCCTAAATTAGATCTAGAATGTCAAAGACGTAGCCCCGCATTTGGGTTCTTAGAACCCTCTACTTGTAACTTGGGGGGCCCCTCCCTGTACCCTATAAGGGTCCAGGTACCTCGTGAATAATATACCTGCACCCCAAAGTCCTTTTATAGGAAGTACTTTAAGGCCTAAGCATTAACCCTATTTAACCCTAAACCCTACACCCTTAACCCCTAACCCTAAACCCCAAACCGCAAACCTTAGGGGTAGGGCTTGCAAGAGCTGAGGTTCGGCATTGCCACCTCCCACGTGTTGAACGGCGGACGCTTCTACCAGGTCGTCTTAGAGTGTTGCGTGTGCTTGCACCAAACCCCGGGCCTCAAACACCTGTGGTTTAGGGTTTAGGGTTTAGGGCTTAGGGCTTAGGGTTTAGGGTTTAGGGTTTAGGGTTTGCGGTGTGGTTTAGGGTTTATCCTAGGGTTTTCAGGGTTCTTGGGTTTAGTGTTTATAGGGTTTAGGGTTTAGGGTTTAGGGTTTAGGGTTTAGGGTTTAGGGTTCAGGGTTTAGGGTTTAGGGTTTAGGGTTTAGAGGCTCTTCTGTACACCCTCCTGGAGCTCGCTGGCGCAACGGCGGCTGCTGGCGTCTTCAAGGTGACACACGAGGCAGGGCAGCGCAACCCTAAACCCTAAACCCTAAACCCCTTTCATACGTTGAGTTTGTGCAGCAACTACTGAGCCCTTTGACAACCCTTTCCTGGCCAGGACACAATCGAAAGTCAGAGACCCCAAACCCTAAACCCTAAACCCTAAACCCTAAACCCTAAACCTAGGGGATAGGATTGGGGGGACCCTTGGGGATACAGACCCTCTGAATAAGGTCCCTGTTTAAGGGAGCCAGAAGAGGGTTAAGAAGGGGTTCCCTTTTAAGGGTCCCCCTTATCCTACCTAGGAAAACCCTGAACCCCAAACCCCTAAACCCTAAACCCTAAACCCTGAACCCTGAACCCTAAACCCTAAGTCAACCCCGAAGCTCTGCAGGTGGAGATGGAGCCCCTGGCTGGCAAGGCCGAGAAAGACGAGGCATGAGAGGCCTGGGCACATGACTAACTGCGGCAGTTGTTTCGCATATGGTTTAGGGTTTAGGGTGTAGGGTTTAGGGTTTAGGGTTTAGGGTTTAGGGTTTAGGGTTTAGGGTTCAGCGTTTAGGTTTTAGGGTTTATGGTTCAGGGTTCAGGGTTCAGGGTTTTCGGGGTTCAGGGTTCAGGGTTCAGGGTTCAGGGTTCAGGGGTTTAGGGTGCGAGTTTTTCCACTGTGCCAATTTTGAGTTTTTCCACTGTGCCATTTTTCCACGTTGCCAACGAAGAACTCGCTTTTCCCCACGAAGGTTTCACCTTTGTCCACGAAAAATATGTTTTGCAGTTTTCGTTCGCCTTTGCCCACAGAAACTGGCCTTGCCCACGAAGGACAATCGGGGTTTAAATCATTTGGATGCACATGTTAAGAGAGGTTTAGGGATTAGAGTTTGGAGCTTAGTGTTGATCGTAAGGAAGAAACCTACAACGCTCTTGTATGTTCAGCCCTTCCGAGGGTTCATTTTTCGAATGCAGATTGCGCTCAGGCATAAACATAATCCTAAGCGCTCACCCCCCGCATCCCTAAACCCTAAACCCTAGGCCCTATTCCAAGAAGAACTTCCTACCTGCAAAGCCTGTCGATGCCGGAAAGCCTTGAAGCACCTTCATCAGAACTGTGGGGCAGGTACCTTAAGGAAGCTTAGGGAGCCTTAGGGAGTAGTAGGGAGTATTATGAGAGAACCTTGGGTTGTATACCCCCCTTTTGAACCTCCCCTCCGGGAAGAACCCTACAAGGTCCTATTTTAAACTGTTGAGACCCCTAGTAGCGATCGCGCCCTCCGCCTCAGGGCGGCACGCGCAGGGCTGTGGCAGCGGACACTGACTGCCAGAGAGCTCTGCACGCGCATCGGAGGACGAAAAGAGTTTGGGTTCAGGGTTGAGCCTCAAACAAAAATAACTAAGATAGTCTTAGTATAGGAACCCAAACAAAGGGCTTGTTTTAGGACCCCCCCCCCCCTTTTCGCCATTTGGTGGGTGGGGGTGGGTGGGGTGAGGGGTGGGGAGAGACCTTGAAGTGCAATAGATTTTTCCTGAAGGACGATATAAAGTAAGCAATCTCGAAACAGATGGTCTTTTCTATGGCTAGTATAATATAGTTGTGCCATTTCAGGCTCACGGCAGAATCCCCGGCTGTTTCCGAACCCTCGTCGACATGTTCTTTCCACAGAGCTCAGACTTTTTGTTGCCATTCCTCGATGGAGTTTCGATGATTTGGGGTTAGAGTTTACGGTTTGGGTTTAGGGTTTAGGGTTTAGGGTTTAGGGTTTAGGGTTTAGGGTTTAGGGTGGCAGCCACCCAGCTCAAAAGCTCTGAGCCTCTTTCAGTTTCATTGAAGCTCCCGGCCTTGTCGGGACCTGAGCTGGAGTCGGAGGGGGGGGGGGGAGTGCGGGGCGCGGGTGCGTACGTCTCGACCTTGCCTGGCACCTGTTGAAAAATGCGGCTGTGCATGCTCTGTGGCTCTTTCAGTCATCTCTTTCTCTCTTTGTCTCTCTCTCTCTCTCTGTCTATCTCTCTCTCTCTGCCTGTCTGTCTGTCTGTCTCTGTCTGTCTCTGTCTGTCTCTGTCTGTCTGTGTCTGTGTCTGTGTCTGTCTCTGTCTCTGTCTCTGTCTCTGTCTCTGTCTCTGTCTCTGTCTCTGTCTCTGTCTCTGTCTCTGTCTCTGTCTCTGTCTCTGTCTCTCTGTCTGTCTCTCTGTCTCTTTGTCTCTTTGTCTCTCTATCTCTCTGTCTCTCTGTCTCTGTCTCTCTCTCTCTCTCTTTACTCTTTCGCTCTACAACTAATATGTATATAATTGTTTACATTTTTTCGACAGACAGATGCAGAGAGAAAGTATACGACCCAGGCAGCCATGACCGCCGAGCCGACGATGGCCGCCAAGTGCACGGCGGAGTTCGTGGGCACCTTCCTGCTGATCTTCACGGTGGGCTGCAACGTGCTGGGTGGTTCGGCCACGTGGGCCGGCGTTTCCATCGCCTTCGTTCTGATGGTGTGCATCTACTCGCTGGGTGGCATCTCAGGCGCCAACTTCAACCCGGCCGTGTCGGTGACCCTGGGCATCTCCCGTGCCATGGGTGGTCCCGGCCTGGACTGGAAGACCGTGGGAATCTACGCGGGCGTGCAGACCGCCGCGGGCATCGCGGCCGCCGTCTGCTACTCCTTGCTCTTCGGGCAGAGCTTCAACTTGGCGCCCGCCAAGGGCTTCTCCTGGTACCACGCCGGCCTCTGTGAGCTTCTCTACACCTTCATGCTGACCTTCGTGGTCATGAACGTGGCTGCCGCCAAGAAGAACGTGGCGGAGAAGAACCAGTACTACGGCATGGCCATCGCCTTCACCGTGGTGGCAGGTGCCTATGGCGCCGGCGCCGTGTCCGGTGGCTGTTTCAACCCCGCGGTGGCTCTGGGCATCGACGTGTCCAGCGCTGGCCGCGGCTTCGGCTGGTCCATCGCCTACGTCGTCTTCGAGCTGCTGGGTGCCGCCATGGCCGCCGCCCTCTTCAAGGTGGTGCGCCCCGAGGACTTCGGCGGGGAGAAGAGCCAGGTCACGGAGCTGGTGAGCGAGTTCCTGGGCACCTACATGCTGGTCCTGACAGTCGGCCTAAACGTCCTGGGCAGCTCCAAAGCCGCCGCCTTCTCCATCGCCGCCGGCCTCACCTCCATGATCTACGCGCTGGGCGACGTCTCTGGTGCCCACTTCAACCCCGCGGTCACCGTGGCAATCCTTGCCTCGGGCCGCTGCCCTGAGCTCACGCCCGCCAAAGCCGGCACCTACGCGGGCGTGCAGGTCGCGGGCGGCATTGCGGCGGCGCTGACCTACGCCTTCATCTACCAAGGCGCCACCTTCGGCCTTGGACCCGTGGGTTCGAGCACATGGGCAGGCGTGTCCGTGGCGGAGATCGTCTACACCTTCGTGCTCTGCTTCGTGGTGCTCTGCGTGGCCGTGTCCGACCGCACCAAGGCCTCCCACCTCTTCGGCCTCGCCATCGGCTCCTGCGTCACCGTCGGCGGCTTCGCCATCGGCGGCATCTCCGGCGGATCCCTCAACCCCGCCGTGTCGCCCCTTGGTATATGGGGCAGGGTGAATCTGTGTTCTGTTCTTGCCGAACGTATTATATAGCCAACGCTTGTAACCGTTTACGATGTATGTATGTATATATATATATATAGCACTAGCGTGTGAGAGAGAGAGAGAGAGTGAGAGAGAGGGAAAGTCTCTGCAGGTCATGTCAGTCTCCCAGTATCTTGTCGCGTTCCCCCGAAGTCGCACTGCTCCGAACCCCAAACCCCTTTCGAGACTAACGTGCTGCTTTGCTTTGTGTTGCCATGGGCCGCCTGCCATTGGAACTTTCCTGACTCTTTGCCGTACAAGTACATTGGAGCTATCGCAGTTTTTCCAGGTAGAGCATTTATGCCCGCTGGATAGTCGTCTCTTGCTGCAGTTGCCAGCAAAAGTCCAAAACCCTAAACCCTAAACCTTAAACCCTAAACCCTAAACCCTAAACCCTATACCCTGAGATGTCTAAAACCTGATTCATGAAGCCCACAGCCCTTAAGCTGAATCACCTTGAACCTCCTAGGTTCGGCATTGCTGCGGCCAACATTCTGAACGGTGGCTTCTTCTTCAAGGCGGTCACCCTAAACCCTAAACCCTAAACCCTAAACCCTGAACCCTGAACCCTAAACCCTAAACCCTAAACCCCATCATTTGGCATAGCAGGCGTTAAGGTTTTAGTGTGAGGGGTTTCGGGCTGCATTGCCCGAAACTTCCAGTGATCTATGAAACCAGCGAGGGCCACTAGGACCCGTACGGGCACAATGATTATCTTCCCCAACACTAAAACCTTCAGCTTAAAACTCCTGAAACCTTGAACCCTGAAACCCTAACAACACAAGACCCTAAACTAGAACTCCGCAAACCCTTTCTTTCTGTTGAGATTGTTGCCTGCCAGGCATTTCAGCGTCCTCCTGTGACCCTCAACCCCGAACCTTAAAAGCCCCCCGCAATGGTCTAGTAAGGCTTTCCTATCGTCAAGTGTCCTTTGGGTTTCCGTCTTTGGATTCTTGGATGCCGGTCTTCGAAGTTGCCGCGTGACATGCAACAGCGCCGTCAGTCATCTTTCTTATAGTCCTAAGTAGAGTTACGAGGGCCCTGATTGTGCTGTCAGTAGATGACTTTGGTTGCAAGTTCCCCACAAGTAGCCCCCCCCCCCCCCCCCCCCCGAAATGTAGTTTGGGGATTTATAGCCGGATAGTATTACTGAAGAAAGCCCTTACAACCACACTTGGACCTTGGAGGGCTTCTTTAACGGTCTAGGGTTGAGGGTTTAGGGCTACTTGTCGATGATAAGTTCCCGAAGTAGTTATCCGCCCGCCTTTGCTTGCCTAACAACGTGAAAACCCACTCGTACAGGCCGGTGTGTCGGGCTTAGGATTTAGGCTTACGGGCCGCAAAGTGGGGTTTAGGGTTTAGGGTTTAGGGTTTAGGGTTTAGGGTTTAGGGTTTAGGGTTTAGGGTTTAGGGTTGCAAGCATGATAACTTATGATGTAAGCCCTACACCCCAAACCATAAACCGCAGTTTGTATCGCAAAGGCAACCCCTCCATCCTACTTTGACGACCGACATCGCCCCCGAACTTAGGTTCGATTTTAAGGTTGAGGGTTTGGGGGGTTAGGTCCGGGTGTAGGTCTTGACGTTGGGAACCCTAACTTCAAACCCTAAACCCTAAACCCTCAAGCCTAAACCCTAAACCCTAAACCCTAAACCCCAAACCCCAAACCCCAAACCCCAAACCCCAAACCCCAAACCCCAAACCCCAAACCCCAAACCCCAAACCCCAAACCCCAAACCCCAAACCCTAAACCCTAAACCCTAAACCCTAACCCTAAACCCTAAACCCAACCTTGAGGCTCTGATCTACTCTGCTCTGGAGCTGGTCGGTGCCGCTGCCGCGGCTGGCGTCTTCATGGTGACGCATGAGGCAGGGTTTAGGGCTTAGGGCTTAGGGTTTAGGGTTTAGGGTTTCGGGTTGAGGGTGCAGGGTTGGGGGTTTAGGGTTTTAGGGGTTTAGGGATACTAGGAGAGAAGCTGAGACGGAGTCCCTCATCCTACTGTCCTTTCTTTGAAACCCCGGAGCAATCTGCGTGTATATGCTATATGTATATACTTAGAGTTTAGGTTTTAGGGTTTGGGGTTTGGGGTTTAGGGTTTAGGGTTTAGGGTTATACACACAAGCAGCTCCAAGAAAGTCCCCATACAACCACGAAAGTCCCTTATCCTGTGGTTTCTGACTTTGAGGTTTGGGATTTGGGTTTCCGGTTTATCGGGTTTGGGGTTTAGGGTTCGGAGTTGAGGGGTTGAGTTAGGGTGCTTACAACGCCTCTATTCGGGATGAAGGGCAGCCGGGCGTACTTCAAAAGCCCTGAACGGTTGAGCCTTGAGCATTCGGTCCAAAACCCTGAGAAGCCCCAAACACCCTCAACCCTAAACCCTAAACCCTAAACCCTAAACCCTAGACCCACACCGTAAACCCTTATCAGGGCCATGTCCCCTTGTCACGTGCTTACATAATCCAGGAACGCTCTGCGGGCTCTCAGTCCTGAAACCCCCTAAGTCCTGAGCCCTAGGCCTGAGCCCCGAGTCCTTAGCCTAACTTGCCATAAGAGGTGGAGACCGCCTTGACCGAGAAGAAGGAGGTGGACGCCTGAGCTTCGCAAGGCCAGTGGAGGGCTTCAGGGGGTGCTTAGGGCTTAGGGCTAAAGGGGGCACTACTTTGCTAAGGAAACCCTAAGGGTCCATGTACCCTCGTTATTACAAACTTGGGCCCCCCCCAGGGAGCCCGTTAAGGCCTAAGTATTCCTATCAGACACCTTCGGACCCTTATGACCCCAGCTCCTACATGAAGGTTTAGGGTTTCGGGTTTCGGGTTTAGGGTTTAGGGTTTGCGGCTTAGGGTTTGGGTGTGCTTAAGATTGAAATGGCTTGGGGGTGTTCATCCTGGCTTAGGGGTGTACGGGGTGTAGGGTTTCAGGTTTTCGGGCTTTAGGGCCTTAGGGCTTCACCAAACCTTAAACCCTAAACCCTGAGCCCTAGGTTTTCTGATCACCTGGGGAGGTTATGTAGTAGTAGTAGTAGTAGTAGTAGTAGTAGTAGTAGTAGTAGTAGTAGTAGTAGTAGTAGTAGTAGTAGTAGTAGTAGTAGTAGTACTACCTGAACCCTACAACCCTAAACCCTAATCTAAATCCCTAAGCCCTGAACCCTAAACGTCTAACCCCCTCAAACACACAAAAACCCGTTACACCATCCTACGAACCTTGGCCACTGGCCTCCAAACCCTGCAACTTTCTTAGGCCTCAACCCTCAACCCAAAACCCTAAACCCTACCGACCCTATAATCCTCAGCGCTTCTATAGTTGTAGATCCCCCGAAAGGCTACTCTATACCCATTAGCCCGCAACTTTCAGCCCCTCACCCAGCCCAAGGCCCCTAAGCCCTACACGCTGAAGCCCTTTGACTGAGCGTTTCGTCACCAAATGAGATCCTAAACCCTATAAACCCCAAACCCTAAACCCCAATCCTAAACCCTAAACCCTCAATTGGCGCATGCAGGTCATCCTTCTGTGCACAGCAGCTTCCGGGAGCACCCTGGGGTTCGGTTCAGGGTTTAGGGTTTGGGGTTTAGGGTTTAGGGCTAGGATTCAGGGCCCTGGACCACCGGAACCGACTGGTTTACGGTCAAAGCTTCAGGGAGTGTCTTCCGAAACCCGGAGAATGAGCGGGGAGATGAGAGCTGTGCAAAGGAAGGAAAAGTGCTCAGATCATGGTTTAGGGTTTAGGGTTTAGGGTTTGGGGTTTGGGGTTTAGGGTTTTTAGGGTCTGCCGTCCTAAGCCCTAAACCCGACAGGTTGAGGGCGAAAGCCACGATTTTTTTAAGAATGTAACTAGGCATGCAGATAGGAAGTATCGATATGACAACATCTGCACTGCACTTATGATGTATGTATACTGTATATGCGCATGTTTTTGTACAAAGGTTGTTCATCAAGAAGATCTTTACATACAATGTTAGCTATGTGTGTATATGTATTAAGTTCTATAAACACACACACAAATACACACACACACACACACACACACGGGTGTTTCATCAATCAGATCTATACAAAAAATGATAGCAATGTGTGTTTATGTATTAAGTTCTATAGACACACACACACACATATATATATATATATACATATATTATAATACTATATATATATATATTGTATATATATATATATACGTATGTGTGTACATGTGCGCGCGTGTACATATGCACAACTGATGAGCTAAATATTCCCTACAGTCATCGGCGCAAGAAACTCTGGGACGAAGCCAAAGCCACGAGCTCTAAGCAAGATCTGACATCGCAAGGGGATGTATACGAGGCCCTACGCCCACAGCCCAAACCCCGACGCCCAGACGCGAAACAGTCCAAAGCCCACGACACCACAAACCCAGGGTGTATGGTGTTGGATTTCGAGTTTAGTCTCTTGAAGTTTGAGCCTTCAAGGAAGCATCCCCCCCCCCAAAAAAAAATATATATAATACAACCACCTACAGGATGAAAGGACATGCCCTAACTTAAACCCTGATACCCTAGTACCCTCATACCCTCAGAACCTCATACCCTCATACCATCATACCCTCATACCCTCATACCCTTATACCCTTATACCCTAAACCCTGAAACAAGGTCGAGTTCTGCCAGTTCGCTCCGTGGTCTTTTTCTGTGCGAGAGGCTTCCCCACCTCCCCCAAGCCCCCGATGTCCTGATCATTTGTCAAACCCTAAACCCTAAACCCTAAACCCTGACCCCTAAACTGCCCCAACCCTAAACCCTAAAAGCCTAAACCCTAAGCCCTCAACACAAACACCAAGCCTCTGAGGCCTTGAAATGATGCCTTGAAAGGATCTTCGCGCTTAGGTGTTTAGGGTAGGTAAGAACGATATTTAGGGCCATGTTTTGCGTTTTGTTAGCGTATCTACCTTACCCTAGGTAAGCCCAACTCAAACACCTGGTCATTCGTTCGTGCGCGCGGCCTCCGTGGCGGCCGATGTCGAGGCAGGCTGTTGGTTGCAAGTGCGGCTGGTGAGATAAACCCTAAACCCTAAACCCTAAACCCTAAACCCTAAACCCTAAACCCTAAACCCTAAACCCTAAACCCTAAACCCTAAACCCCAACCGGTAACCCCAAACCCTAAACCCCAAACCCCAAACCAAGCCTTGATGGCTTCAACCTGGTCTCTTGTGTTTGAACCCTAAACCCTCAACCCTCTTCATGTAAGGGGGTTGTCAAGATTATAATCCTCTTTGGGGTACCCTAAATTTTAGGTGCCGTATTATGATCGGGATCCAAAAAGGGACCATAATTTTGGCCACCACCCAGTAGCAAGCTCACGGCCTCCAGGAGGAACAATCTTACATCCACAACGACACAAGCCCTGAGCCACATGTCTTCGATAACCTCTGAACCTTCGCCCCTGAGCCCGGTGACCCTAAACCCTAGACCCTAAACCCTAAACCCTAAACCCTAAAACCCTAAACCCTAAACCCTGAACCCTAAGCCCTAAACCCTGAACCCTAAGCCCTAAACCCAACGAAGCAATCCCTGGTCCCTATATCTTAGATGACGTGCTCGACTCAAAGACCCTGAGGTTCAGGATTTAGGCGTATCAATGTCCTATGAACCTTTCAGAGACGCAGGGGTTTAGGGTTTAGGGTTTAGGGTTTAGGGTTTAGGGTTTAGGGTTTAGGGTTTAGGGTTTAGGGTTTACTTGTACCCCTAAGCTGGCCCTAAGCCTGAACCGTAGACACCTTAAACCCTACGGGTTTGGAGTCGCTGTAGGCTTTAACCCCGGAAGGTTTGGGTTGATGGGAAAAGCTAAACGCCATCAGCCCTAAACCTGAAACCCAAAACTTAACCACGTTCCCAGCCCCACACCCTAAACCCTGAATTTTCAGGGCAACCCTAGACCCGGGGCCTAAAGCCTAAACCCTATACCCTAAACCCCCGGTCAGGGTGCGATCCATCTTTCAGCGGGACTCGAAGTTAGTGACAGCCCTTTGCGTGGCGTATCTTGGCCGAGTGGTGTCCCTGAGCCCTACAGCCTGAGCCGGTTGAGGGTTGGGGGGTTGTTTTCATCTCGAGGGGTGTTGAGGTCAAGGTTCAGGGTGCACAGGGTTCATTCCAGGGATAAAAAAACGAATAAAAGTAACAACACAACAAAATATATATATATATATATATATGTATATATATATATATGTATATATATATATATATGTATATGAGCATCGGACGAAACCTCTGGAAGAGGTAGCCATGATTAGAGGAGTCACATGGAATTTTACAAGCCTGCTCTGGCACGAGAACCCATAGGGGCCGACCCTAAACCGATACCCAACTTCTATAGACAATTCCCACATATCCGATAGGGGGCCGACCCTATTCCACGCAACCGTCGGGACACACTAGAGGTTTCGACCGCTTCTCATATATATATATATATATACATATATATATATATATGCTCGCCCCCCCCCCCCCCCCCTCCCATGATCCACACATTTGGCCTCGGGAAGGCTGGTTTTGGGAGGGGCGGGACTCCAGACTCCAGATTTCCAGAAAAAATCTGGAGTACCCCCAGACTCCAGACTCCAGATTTCCAAAAAATATGGAGTACCTCCAGACTCCAGATTTCCAGATAAAATCTGGAGTATCTCCAGACTCCAGATTTCCAGGAAAAAATCTGGAGTACCGGGACCCTGGACTCCAGATTCTGGAGTCTGTAATCTGGAGTCTGGGGCCCCGGGTACTCCAGATTTTTTCTGGAAATCTGGAGTCTGGAGTCCGGGGCCCCGGTACTCCAGATTTTTTCTGGAAATCTGGAGTCTGGAGTCCGCGGCCGCGGTGGAAATCTGGAGTCTGGAGTCCGGGGCCCGGGTGCATATGGAGTCCGGGGCCCATGTTCTCCACATGCACGTTTAGGGATTGCGGTTTAGTGTTTATTGTTCAGGGTTTGTAGGGTTTAGTGTGTGTTTAGGGTTCAGTGTTTAGTGTTTAGGGTCTAGTGTTTAGGTTTTGGTTTTAAAGGTTTAGGGTTTACTTTTTAGGGTTTAGGTTTAAGCGACTTGGATAATGTCTAAAACCCTAAACCTGATAATGATGAAGATTTAAAACCCCTAAAGGACTGCAACCCCATGTTTTTTTGGCTTGGGGTTGGTTTAGGGTTCAGGATGTGTTGTTTCGGGTTTAGGGTTTAGTGTGCAGTGTTTAGGGTATAGTGTGTAGGTTTCAGAGTTTAGTTTTTTTGTGTTTAGGGTTGAGTGTTAAGTTTAGGGTCTAGAGTTTAGGTTTAGGGTTTAGGGTCAAGCGACTTGGCTAAAACCCTAAACCAAATAAAACCCTAAACTCTAAAATCCAAACAGTAAGCATCTGAAACCCCGAGGGGTTTTTGGTTTCAGGTTTAGATTTAGTAGGGCTTGAGGTTCCGGCTTCGGGGTTTACTGTTTAGTGTTTAGGGTTTAGTGTGTAGGGCTTAGTGTGTAATGCTTAGGGTCTAGTGTTTAGGGTGCAGCGTTTAAATGTTTAGGGTTTAGTGCTTAAGCGTTTAGGTCTACGTGTTAAGTGTTTGGGGTTTGTGCTAAGGGCTTAGTGTTCAGTTTTTAGGGTTAGTGTTTAGGGTCTAGTGCTGAGTGTTTAGGGTTTAGTGCGAAGGGTTTCGGGTTTGGGTCTTAGGGTTAAGGGTTTTAAGGGTTTTAAGGATTTTTACAAATTCAAATGATCTGGGGAAGGCACCAGGGCTTCCCCAGACCATTGCCAACTTTAAAAACCCTGCCGTTTAGGCTTTAGGGTTTAGTGTTCAGGGTTTAGTGTGTAGGGTTTTTGTGTGTAATGTTTAGGGTTTAGTTTTTAGGGTGTAGTGTTTAAGTTTTTAGGGTCTAGTGTATGGGGTTTAGTGCCTAAGCGTTTAGGGTTTCGTGTTAAGTGCTTGGGGTTTGTGCTAAGGGCTCTTAGTGTTAAGTTTTAGGGTTAGTGTTTAGGGTCTGGTGCTGAATGTTTAGGGTTTAGTGTTAAGGGTTTCGGGTTTGGTTTTTAGGATTAAGGGTTTCAAGGATTTTTAGAATTTTAAATGATCTGGGGAAGGCACCGGGGCCCCCCAGACCATCTTTCTAAAACTTTTAGAAATTTAAATGGTCTGGGGAAGGCACCGGGGCTTCCCCAGACCATCTTAAAATCTTATCAAAATCCTTGAAATTCTGTGTAAACATTCTAATTTTTTCACAGGTTTTCAAGACCTTAAAATGCTTACACATTTATGTGGCTGCTCTTTTAGGATTTTAAGGTTTTTCAAAGTTAGTTGTCAATGGTCTGGAGAACCCGGTGCCTTCCCCAGACCATGTAAGAAAATTTTACAAATCCTTTAACAGGACAGGATTGTAGGATGTTCAATTCTAAAATCCGTAACTTCCTTAATTTTGAACGGCTGCCCTTTAAAAAAATGCAGGTATTTTAGAATTTTAAAGGATAAACGTTTTCAGGTTCTTAAGGACTTTAAAGCCTTTTAAATACTGAAAGTTTTGAATGGCTTTAAATACCTTAAAGCCCTTAAAACTTTACAGGGGCTGCCCATTCAAAAACAATTAAGGATTTTAAGGGTTTTGAAAATTTGAAATGGTCTGGGGGAGCCCCGGTGCCTTCCGCAGATCATCTAAATTTTAAAAAACCCCGAAACCCTGAAAAGCCTCAAAATTCTAAATGGCTGCCCTTCTAAAATTTTATGGAGCCGCAAGACACACGTTTCAGAAGCAAAAATGCACATAAAAACACTAGTGTTTTTATAGGGGATAATATAATAGAGCCTTCTGTGTTTTCCAGTACAGTTTTTGCTGCATTTTCCGAGGAAAAAACAGAAAATCAGACAAAGACGAAGACAGGAAAACCACAGGTGTGGATCATGGGGGGGGGTGGGGGTGACTTTATTTATTTATCTATTTATTGATTTATGTTTATTCATTTGTTTTTTATTTATTTGGAATAATGCGTTTGGAGCCTGACCTTTCGTGTGGATGTGCAGTGCTCTTGACGCCAAGTTGAGGGAACCCTAACCCAGAACCCTGAACCCTAAACCCTAAACCCCGAAACCCTAAACCCTAAACCCCTAAACCCTAAAAGTCCCAAGACTGCCCACCCCCAGAGATTCCTGGCACAGAACCCTGCGGAGCATGTTGCCATTCCTCAGGTATTTTGCCCTACTTGGCTGTGCCTGCCGGCTTGCAGCCAGTTGCTTGTAGGGTCTAGGGTTTAGGGTTTAGGGTTTAGGGTTTAGGGTTTAGGGTTTAGGGTTTAGGGTTTAGGGTTTAGGGTTTAGGGTTTAGGGTTTAGGGTTTAGGGTTTCGAGATAGCTTTTGGCGAAGTACCGGACGATGCCCGCACGCAACTACTAGTACCAACCGGGTCTGAGAGGTCCGGATTAGGGTTTAGGGTTTAGGGTTTAGGGTTTAGGGTTTAGGGTTTAGGGTTTAGGGTTTAGGGTTTAGGGTTTAGGGTTTAGGGTTTAGGGTTTAGGGTTTAGGGTTTAGGGTTTAGGGTTTAGGGTCCTCTAGATGCTCATTGTCCACTGGTCCATTGACAGAATTCATCGAGTGGCGGGGGGGGGGCTTCCCCCCTTAGGGTTTAGGGTTTAGGCTTCAGGGTTTAGGGTTTTCAGGGTTTAGGGTTTTCAGGGTTTTGGGGTTTGGGTTTTGTGTACATGTTTAGGGTCCAATGTTTAGGGGTGCCTGGTGCTCAGGGTCTAGGACTTAGGGCTTCGGGTTTTTGGGTTTACGGTCCAGGGTTTAGGGGGTAGGGTTTTCAGGGTTTTCAGGGTTTTGGTTTAGGGTTTACGGGTTCATCCAAGAAAGGGGGAGTCCTCTCCACAGCAAGAACAGCTAATCAACGGCAGGTGTGACTTGGAGTGCTTGTGTTGGGGTTTCGACGATTGGTTCTTGTTATGGTTTGGGCGCCGTCTCAATGTCTGAGACCTCACATCGCGCACACTGATTTCCTTAAAGCGAAGCCCCTAACCCCTTAAACCCTAATTGGATGTGAGGGGTACCCTAAACCCTAAACCCTAAACCCTAAACCCTAAACCCTAAACCCTAAACCCTAAACCCTAAACCCTAAACCCTAAACCCTAAACCCTAAAGAATGGCTCAAACTCAGCTCATCCTGAAACCCTTCAGACAAGAGCAAGAACAAATCCTACGCCCCAATGCCCTACCCCCTAAATTAATCCCCTAAGCCCTAGGCCTTAAACCTTAAACCTTAAACCCGCAACCCTAAAGCTTAAAACCTTAACCCAAAACCCTAAAACCCGAAACCCTCAAAAGCCCTTGAAGGCCTCATGGGAGCCTTTGTTTTGAGGCCTTGCGGGTCCTCATCGACCTCTGGCTGAAGGGCTTGGACTTCGGCGTCACCACTTCCGACCCAGGAGATGAGTTTTTTTTAAGTTTTTTTTTTTGGGGGGGGTTGTGTTTAGGGTTTAGGGTTTAGGGTTTGGGGTTTGGGGTTTAGGGTTTAGGGTTTGGGGTTTGGGGTTTAGGGCTACAACTCTACAATCCTTATCAAACCCTACAGCCACACGTGAGATTTGACAAGCCCCTGCTGTACGGCGTTTAGGGTTTAGGATTTAGGGTGTAGCGGATCGTGAAGGTGCACTCGATATGTTGCATTGACTGGTCTTCCGTAACCAGTGCCCTAAACCCTAAACCCTAAACCCTAAACCCTAAACCCTAAACCCTAAACCCTAAACCCTAAACCCTTGTGGGGAGTAGGGTTTAGGGTGCCAAAGCCAGTGATCCTTCGCGGCAGGGCTTCTCCTTCAACCCAACGGACCGGGCCTTCTCGCTGAACCCACAGGCGGCGCACAGCGCCCATCTGGCGCGGGTGCGGCCGCGCCTGCTTGAATTTGGCCAGGCGCCTCGGAGCGTGCAGCTCGGGCGCGTGAAGCCGCGCCTGCTGCAGTTGCAGGGGGTGCCGCAGCAGCAGCAGGTGCCAGCGCAGCCCATGATGCCCCAAGATGCGACGTCGCCATGATGGTTGCTTTTTGGGTGCTCTCAGGGGAGGTGGTGTGCGTGTGCCCTGGGGGGCCACGTCCATCTCCCCTGCCCCCGTTGTTCCTGCTCTTCGGTCTCCTGTTCCTCTCTCTTGTGTTTTTTTTCCCTCTACTTGTCTCTCGCTGTACCAAGGTGCGCTGGGGGAGATGGTGTTTGTCTGGGGGGGTTGGGCCAGAGTTTTTTTTTTTTCTCTTCCTTTCTTTCTGTTCTTTCTGAAGCTGTCAGTTTTGTACGACTTGGAGTGTAAGGCCTCCAATGCATGATTCTGATCTGGGGATCTTTGAATGCGCAGACACAGAACCACTTGGAGCTCATCACGGCTTCAGGACATGAACTTGCGGATGGGTCTGCTATCGCAGTCATGATGTCTCTAAGGCACAGATGACTCAGATGAAACATGAGTGGTCGTTTTTTTTCTCCACAGAATGCCGGAAGGCCACATGTCGAATGGCTTTCGTTGTTGCTTCGGCGGCCGTCGTGGTCCTAGTCTGATGTTTTGTAGTGTGGTTTGCCTCTGTTCTCATCCCGAGCGACGTCATGGACTGTTAGGCTTGAGTCCCAAAACATGGACAAAGAGCATCAGCTGCGGGTAGTGCATGAAGGGTGCAGAAGCCTTTTGTCGAACTGTGAGATGGAGAAGGAGAGCCAAATCAATCCTGACTGCAGCTGTAGCTGACATCATGGAAATTACCGGGCTGCGTGACGATTGTTTTGACCTTCGTGAGCATATCCGGGGCATCAAGTGTGGACACAAGTTCCGGGTGGACCACCTTATCAAGGCTGCCCGTGTTGCGTGTGACATGTGTGACAAGCAGGCTGGCTCGGGAGATGATTCACAGACCAGCATCCATCATTTCTTCAAAGTGTCAGGATCTGAGGCTCCTGAGACCGAGCCTGTCATGGATGATTCCAAAAGACCGTCCCCGCTTCCGACGCTGAGCTGCAGGATTTCTTCTCCTGCGGTGCAAGGGGGTCCGCCTTGCCGCCACATGAGATGGCATTCGGCCAGTCTGTGGATGACTGGGAGCTTCGTCACATCCCTGCTCAAGTTTGGCCTGCAACTCATTGCAAAAAAACGCAAGTTCGAGTGGCACAGCAAAGACTTGGGCGCGTCAGCTGCGTCTTTCCATGATTCAGCGCGGTGCTTGGATGGGTCTGGGCGCCAGTCGCATGAGCCGGTAACCCTGGATTGTGAAGGGCGTCTGCGTCAGTCCATGCCAAGTCCTGTTGAGCAGCCTTGCTTTCCATCCCAGACTACAGCAGAGAATCTCTTGCCAATGATGGTTCTCATGTTCAACATGGTACAAGCGATGCAACCATCTTCTTCAGCTAGGGGTGCTTCTGTGGATATCGCTCGTCCTCGCCCACACGGCGCAGAGCCATGCCGACAGGGCGATGCTATGACAGAGACCTTGGGTGACTGCGCTGCAAGATGGAAGAGACTATTGCTTCCAGACGCCTTCGGCAGAATGCCAAATCTCGAGGCCATAATTGGCCTTGCGGCTTCCCATCCAAAGCCGCCGCAGCGAGCTCTCTACAGCCACCCCGGTGAGGTCAAACGCCTTCTAGCTCAAGACGGGGCTTCGACCATCGGCGTCTTGTTCAAGCCGGACAACATGTCTGGAAGCGTCGCCGTTTATTTAAAATCAGGCAAAGTCATTATTCAGGGCAACTCGCGCCAAAGCAAAATGATGATTGAGAAGATGGTGCAGCCATGGACCCAAATGTGGCCACTTGGAGGAGTTGCAGCCAGGCGCGCTGGCGCTGCTTTCTCCAATCTCCCTACTCCAGAAATGGCGCGAGCCATGGCTGCAAACTTGCCTGGAGCCGGATAGAAATCTTTTCACTAGTCTGTTTGTGCATACATTTTGTTTTGCCTGCATGACAAGGCGCATGGTGCAGCCGTAGGCCACTTTGTGCCATTGCAGAAACACCTGCCACGTTGGTAGGACAATTCGGGCAGCGAGACGGCTACCCTGCAGGGAAATGAGGGAAATACTGGCCAGTGGGATTGCTTGCCTCTGTCTTGACTCTTGATGTGCTGCTTGCAGTGGCTCAAGTTTTCTTGCTGTACGTATTGCCTCCCACTCATGCGCAACTTAGTGGATGAGCTCTCGCAAGCTTGTTCTCGTGCGCTACAGCACAGGCAGCGCTATCCTGCTCGACCGATTTCTCCAAGGGCCAAAGAGGTTCTAGACTTGGCGTGGCAGAGACTCCTGCGCGAGGGCCAAAGACTTAGCAGCTCAGAGGTGCCGGACTCTCTTTCGGATGGTTTCTGCAAGAACACTGCTTTCCAGCTTCTGCAGGCAATTTCGAGAGGGTTGGAAGTGGCCAGCTGCATCAGGCCTTTGATTCCGTCTGACGCAGCGCGTATGTCTGGCACTGCTGTGGCGCCAGTATTATGCTGTGCAGCTGGCAACCCGGGCCGTTCAGGATGCGCTTCGATCGATGGCGCTCATGTCCTGTGGCATAGGTTGGTTGGTAGCCCATGGTCTGCTGCAACAGCCATGGATAGGCTAGGTCTGCACCTTTTGGGCTTGCCTGCGGCGAGACTCCCGTCGGGCATTAGTATCCCTGGTGCCTCGCACTTGCACCTCCTTGCAAGAGGGGGCCCTTCTTACCATAGTTGTGCAGTTCTCTGGAGGGTCGACAGTCCTTTCGTTTTTGCTGAAATCACTAGTGTCGGGTCGAATTGCCGCTGTTGGGTTTCTGTTTCCTTTCAGGGTGCGCTGGTAGCTTGTGTAGGGTTCGTCGCCATGCCTACTCAAGGCGGCACAGACCTTGAACAAAAGTGGCATGCTGAGCTGGAGGGCCTGCGAGCGGATTTGCATATCCTTAGAAGCTCTTATCGGTCTGAGACAAGGGCCCCGAAGATTTTGATCTTGGGGGACTGGAATGTACAGCCCTCGTGCCTTGGAGGCGGCCCTGACCCGCGACCTTTGCGTGATACTTGCTTGTCAGGACTAAATTCTGATTTTTCGTTGATCCTTTTGAACCCCTCTCTTGCAGGAGACCATGCAAGACAAGTCATGCTGCCGTACCGTCAGTCACAAGTTTCTATTAGAACATGCGACACTCACTACGGTGCAGGCCAGTCAAGGGCCATAGACCTCGCGCTGTGCGCCCAGGACACCGAAGCTCAAGTTTTCATACATAACGGTCTCCACTGTGCCCAAAGCGCTGCGTGCAGCTGGGCAATGTGTGCAGGTTTTGGGAAGAGCGACCACTTCCTGCTTGAGGCTAGGGTCAGCTTGGACACCCTGTCGTCCGAAACCGAGGCTGGCGACAACAACAACTCTGGTTGTCAGTTTCCTCGCCAGTGGCACATGACTACAAGATGGCAAGAGGCTTTCATTCATGTTGAGCCTGCAATCACCGCTTTGGTAGCCTTGGTTGTCTGTCTTAGGGTTTCTTTGGATGCTGCTTTGGATTGTCGCAAACGTTTTCCTGCTGTAAGCATTAGGAGATGGTTCCTTGACTGCGTATGTTGGTTACAGTGGCTTTTAGCGTGCGTGGCGCGAGATGGCTGGGTTCATCCTAGCTCCAGCGCAACGAATAACACGGCTCCGGCCCGGAATGCCCCTGCCCTCGCCGCGCATTCAAACTCCACCACTGAGGTTCGCAGTTTGCTCAGGTCATTTCTTGCCGCCTCTGCAGATTTGCCTGTAAATGTGGTTCAGAAATGTTTCAAGCTTTTGCGAAAGCCTAAGGTTCAGCTCCCTCCTTTTATGCAGGCAGCAGGTGTTCCATTATCGAGAGCTGGGACACACCGAGCATGGTGTGACAAACTAAGAGCACAATGTGCCGGGCCCACTTTGCCTTCACAGGAAGTAGAGCTGCGCATGTGCCGTGCGGCTGCTTCCCTGCTGGGCAGGGCTTGGGCAGCACGAAGTCAGCATGCTCCAGACATTTTTGAACCGGAGGTTTGCGCAGTTCTATCAGGCTGGAAATCATCAACGGCAATCCCCCCGGACCTCATTCCGCGGGCGGCTTTTGTCTGCAATAATACAGCATGGCGAACACTGGTGTGGCGATTGTGCCAACTTGCAGGACCGGGTTCCTGGGCACTCCGACCCAGCCTTTGGCGTTGGGCCAGCCTGGGCACAACATACAAAAAGGGGGATGTTCATGATTGCAGCTCGTGGCGTCTGCTCTTCATCAGGTCCCAAATGGGGCTTCTTCAGGAAGGCTTGCTTGCTATACATCTTCGTCCTGCAATTTGGGGGTCCCTCTGTGAAGGCCAGTCTGGTTACATGCGGAGCACGGACGACCCACTTATGGTTCTACATGATCTTTCCATGGACGCCCTGTCTTGTGGTAGGTGTTTTTTCGCTGTTTTAGGTGATTTTGAAAAGGCTTTCCCCTCAACATGGCGCGAAGATATTCTGTGCCTAGCAGCCAAGTGTCCTGGAGTTGCTGGCGGTGTCCTCCATCTGCTTGGCGATGCCTTAGCTTGGGATGCTGTTCATGTGCTCCTCGCTGGTTCGGGGGTCATTAATATTTGCCAGGGTTTGCCTGAAGGAGGTTGCTTAGGCCCCATCCTCTATACGCTGTTGCCAGATTCCCTGGCCCGCATCTTGGCGCAAGAGTCGTGTGGAGTGGCAATGCAGCCTGGTATCCCGCTGCTGTGGCAAGGTCATCAATGGAGTGGACAGGGCACGCCGCGAGACGATTGGACTAGGAGAATCTTGCACTCTCTTCCGCAGGGTCCGGATTTGCCCTCCTGTGCAGCCCTGCGACGACAGCAGGACCTGGAGGCCTCAGCAGCTCGTGCCTTGGACCTCAATGCTGCAGACCGTTTGGCTATACTCCTGCACGCGGATGACCCTGTGCTCCTTGCCTCGTCATGGGGAGAGCTTTGCAGGATGCTGCTCATCGTGGAAAGATGGGCTCCTTTGCATGGTGCCTGTTTCCATGTGGGGGCAGACAAAGCAGTCCTGATGAGAATCGGGTTCTGGAGCCATTACCCCCATCATGTTTCGTCCCAAGCTATCTGTGGCGCCGACGTGCCTTTCAATCTGCAACTACAACCACAAGTGGCTTGGATGGTTGTGGTCCCAAGAGGGTGGTGCCTCTGAGACACTGCAGATCCGACTGCGATCTGCCAGTGCTCAGTTTGCATCCCTTTCAGGACTTTGTATTCAGGGGTCTTTTCCTTTGCCTTTTGTTCTCGGGTTGTTTGACTCTAAGGTTGACGGGGTTCTAAGTGTAGGCAGATGGCTTTATGCGGTCATGGCGCCTGAGGCGGAAGAGTTGCTGAACAGTACGTTTGACAAATGGGCTAGGGTGTTAGTAAGGATGCCACCGTGGCAGTCTGCGCACCTTGCCCGCTGGGAGTTGGGTTGGGGTCTCACAGGTTCTGCGCGCGCTCTCCTTGACGTTGCTTCCCGCCGAGCGCGCATTCAGGCATGGCCATATGAGGATTGGTACCGTAAAGCGTTTCACAGAGCCTCGTCGTCTCCCGCATCTTGGGCTGCTCGAAGTAGGCAGCTACTGCAGACATGGGGCATATGTGACTTTGTTGAGGGTGACACTGGAGCAGGGCTTCGAGCTTATAAGACTTATGTCCGCGCCTCCTTGCAACAGATCTGTTCTGCGAAGACAGCACAGGTGATGACTGCCTCCTCGCAAGCCCCACTCCTGACCAATGCTTTCCCACGAGGTGAGCCATCTAGTATGCTCGCGACTATCCTGCGAACCCCTGCGGACTGGGACACTTTGGTAGCCGCAAGATCGATCTGCAGGCTTAGACTGGGTTTACTTACGCTAGGTGCTAAAGGGGATAGACCCTCTCGGGCAAGAGTGGTGCAGTGCGTGGCCTGTGGACGGCCCACAGTGGAACCACTTGCACACACTTTGCTTCGATGTGAGGCATGGGCCTCCTTTCGGCACCCTCCCGAAGTGTGGCAGGGAGCATCGCTGCAGGAGATCTTATGCTTACAGCCAGAGTCTGCTGGCTTCAACCATTTTGCTTCGATGGCGGTGGCTGTGGAGCGTCATGCCAAGGCTTTCTGGTCTGCAAAACCCGGCGCCTTGAGGCGGATGTGGCCGTGATTATTGTGCGTGGGCCGCAGGTGACAAGGATGTGCAAAAATAGAGAGTGATTTGATCGGCAACTTGGCGAACATAACTGATCAAGCCCATCCTGCTGAGCTATGGGCCACACTGTTGTGTGGTTCCGGCCAGGAGGTTGCCGGGGTTTTGTCTTGTGTTGACCCGGAACACTTCTCCCACTGTGTGGTCCAGGGTAACCAGCGTAACCAGCGTTTATATTCTCGAGTTATAGGGATTCTAGGGCCTGGGGCTAAGGGCTGAGGGTCGCCCACGCGCTTTTAGGGTTTAGGGTTTTGGGTTTTGGGTTTGGGGTTTTGGGTTTAGGGTTTAGGGTTTAGGGTTCAAGGCTTCAGGGTTTAGAAGGTTTAGGGATCAGGGGGGTTCGCTCTGTCTTGGCCCGGCCAGTGTATTTCACCCGTCAGGACCCTTTCACGTCTTCTCACATCGATGTCGGCACCTTAGACCCCAACCCACCACAAGGCCCAAAGGGGCCAACGGCGGGCCAAAGGGGCTTGGGGTTGGGGTTTAGGGTTTAGGGTTTAGGGTTTAGGGTTTAGGGTTTAGGGTTTAGGGTTTAGGGTTTAGGGTTTAGGGTTTAGGGTTTAGGGTTTAGGTGTTTAGGTGTTAAGGTGTTTAGGTGTTTAGGTGTTTAGGTGTTTAGGTGTTTAGGTGTTTAGGTGTTTAGGTGTTTAGGGTTTAGGGCTTAGGGTTTGGGGTTTATGGGTGAGGGTTTAGGGCCATAGGGGCCAAAAGGGAGGCTTGGCTTAGCCTCTTCGACTTTGAGGGCTTCAGCATGCTACACCCTAAACCCTAAACCCTAAACCCTAAACCCTAAACCCTAAACCCTAAACCCTAAACCCTAAACCCTAAACCCTAAACCCTAAACTGAAACCCCCAGCACCGCAGCCTGTGCAGTGGGCCGGATCTTTGCCAGGTTCAGTTGGGGATGAGCTTAAAGTTGTAGAGGCCCGAATTGTACGAAGCAGTGTATGGGCCCAATCCCTATATGGTCACTCCTCTCAGTTAGGGTTCCTTTTCAATTTCCTATTTTCAGGTGGCCCCTCTTCTTTAGGGTACCCAAAAAGGGACCATAATTCGGAGAAGCGACCATATGAGGTAGGTTCTATGTTGCTGTTCTTGGTGAGTGTATTTACGGTTTCATTCATGGGGCCTCCGAAAAAAAAACACAAATTTACGTGTAGTAGCCCATACGGATACATGTTCTTCTGACAGCATCCGCCTCAGCTTAAAACCCCAACACCTACTTAGATTTTGCCAGCAGCCACCTCGGTCTTGTATTTAGGCTCAGCTGGTTGTTGTTTCCCCTGCGCGTGCGCGCGCGCTTTCTCGAGCTGACTTTGCTCTTTCCGCCTTCCTGAACACTCGGCTCGGTTGAGGGTTTAGGGCTCTGATTTTGTAGTGGTTCAAGAACCCCCTGAACCTCGAAACCCTAAACCCTACAAACCCCCTAAACCCGAGGAAGAACCCGGTACCCTGCACTGCAAGTTCAAGCCCCCCTATAAAGAAATTAAAACATAAGAATAACTCAATCGCGAAGCCCAGTTCTATAGGTTGATCATTCGGAGGCTTCCTAAACGCTAAGCCTTACACCCTGAACCCTGCACCCTAGACCCTAAACCATAAACCCTAAAGCACTGCACTCCTCACAAAAAGGGGGCCAGTTAGGGCGCAAGCCTCACGATTTTTGGGCAATCTAGGGTTTAGGGTTCAGGGAGTTCAGGGTTTAGGGTTCTGCATGATCTTTCTGCGCGAGTTGAGGCTACAAGCGCAGTACAGCGTCGGGATACTTCTTCCAGAAGCTTGGCGTTGTCAGATGGGTCTCATGCAGCCCGAAATCCTATGCTCTTAAAGCCACTTGGTTTAACCCGAAACCCTGCGTATAAAGTAAGCCTTGCCCCTTGAAACTCGCCCTGAAATCAGCAGGTGCAAGAAAGTCCCAAGAAAGCTCCCCAAAAGAGGCCTTCTCAGCCCGAAACCCTAAACCCCCGTGAACATCTCCCTCCAGATCCGGTCCTAAACCCTACCCAAAAATCAACACGCCCAAGCCCTAAACACCAAACACTTCTAAGCCGCAAGCCCTAAACCCAAAAATCCTCAAATCCCAAACCCCAAGCCCCAAACCCCAAACCCTAAACCCTAAACCCTAAACCCTGAACCCTGAACCCTAAACCCTAAACCCTAAACCCTAAACCCTAAACCCTAAACCCTAAACCCTAAACCCTAAACCCTAAACCCTAATTCGCAGCCATGCCCTTAGAGTCAGGAATGTCTTGGGTTGCATCCTCATGGCCGCCGTCGCCAGGCCAGAGCTCCTTGCTGTCGCCGTTCCGGGTGTTTGGGGTTTAGGGTTTGGGGTTTAGGGTTTAGGGTTTGGGGGTTGAGGGTTTACATAGGGTTTAGGGCCCTTGAGATATTTCATGCTTCCCTTATGAGGCTTTCGACGAGGATATTTAGGAATATTGGAATATCCTTTTCAGGGTTTCAACCTACCCGGCTTGAGGGTTCGGGCTTTTGAGTCGAGACTTTCTAGTGTCAAATCGTTGGGTTTGGGGTTTAGAGTTTCGGGGTCCAGGGCTTTTAAGTTAAGGGCTAAGGGGTTTGCGATTATGCTTCTTGAACGGGCCTTCTTTAGGGCTCCAGCGCTTCAAGGGTCTTATTGTCTTATGGATGTGGATTTGTTGGGGCAGGGTTTGGGGATACAGGTACACCTAACCCCCCTCCCCCCCCAAGGGCTCACCAGGATTTTAGGGTGTAGCTGCCTGTCCACCCTAAACCCTAAGCATGAAACTTTAAACCCTCAAAACTTATCCTAAACCGCTAAACCCTAAACCCCTAAACCCTAAACTCCTGTACCCCCAAACCCTAAACCCTAAACCCTAAACCCCTGAACTCTACCCCCCCCCCCCCCCAAGAAAACAAAAACTTACCTCATCCGGAAGCCATGAACCTCGCTCCTGGGCCCCATCGTCCGCAACCCCTAAACCCTAAACCCTAAACCCTAAACCCCAAACCTTAAACCCTAAACCCTAAACCCTAAACCCGAAACCCTAAACCCCGAGCATGCTTTGCTGGAGTCGGAGCTGTACCGAGGATGAGCGCAGGATGCTCGGCCGCTTCACCAGCTGGTTCAGCAAGTTGTGGAGCTCAGCACGTTTAGGGTTTAGGGTTTAGGGTTTAGGGTTTGGGGTTTAGGGTTTAGGGTTTAGGGTTTAGTCTGATACAGGGTGCGCCCTATGCTGCGAGAGTCAAGTGCGAGGTAAATCGCACAAAGACGTGGAAAGACGCAGAGCGCAACAAAGCAATGGCCGAGAGCAAGGCGAAGTTCGACCTCGAGATCATGTGGAGACTCTCTGATTCGAAGACGCCTTGAAGAGAATGCACCCTAGATCCTGGCCCTCATGTTCACCTTCCCTAAACTCTAAACCCTTCACCCAAAACACCCAAAAACCTAAACCCTAAGCCCTAAGTCCATGCTTTCCTCAAAAGGCCAAGGGCTCTGTTATCTAGGGTTTATGGTTTTTTGGGGGTTGGGGTTTAGGGTTTGGTAGGGTGTATAATTTATGGGCGCATATGTCTAGCCTTCGCAAGAAGAGCGCGCAGGCACAAGAAGGCAATGAATCAGCATCTTGGAAGCAGTGTTCGAGTCCCTAAACCCTAAACCCTAAACCCTAAACCCTAAACCCTAAACCCTAAACCCTAAACCCTAAACCCTAAACCCTAAACCCTAAACCCTAAACCCTAAACCCTAAACCCTAAACCCTAAACCTAACCCTAAACCCTAAACCCTAAACCCTAAACCCTAAACCCTAAACCCTAAACCCTAAACCCTAAACCCTAAACCCTAAACCCTAAACCCTAAACCCTAAACCCTAAACCCTAAACCCTAAACCCTAAACCCTAAACCCTAACCCTAACCCTAAACCCTAAACCCTAAACCCTAACCCTAAACCCTAAACCCTAAACCCTAAACCCTAAACCCTAAGTCCGAACCAGTTTCTGGAGGAGGGCTTCGGGCTCGGGGTTTCGGTCAACCCTCAACGAGGACCCAACTGTTAGAAAGCCAGACCCAAAGGGTCCATGTACCTGATTAGTACTTGTGAGGCACCAGATTCCTTGGAGTTTAGGGTTTAGGGTTTAGGGTTTAGGGTTTAGGGTTTAGGGTTTAGGGTTTCAGGTTTAGGGTTTAGGGCTTAGGGTTTAGGGCAAAGGGTCCATGTACCTTATTAGTATATACCTGGGCCCTTTAAAGGCCTTATATAGGATGTGCTTTAAGGCCCAAGTATTCCCTATTTAGTTACATGGACCCTTAGGGAAAGGCCTGAACCCTATCTGTACAGAATCTCCCGTGTTTTTTTGATTCGGGGCTGCCCTAAAGCCCAGACCCCGCAACTCTCAAAACCCTGAACCCCAAAGCCCTAAAACCATAAAGCCCTAATTCCCCAAAACTCTAGAACCCCAAGCCCCAAAGTCCTAAGTCGAGAAAACCCTAAAGCCCTGTATGTAGAGAGGCACAGGTTTGTATAGTTCAGAGTGCCAACTCCGAAGGATGGCCCAAAGAGCGCAAGGATGACACGCACAAATCAAGGAATGTAAGCGTACCAGAGGTACCATTCCCAAGGCTCCGTTTTGGGATGCCATGTTGTGTAGACAAAATCTTTCAAGTCAAGATCTTTTGTTGCTCGCTTCTGGCCTTAGTGCTAAAAGTCCGTCGGGCAGTGATTGGCCATTCGCAGGTCATGAGCCCAAAAGTAACGCTCAACTAGTCAGTTTTTTCCCGAACATGGAGGTGCCTGAGCGATCGGAGCTTTCGGCACGGGATGAGAGACGGGAGGTATCCAGTCAAGATGGCAGGATATCCAGCCAGTCTGCGCAACCTTCGCAAGCCTCCGAGCAAAGGGGGACCGAGGAATCGATCGAATCGGGAGCACACAATCCAAATCCTTTTTGGAGTGAAGCTGTTCAGGGAGAATTCAATCTACGACGCCAGAGACCAGCCTTTTTGGACCAAGAAGCAAAGGTTCGTGAAGAGAGACAGGACGCGGAGCTGGTCTTAGAGCCAGACTATGGGAGGCTTGCGGACGCACCGGCTCCTGTGGAGCCGGGGCAACCCGTGGTTTTGGCCCCAGAGGGTCAACAACTTGTGGAGTCTCCAGCGAGAAGATCCGTGTCCTCAGGGGGTACGTTGTCAAAGTTGGAAAGAGGTCTCACGCCGCACGATGGAGAGATTGGAGAAGGTGAGAGCCGCCTGGAGAATCAGATGAGACGCATGCAAGAGCTCATGTCGCAAATGGTTGCGGCTCAGGGGGTCATGCAAGAGCGTCTGGCTCGGGTGGAAGAAGAGCGAGCTTCATCGATGCAGTCGGTGGCAAGCAAAGAGGGAGCAGCTCCACAGACGTACCATTCTCTAGATCAGTGGCGACAGTCGAGCCAAGCTCAACCTGACAGCAGACCTGCACTCACGAGCATGGATGAGCCTCTGGAAATGTGGTATGGTGGCGATGCGTCGTTATCATCAAGGTGCACTGAGTCCAAGGAGGTAGATGTGGCTGTTGTAGGTAGGACGAGTAGCAGTGTCAGCTTCGGACCAATGGGCCCCGAGGGTCATGGTCATGGTCAGTTTCCAGCAGATGAGCTTCAGGGTCAAGGGATGGGGTATTCAGGGGTGGTTGGTGTAGGGAGGGCTAACCCGTACATGCCTCAAATCACCACAAATCCACCTGATAATCGCGCCGAGAACAAGAAGCCAGTGGAGACTCAGGGAGAGTGGCCCAACTCAGGGCAGATGGGCTGCGCAAGGGGGGGACTCTTTGGCAGCAATGAGGCCCGGCCGAGTCTTGGAGCTTGCTTGGGGCCGACGCAATATGGGTTACCGGGCACAGAGGGGCTCATGAGTAGGTCTTTGGGAGGGCCGGAACTTCATCAGGGTCATTGTGGGATGTTTCAGGGGCAAGGGATGAACCGTCAGGCTACCCCAATCTTCGAAGTCCCAAACATTGGTCAACCTATCTTGGTTATGGTAGATGGTAGGCTCCGGGAAGCTAGGGTCAATTCTTCGGGAGGGTTGGAGGTTGTGCCTCAAATCCCAAATCAAGGGCATCAACATTTCTACGTGGGGGAAACAGATCCCTTTGAAGCGGGCCCTTTTGGGCGATGCGCCACCTCACCATTTAAGCCGCCACCGGCGCCGCCGCCTGGGCCTCCCCAAACACCCCAAACAACTTGTGAGTTCAGAATCGGGCCATGTGTGCCTGGAGCCAGTGCCTTTACCGGCGCAAGTGTGAATCCAGACTATGTGAGCACGCCTAGGTTGGTACGACTGAGCCAGCTAAGACCTCGCCGATGACGCCTGGAGGAACGAGACTTCCGCCAGGGGACCCTCCTCCAACTCCGCCAAGGCCACCGCCGTCAGCTCCGTATGACCCAGGGGAACGCGCGCTGGATTTGCACAGATCGGCGCTTGGTGTGCAAAGTGAAGGGCTGATTCGGCAAGAAGAGGTGTCAAGGAGTGGCGCGAAGTTGCCAGCTTTGGAGCCGGGGTCGGGAGTAGCAGCATGTGTAGCAGGGGATTGGCTAGCTCAGATCACTCCTACCATGCGGGCCTTGTCTAACACGGCATGGCAGTGGTGGGATGATGTGTGGAATGCTGCGCACGCCTTGTATCAGAAGTGGCTGCAATCTTCGCCAGCAGATAGACTTCTGTTGAAAGCTGTGCAGGACGGAGAGAGACCTCGGTTTGAGACTACCAAGTGGGCCCGGGTAGAACAGCACGCCATTGGGTTGTTAGTTGAGGCTCTACCGAAGTGGCTCCAAACCGAACTGATTGCCAACCGACAGCTAGACTGTACTGCCATAGTGTTTCGGATTCTCACGGCTTTCCAACCCGGAGGACCCCAGGAGAAGGCAGTGGTGTTGCAAGCTCTCACTTCACCCGCAGCCGGAAAGAGTGCCCCAGAAGCCTTAAAGGGTCTTCGAATGTGGGTTCGTTTAAGGAAACGGGCAGACGAGTTGGAAGTAGCTCAGCCAGATCCGTCCCTGCTTGTAGCAGCAATTGACTTGATCACCGCGGAGGTGCTCAAACAGCATCCACAAGCCTCATTCCGTCTAGCCAGCAATCGTCATGCCGAACAGGTAGACGTTCTCCCTACAGCCCCGAAAGTATCAGGATTAGCTCAAATGATTCAAGCCGAGCTGGAGGCAGCAGTGAGTTCATCCACAGACTCCACCAAGAGACAGCGAGTAGCGCGGATGAGTGAAGATGAAGGGGGTAAGGGTGATAGGGGGAAAGGGGATGCCAAGGGAAGTGAAAAAGGGGGTGGAAAAGAATCTAAAGGGAAAAGCAACGCATCTGGAGCTAAGGCCACCTGCTGGGGATGGGGAACGGCAACGGGATGCCGGTTCGGTAGCGAATGTCAGTTTGCTCATGGAGAACTGAAGAAGGGAATTTGCTGGGGATGTGGATCCACCGAACACACCAAGCCCAGCTGTCCTCGGCCAGGTGGAGGTGCTGCAGACAGCGCTGAAACGCCCTTCACGGGTAAAGGAGATGGAGGAAATGGGGGAAAAACCAAGGGGAAAGGAAAGAAAGGAGAAAAAGGGGGAAAGCCTAAATCGAATGATCGCGTCGCTAAGGCCCAGGGAGAAGGGGGAGCCACGTCTCATGAAGAAGCAGGCACGGAGGAGAAGACGTCTCCACCAGCGCCGTCACAAGCCGAACTCCTGAAGGACTGCGCTGATCTTCTTAAGTCGATGAAGGTGAAGCGAATGTTTGTTCGTGGCGTTAAGGCAAGTGGGGGAGGAAAAGGGCTCTTGGACGGAGGAGCGACGTCTTGCTTGAGGCAAGGCACCCCTGAAGAACGAGCAGGTCTCCCGCAGAAGTGTGTGGATTTGGCGGTAGGACAGGCCACGTTGTACATCAAAGAAACTGGTGTGCTACTCACGGCTGAACCAATAGCTCCGATTGTCAGCAAGAACGCGTTGGTCAAGTGGTTGGGGTGCGAGGTTCGATGGACCAAGGCTGAGGGGTGCACGGTGTATCATCCGAAGCGGGGATGGTTGGACATCGATATGTCATCAGGGTGCCCCGAAGTGTCGGAGAGTCTTGCGCTTCAGCTCATCGAGGAGATCGAGCGGGCTGTTCAACATCATGATCATGTCATGCGTTGCATCGAAGGTAAGAAGGTCCAGGACAGATTCTCAGAGTCACGTCGTCGAGCATGTGAAAGTCTCAGGGAGGGAAGCGCCGAGGAGTTGAAGAGGTGGATTGCCCAGCGGTTCCCAACTATCCCCGAGCGGTTGGTAGAGCGCATGGTTACTGTTCCCTCAACTGCAGCGTCGCCATGGAATCGAAGAATCCGTAGGTCTTGGGATAGGAAGGATTTCCTCATTCTTCACTTGTGCTGTGGAACAAGCAGAAAGATGTTTGACCACTTGGTGGATAACAGGGTTGGGGTTGTCACGGTCGATATTCAGGAGGACCTGTTATCGGATGACACGTTGGCCATGCTCCTTCATCTAATTGTCCGAGGGAAGGTGATCGCGGTGGTGTCTGGCGCCCCGTGTCGGACGCTTTCAGGGTGCAGACATAGGGACAGCCCAGGTGCTCCAAAGCCGGTGCGAGCGCGCTATGGGGAAGAATTCTGGGGGTTGCAGGGTTTGTCTGAGGATGAACAAGCGGCTGTTGATGGGGATAGCCTGTTATGGCTCAGATCGCTAGTGGTGTACATCACAGCTCAGTATTTCACATGGCGCGTGCATGAGTGTGACACTTGGTTCGGATTTGAGCATCCGGAAGATCCTGCTGTGGTGTGGGGTGACGAATCGGATGATCAGGGAAGGTCCTATCCTAGTATTTGGGCCTCGGAGGTGATGAGCACTCTCGCTGAGGAGTGTGCTTTGGGCACGATCGGGTTCGATCAGGGGCCCTTGGGGCATGCAAAGCGCAAACCGACTCGAATGATGCTTCACGGGAAGCCTCACGTCTCTTTGATGCAATGCAGGGGAGAGGGTGTTGAAAAGATTCGAGCGGCAGCTGGGTTGTCATTGGGGCAGTCCGGAGCGTGGGCTGCATGGGCCCCGGGCCTGAAGGCTGCGATAGTCGACATGGTTCAGGGGGTACTGGTTGATGCTCAACATGTCCGTGCATGCAGTGGGGTCCACGTTGCCAAGGTCAAGGATCATGCTTCGTTCACGCAGCACGTGCTTCAGGACCACATGCCATTTCGAAACGATTGTCGGCATTGTCTCGCGGGGAGGGCCAGAGATCGCAGGCATTTGAGGCAGCAGGTTCCAGAGGCCTACACGCTTCATGTCGATATGTCGGGGCCACACAAGGAAGGGAATGACCAATTGGGCAGTGCCAGATATGTTCTAATCGGAAATTTCACTGTTCCTGTCTTGGGGCCAAACTGGGAGGATGCTTGGGAGGCCAAGGATGCCGAAATTCCTGAAGGTCCCTGGGAGCATCTTGATCTTGATGAAAAAGTTGATGTTCCGCAGGAAGGGGAGGTGCCAGCTGCCGGAGTTTGGGACTCGGGGGAAGAGGAGCCTCAGGCAAGCGAAGAGGGCCATGAGCCATCGGCTGGGGACAAACGGGAGGAGGAAGAGTGCAACACGGTCTGGGCTCGCATTCGCAAAAACTTGCAAATGAAGCAGCTGAAAATGGAAAACCTTGTCATGGCGGAACCCCTCGCGTCTAAAAAACATGCTGCGGTACTTGAAGCGGTCGCCAAGATGGTCACCCGGATTCGGGCTGCGGGGTACCCAGTGGTCCGTCTGCATTCGGATTGTGGAGGGGAATTCATGAGTAAGGGTCTTCGCAAGTGGTGCGCGCTGCAAAGCATCTACAAAACTACCGGGGAGCCAGACGTGCCCCAAACTAGGGGTAGAATCGAGAATGCTGTGGGCCGGGTCAAGGGTCTTGCAAGGTCTCTGCTTCAGTCTCAACCGGATCTCCCGATCACGCTTTGGCCTCACGCTGTTAGACACGCAGCGGAGCGACTGTGGCGTATCAGCATGGCTGCACTGGGTAAGGAGATGCCTCCGTTAATTCCGTTTGGAACAAAGGTGGTCGTGCGACAGAGATCATGGTCTGCAAAAGGGAAGGGAACATGGAAGGATAAAGTTCAAGACGCCCGAGTGCTGGCACCAGCGCTGGAGTTGTCGAGGGGCTACTATGTCGAAACTTCGGAAGGGGAAGGGTTTGTGACCAGCGTTCTTTTCCAGAATGTTCAAGTAGCTGGGCAACCTGGGTCAGCAGTAGTCACTGAGTGTGAGCCGGTGAACTTGCGAAGAAGGGTCACTGGCAAGCAGCCGCCCCCTGAAGAACCTCCACTTGTTCGATCTCTCCAGGATGTTCCTGATGAGGAGTCTCATGATCCACTTGCTTTGCTCATGAAAGAAGATCAGGCAGCCGCAGCTCTGGCGGCGCAGACGCCGTGGGATAGGGATGCAGTTGTTGAGTTTCTCAAACAGACTGAGCTTCGCAAACGCACGGGCTCCTCTCGCACTGCCTTGAATGGAGGGGCGCAATTTATCTTTGGGGCATGTCGTCATGGTGGCGTCATAGGAACTTCTGGGTTGACGGGGGATCTTCCAGGCTTTACTGCGCTTCTGGTCCGGCTGATTCGGGAAGTGGTGCCAGATCATCACTTCACGTCTGTAGCTCTCGGATACAATACCAGAATGGACGTCCACCGAGATCTCAACAACCAAAAAGGGTCTCGGAATGTGGTGGTTCCTCTTTGTGTCCCCAAAACAGGGGGAGAAGTGTGGGTGCAAGCTCGACAAGGGGATGTTTTGCGGGGCCAACCGCAAGTCCAGGTTGCGAAAGGGCAGCCTCTGGTGGGGCAAATCCTTCCGTGGACGGATGGGTATGTCACTTTGGATCCAAACGCCTGGCATATGGTCATGCCGTGGAAGGTTGGTCAGGAGCGCATCGTTCTCGTTGCGTATTCGGTAGGGGCCTGGCAAGCGGCCACTCCAACACTGAAGGGACAGCTTGAAGACCTGGGATTTCCACTTCCTTCTGGGGCCAGGTTGGTCGACCCAGTGGGTCGAGGGGGAGTAGGTGGAGCTGAAACTGGCGTAGCGATGAAGAAGAATTTTCAAGCCACTCAGTCTCAGGAGCCTGGGGCGGAGGTGGTAGGGGAAGTTTGCTGGTGCAAGGGCTATCAAGTTGATCCATCGCTGTGCCTGTGTAAGGGGCTCAGGGAGTCGCCTCTATCAGATTCTGGAGGCCCTTTGAATCCACTTGAAGTATCTCAGGACGAGTGTCAAGGGGAGAGAGGGCTAGGTGATGAGGACGGATCTATGAAGGTAGTGTATGCCATAGAAGAACTGAGTGAAGAAGATCCTGCAGATTTCTACTACTCGGTGGGAACTCGGGGGTGGGATGAGAGTGAAAAGCCGCAAACTCTTCTGGTGGACTCGATCGTTGAGGCCTTAGACCGAAAGCAGGTGATGTTGTCTGCCATCCTCTGGGCAGAAGAAGATCGGCTGGCCCAGCTCAGCGCAGATCGTAGGGATCAGAGCGGTGAACTTGAAGTGGTCGAGAGGACTGTGCTGAGTCTTGAGAAGGACGTTGGCGAGTTGAGAACGGTCATACGTAGCATGAGGTCTCATCTTGACGAGGACAGGTTCGGGAGATTTGGGGCTGATATCTTACCACCTTTCCAGGGTGATCGTGTAGGTGAGGGATCGAAACATCGATGTGCTATGATGCAGACCAGCGCGGACAGCGCGGAAACCGACAAGCCACCTCAGGACCATGAGAACAGCGGCATTCCGGATGAGTTTCTTACTTCCAGGTCGGTCACTCTTCAGGAAGTCCAAGAGAACTTGGATGAGTGGATCGAGCCACTTCGAGATGAGGTCAATGCCTTGGAGTATGTGCACGAAGCAGTTGAGAGTGTTACCGAACGTGAACTTCAAGACTTGGAGAAGAAGGGCTTCACCATCGAGCGGATACCGGGTCGCGGGGTCTTCGTGGGCGAAAGCGAGCCAGGATTGTGGCCTGTGGTAACTATCTGGATCCATCGAAAGGTGTCAGCGCCGGGGGAGTCCAAAGTCATTCTCCTACACTCCAGAAATATTCCACGTTTGCAGCAGGTTTAGACACGACTGCGTTCAGAGCACAACTTCGGATGGCAGCTCTCAACAAGTGGAGCGCAGCGGGACTGGACGTCAAGACGGCGTTCCTGAGAGCTCCATTGGGGCCGGTGCTACAAGAGCGACACCTGATCGCGGTGAAGCCGCCCGCGATATTGGTGCGCGCAGGAATCGTGAAAGCTGGTACATTCTGGCTAGTTCGCAAGGCGGTGTACGGCCTTGCTCCTGCTCCGAAGGCATGGAGCACGTACCGAGACGGCGAACTTCGACAGAAGAAATGGACTGGCAGTCAGGGGGGCAGCTTTGAGTTTCGCCCTATGTACAGTGACCCATCGCTGTGGGAGGTGCTGTGTAGCGGTCAGGTGGTCGGACACCTGGGCGTTTATGTGGATGATTTGTTGATCACTGGTTCAAGGTATGCGATCAATGAAGTGATCCAAGCAGTCCGCAGCTTGTGGGAGACATCTGAGCCGGAATGGATCGATGAGCCCGGTGGCTTGACCTTCTTGGGCGTTCAGGTGCGGCGAACAGCTGAGGGAGACTATGTGCTCAATCAGGTCAAGTACGCTCGAGAGCTGCTGTCAAAGTATCCTCAGGTTCAAGCAGGGTCATGGGTGCCGATGCTCAAAGAGGACGTGGGGGAGCCAGAGCAGCATGTCACCGCGGAGGACCGCCGACGAGCCCAAGGCATCACAGGTGAGATGAACTGGCTGGCGTCAAGGACACGTCCTGACCTGGCGTATGTCGCCAATCGGATGAGCCAGTGGATCCCGAAATGGCCACGACATGTCTACAAGGTGGGTTGCCAAGCTCTCAGGTATCTTCGGAACACAGCTGAATATGGACTCAGGTTTTCAGCAGAACCAGAACGCCAGTGCCAGGAGGGATGGTCTATGACTCCATCAGTGGAGCAGCTCATGGTGTATGCTGATGCGTCGTACGCACCGCTAGCCGAGCCGAGCCAGACCGGAGCAATCCTGCTCTGGGCAGGCTCACCCATCTCTTGGGTGAGTTCGAAGCAAGCTCTGACGACTCTATCCACGGCTGAGGCAGAACTCCTTGCCTGTGTTGAAGGTCTTGTCCTCACTGATGCTATCGAACCTCTAGTAGGAGAGCTCCTAGGCAAGCCCCCCACCAAACTGCTCCTAAACGACAACATAGCCACCTCAAAAATCCTCTCCTTCAGTAGCGGATCATGGCGAACCAGACATTTGAGGATTAGGGCGCGGGTGTGGCGTGAACGGATAGAGGCTGAAGAGTGGAGGGTGCGTCACGTGAGTGGAGATCAGATGCTCGGTGATCTTCTCACTAAACCGTTTGTGTGGAGTAGGCTATGCGACCTGATACACCAGATTGGGCTGTGGACGGGAGGTACAAGCGGGGCACAGGATTCGACCACGGGAGGGCCTAAGCATGGGGAGCAGGTTCTAGCGGCGAAAAAGGTCTTGGGGGTCCTGTGCTTTCTCCAGTGCGCCTCCTTGGCCGAGGGTCAAGTCATGAACACGCTGAAGCATGCATGCGAAACTGTGTCTGTTTTCAGTGGGGTTGTGGTCCTGTTGTGTTGTCTGGGGGGACTGGTCGGGTTGGGTCTTTGGTCACGACGTGATTCCGCCACGGCCAACCTGGATTGCCGGGTCCATCAATGGGGTCCTAAGGATGCACGGTCCCAGGACGATGACGGTGAGGAAGATGGTCAGTTGATGTGGGAGGGCGACTCTTCGTGGCATGAGACGTGTGAACCCCCGACACAAAACCATGAGCCTCCACCAGTCTCTGAAAGAACCTCAACAGTAGGGTATCCGTCTCGAACCTCTCCTTGCACGAAGTGGCTTGCGGGAATTGTGGCTTGGACACAAGTTCAGGCATCGCGAGGGGTGAGAGAGATGGATGGGTCAATTGAAAGCATTGAGACAGCGGATTGGACACTCTGCATATGGACTATTTTTTTGCTGCTTGCTTGGGAAGGGTTTAAAGTGGGAATGAACAAAATGCTATCCGTTTTACACGGGAAGCGCTCAGCTCAGAAGGAGCATCGATGCACAGGGGTACAGCACCAAGCGGTGCAGACGGAGGGCTTGAGTAGGAGTAGATATGGGGTGGAACTCGTCCCAATCAATAGTATTCCTCCAACGGTCCCCCCTGAACTTCCTATCTTCATCACCCGAGGGCCGCATATCAAGAAGGATACTTTTGAAGTCCGTGAAGATCTTAGGGCATTGATCCGATGGCACGTCAAGCCACGTATGTATTCCTTCAACCCTCACCAAGCAAAGCTCCCCATCTCACCAGACAGACTTCAAGGGACTCGACAGACCGTCTGTGTCAACAATTCCCAGAATCGCTATGTGGTCATCGACGTTTGGAGCGTCGCGGATCATGTCTTCCAGACACAGGCACGGCAAGAGGCATGGACGGGATATACCCTCTTTTACCTTATTAGTCCCTAATGGTGGTTGGGTTCAGATTCGCTTGAAACGGAGCTCATCTGAGGGGGAGTATGTAGAGAGGCACAGGTTTGTATAGTTCAGAGTGCCAACTCCGAAGGATGGCCCAAAGAGCGCAAGGATGACACGCACAAATCAAGGAATGTAAGCGTACCAGAGGTACCATTCCCAAGGCTCCGTTTTGGGATGCCATGTTGTGTAGACAAAATCTTTCAAGTCAAGATCTTTTGTTGCTCGCTTCTGGCCTTAGTGCTAAAAGTCCGTCGGGCAGTGATTTGGCCATTCGCGCCCTGAACCCCAAACCCTAGAAACCTACAAAGCCTTACACCTCGAAAGGTTGGAGCTTGCCAACGCCGAGGCATTTAGCCACCTAAACCCTAAACCCTAAACCCTAAACGCTAAGCCCGAGGCATTTAGCCACCGGTCTGGCGTCGGGGCTCTGTGGCAGCCTCACGACCTGGGCTACCTGGATGGGGGAGGCCTTGGGAAGGGTTTAGGGTTGAGGGTTGAGGGTCTAGGGTCTAGGGTTTAGGGTTTAGGGTTTAGGGTTTAGGGTGTGTTACGTTCTGGGTTGCTCGCTGGGCTCCGGGGCCTCACCTTATTTTTTCCAACCGGCCCCTCTGCCCGGGTCGCTCGCAACATCTCGTGGCGGTAAGCCCACCCCAAGCCACCCGGCATATTTCTTTTCAGGGTTTAGTTCCTAAAGTCTGATTTTGTTTTTTCCAGCGGGGGCATGCAGTACCACTGCGCAGGCTCTTTCAGCACGGTCCCGATTTGAGAGTCGCTGCAGGGTTGAGGGTGCTGGGGTTCAGGGTTCAGGGTTGAGGGTGTTGGGGTTTCAAATCTGACGGTTTTCGGCTTGGAGGTCCAGGGTTTTCGAGTTTTCGGGTTTGGCTTTTCGGCTTTTCAGGATATACGGTATAGCCCTAAGGGTCCATGTACCTTATGATTATATACTTGGGCCCTTCAAGGGCCTTATATAGGATGCACTCTATAAGGCCCAAGTATTCCCTCTTTACATACATGGATCCTTAGGGTAGGAGGGGTTGGGGCTGTTGGCTGACTAGCTGAGTGAGTACACTTTACACTTTTTGGGATACTATAATCCCCTACAGAACTGCAAGTGTACAACCCTAAACCCTAAACCCTAAACCCTACACCCTAAACCCTAAACCCCAAACCCTAAACCCTAAACCTTAAACCGTAAACCCTAAACCCTAAACCCTAAACCCTAAACCCTAAACCCTAAACCCTAAACCCTAAACCCTAAACCCTAAACCCTAAACCCTAAACCCTAAACCCTAAACCCTAAACCCAAATTCAACCCTAAACCCCAAACCCTAAACCCTAAACCCTAAACCCAAAACCCAGATTCAACCCTATAGTTCTCCTTGGAATACCAGCACTTAGAGCATGTCGTAGGCTGCCGCGACCATTATCAACGGTTTTGTCTTCCAAGCTTTTGTTAGCGTGCCGCTTGTCTGAGGGTTTGGCGTTTTAGGGTTTAGGGTTTAGGATTTAAGGTTTAGGGTTTAGGGTTTTTGGGTTACTCCTCCAAGCTGCTTCTGGGTTACTAAGGTTTAGGGTTTGGGGTTCAGGGGTTAGGGATGTTTAGGGTTTTCGGGTTGGAGTTGCGGGCTTAGGGTTTCGGGTTTGGAGTTGCGGGTTTAGGGTTTCGGGGTTGGAGTTTAAAGTGTTCATGGTTTTTCCGAGTTTAGGTTTTAGGGGGCAGCAAGAGTCAGCAGAGTCCGTGCCCAGCGGACCCGCAGCACCACTGACCAGAGCAATAGTTCATAATTAGTGCCAAATTCTGCATGGTGCCTTTCCCTTTAGTCTATCAGCAAAAGTTAAACGGACTTACGTCCCTACTCACGGAGCCGTTACATCTTTTACTGCTCTTCTGTACGCGGGGGGTTCCCTACAGCCGCATGAGATCGCATGTACTTACTTGGAGGTTCATGGTACGTATTAACCAATTAATAATTGTACTTATCGCCCACTGATAAGCCCCTTAAGTGCCCCAATATGGTTATAAGTACAGTAATAAGTACAGTTATAATTGGTTACTAAATGCCATGAACCCTAGACCCTAGACCCTAGACCCTAGACCCTAAACCCTAAACACTAAACCCTAAACCCTAAACCCTAAACCCTAAACCCTAAACCTTACACCCTAAACCCTAAACCCTAAACCTCCAAGTAGAATCGCCTCCTCTTGTCCTTAGAGTGCATGGAGTGCAACGTGCAGAGTACAGGGGGACAGTTCTTTGTTGGGACTTCGAGTTCAACTTGGCGGCTTTAGAGTTCAGGGTTCAGGGCTTAGGGTTTAGGGTTTAGGTTATAGCGTTTAGGGTGTAGGGTTTAGGGTTTAGGGCTTAGAGTCCAGCGTTTACCTGGCGGCTTTCCTGCCGGGCATTGACATCTGGGGAGTTGCGCCTTTCACCCTCGAAGCCAAACACAGCCCGACAACAGCTGGCTTATGCCAGCTACAGGTAAACGTGTTTAGGCTTTAGGCTTTAGGCTTTAGGCTTTAGGCTTTAGGCTTTAGGCTTTAGGCTTTAGGCTTTAGGCTTTGGGGTTTGGGGTTTGGGGTTTAGGGTTTAGGGTTTAGGGTTTAGGGTTTAGGGTTTAGGGTTTAGGGTTCCTAACCCTAAGCCCTATACAAAGAATCCCGAAATCCTAAACCCGAAGCCCACAAATGCATCAACCAAAGCCCGAAACCCGGCATGTCCCTAAGCTTTGAAACCCTCTGGAGGGGTGGCACGACCCTAAATCCTACCTAAAACCACACACCTGCTGGCGGACTCAGGGTTTGCATGCTCTGCGTCTCTCTTTCGTCCTATCGCGCCATGGCCCGACTATGTGCTTGTCGGTTTAGGAATTTAGGGACTCTAGAAACTTCTACTCAATTAAGAGGTTAAAGGAGGGACCCCTAGAAGGGACCCTTAATCTTCTTCCCCTATATAATCCCCATATACCTTACATAGTCCCTAAGCAAGCCCGAAGGTCCCTTATAAGGGTTCCTCCTTTAGTCCCTTGATGGCTGAATCCCTGTAAGTACCCTTTAAGATGACCCAATTCAGGGTTTAGGGGGTCAGGATTGCCTCTAGGTAGGCGGGGTACTCAGAGGGCGCGGAGAAACCCTGTAAACTCTGAAAACACAACTGGTATTCAGGTTTAGGGTTTAGGGGTTGTGGTTTGGGCTTTAACGGGTTTGGGGTTAATTACCCCCCCCCCCCCCCCCCCCCAAAGAAAAAAGATAATTCTCTGTATAGGACCCTAAACCCTTCTTTTCAAAACTTCCAAATCTAAAATCCATGGCGCTACCAAGGACTTGGCCACTTCCTGGCTGGCTGCGGTATGGAGGCACAGTGGCTTTTAGGGTGTACCTGAAGGCTGCAATGTGGGCGTTTCCGAAATTAGGGGTACCGGACTGGGTCCTTACTATAAGGGAATCCTACTATTTGGGGTCCATCCCTTGTTCTCGCAAACCCCCATGTAGTTCCTTTTCGGGGTTAGTTATAGGGGATTCTTGTATACACCCCCAAAAGGTACTACGTAGGAGCCTTTGTAGGGTTTAGAGGGTCCAGTGTTCAGGCGAGCCCTTGGGTAAAAGCGTGGTTCAGGGCTCAGGAGTTGAAGGTGTAGAGGGGTCTAGGCGGACCATTGGAGCCTTTAGCTTCAGGGTTTTGGGCCAAGCAAACGGTTGAGGAGTTGAGGGCTTAGGGTTTAGGGTTTAGGGTTCAGGGTTCAGGGTTTAGGGTTAGGGTTTTTGTGCCAAGTAAAGGGGCCGTGTCTATTGTTTTTCAACAAGGCTGGCGAAGCCCATGAGAAAATGTGCTCCCGGCAGGCAAAACCAAGTCACAGTGGATGATCAGAGCCCGAAAACCCATGAATCCAGAAGTTAAAAAGAATTAAATCCTGATTTAATTGTTGCTTCTGGGTTGGGTTTTGACCTACCTCGACATACCTTATCCCTACAAAAACACAATTAAATCGTGATGTAATTGTGTTTCTTTGCGTTTGACTGGAAGAAAATTAAATCGCGAGTTAATGGTGTAGCAAAGATTTGTGCTAATTGGTACCTGTTTGCACCATTAAATCATGATTTAATTGCACTATTATTATTACTATTACTATTAGTCTTATTATTATTATTACTATTAGTCTTATTATTCCTATTACGACGAGTCTTATTATTACAATTACTATTAGTCTTATTATTACGATTAATATTCGTATTATTATTACTATTACTATTACTATTCCTATGATTATTATGTTTACTACTATTATTATCCTTAGTCTTCTTCTTATTATTATTTTTCTTATTACTATTACTATTACTGTTGCGACTACTATTACTATTACTATCACTATCACTATTACTATTACTATTACTATTGCTATTGCTATTGCTATTGCTATTGCTATTGCTATTGCTATTGCTATTGTTATTCTTCTTCTTATTGTTACTACTACTATTATTATTACTACTATTATTGTCATTCCTATTATTGTCATTATTACTATTACTATTACTATTTCTATTACTATTACTATTCTTCTTCTTATTGTTACTACTATTATTATTCTTCTTATTTTTATTATTCCTATTATTATCATTATTACTATTACTATTATTATTATTACTACTATTATTATTATTACAGTTACTATTATTATTATTACTATTATTATTATTACTATTATTATTACGATTATTATTACTATTATTATTACTATTACTTTAGGGGGAACAATTAAATCATGATTTAATTGTTGAAAGGTAGGGGGGAACAATTAAATCGTGATTTAATTGTTTCTGCGGGTTGGGATCGTCTAGCAGAAACAATTAAATCCTGATTTAATTGTTTTCCTTGAGTAGCTTGCCGGCATGGCATGCTGCGTCGCGCGACGTTAACAGGCAATTAAATCGAGAGTTAATTGTGCTGGACCTAAGGGGCGTCGAGCCGGCCCGATGCCGGTCAATTAACTTCAGAGTTAATTTTCCTTAACTCTTGGATTCACTGTCTTCCATCAGAGCCCCACACCACCAGCAAAGCCCCAGCGTCTGGTGTCATAGGTGCCTAGACTTCCTTAAGACTCCATGGACCCTCCTACAGAGGGACTGGTACCTCCTAAGGAGGGTTCTGGGGTCTCAATTCTTGGGGTTTTGAGGGCCCAAGAGCCTTAGGGTTCAGTTCGAGGCCCCAAGGCCCCCAAAGATTCCAAGCACCGATGATATCACAGACTAGTCGGGTTCAGGGTGTGGGATTTACATGCGCCAGCATTCACGGACACCCCCCCCCCCTCTCCCCACCGATGTTATCCCCCCCTCCCCCTCCTGTTGGATGGTAGGCCTTGGGTTGGGTCTCGAGGAAACCCGACAAGCCCTAAACCCTAAAATAGCATCTAGAGAGAACCAAAAACCCGAAGCCTTAGACCCTAAAAGAAAATTTCGTGTAAAGCCTAAACTCTAAAATCCTAAACCCTAAACCCTAAACCCTAAACCTTAAACCCTAAACCCTAAACCCTAAACCCTAAACCCTAAACCCTAAACCAGAGGACGAACCCAAGTGCTTCGACGAGTACTGCGGCCTGCGGATCCTGTTCTCTCCCGAGGCTTTGCCGGGACTGGAAGAAGGGGTCCCAGGGTTTTGGGTTTGGGGTTTAGGGTTTAGGGTTTAGGGTTTAGGGTTTAGGGTTTAGGGTTTAGGGTGTGGGGTTTAGGGTGTGGGGCATTTAGGGTTTGGGGTTTAGGGTTTAGGGTTTTGGGTTTAGGGTTTAGGGTTTAGGGATTGGGGTTTAGGGATTGGGGTTTAGGGTTTGGGGCATTCAGGGTTTGGGGTTTGGGGTTTGGGGTTTGGGGTTTGGGGTTTGGGGTTTGGGGTTCGGGTTTCGAGTTTCAGGCGTTAGGCCCGCTAAAGCCTTCGAACCGCCTGCGCCGGCCCGGAAACCTCAAGCCCTGAGTTGAAGGTCCTGAGGCCGTAAGCCTCAAAGCCCTACACACGTGGCTTGTCGCTTAGCGTTTGGGGTTTAGAGTTTCCCTAAACCCTAAACCCTAAACCCTGAACCCTAAACCCTAAACCCTAAACCCACGACCCAAAATCCGAAATGTTCAGCTTTAGGGCGCTTTGTCAATGTGGTCCATTGGAGTCGACCTTGCCATGCCACGAGTTGAGGCTTGAGGGGTTTAGGGTTTAGGGTTTAGGGTTTAGGGTTTAGGGTTTAGGGTTTAAATTTAGGGTTTAGGGTTTCGCGCTGTGGGTTTTGGCAAGTCATAAGCCTTAAGCCCGAAACACCTACACCGGACCTGCACCCCAAATTACCCTGAAAATCCAAAATGCCCTAAAAACGTCTGAAGACAAGCCCTCAACCCTAAACCCTAAACCCTAAACCCTAAACCCTAAACCCTAAACCCTAAACCCTAAACCCTAAACCCTAAACCCTAAACCCTACTCCATGGCGCTTGCCTCTTCCAGGAGAGAGGGGCAGACGACTCAGAGGAGGAGCGCCAGATGCAGCAGAGGGGAGATCCGAGCTACGGGGCGTAGGGTTTAGGGTTTGGGGTTTCGGGTTTAGGGTTTAGGGTTTGGGGTTTAGGGTTTAGGGTTTAGGGTTGTCCCATGATCTCCCTCCTTCTGTTTTCAGAGGATCTAAGTCACGAGCCCTTGTTGTGTCCCAGGTAGGCACTGGGATGTTCCAAATTTTCCTTGCTAATCCATGGTGTAATCTTTCCCTAAACCCTAAACTCGAACCCTAAACCCTAAACCCTAACCCCTAACCCCTAAACCCTAAACCCTAAACCCTAAACCCTAAACCCTAAACCCTAAACCCTAACCCCACATGCGCAGTTTAAGATCCATCCCCGTGACCAGGACACGTCGGAGGATGACCATGGAGCAAGTGCGGAGCTGCGCTCTCAGCACTTTCATAGGTTTAGGGTTTAGGGTTTAGGGTTTAGGGTTTAGGAGTTTAGGGTTTTGGGTTTCGGGTTTATGGTCTGGGGTTCAGGGTTTAGGGTTTAAGTGAGGACTTTGTGTGCGGAGTGTCAGTTTGCTGCAGGACGAGTGCATGGCTATGCCGATGATCCTATGGTGTGTGTGTGTGTGTGTGTGTGCGCGGGCACGGGTGCGCAGAGTCTTCGTATAGCGGACGTGAATCTGTGAGCAAGATTACAACTCTCCCTTGTCTTAGTTGCTCTCTCACGCTTACACACCCTCTGTAAAACACACATTCTCTGACCCTGACCTGTAACACACTCACATTCTCTAACCCTAAACCCTAAACCCTAAACGATAAACCCTAAACCCTAGACCCCAAACCCCAAACCCTAAACCCCAGACCCCAAACCCCAAACCCTAAACCCTAAACCCGAAACCCCAAACCCCAAACCCTAAACCCTAAACCCCCGACATTTCAAGGCAGGAGGATTGGGGCCTCCAGGTGGACCACCCCACCAGCTGGCAAGAGCCGACGCGGAAAGAGGAGGCCGGCGTCCAAAAAGGGTGTTTAGGGTTTAGGGTTTAGGGTTCAGGGTTTAGGGTTTAGGGTTTAGGGTTTAGGGTTACTGGTTTTAGGGGGTTTAGGGGGTTTAGGGTGTTTAGGGGGTTTAGGGTGTTTAGGGTGTTTAGGGTGTTTAGGGTGTTTAGGGTGTTTAGGGTGTTTAGGGTGTTTAGGGTGTTTAGGGTGTTTAGGGTGTTTAGGGTTTAGGGTGTGGAGGGGGTGTAGGATTGAAGGTTGAGGGTTGGAGTTTTGCGTGGTCGCGGAGGTTTGTGCTGGTAGGTTTCAGGGTGTGGGGGTTTCGGGCCCAGAGGCCATTTGGATATTTTATGTTTCCCCTCATTGGGTTTAAGAGGGTCATATGTAGGAATATCCTTCAGAGGATGTTGAGGGCCATCCTATACTACCCCTAGGTTCAACTCATAATTAAGGCTGAAGAGGGATACAATTCAGCAGAATGAAGGTTATTGAACGGCTTCTTTTAGTGGGCAAAGCCAATGAAGTGTCAAACGTTCGACTATTACAGTTGCCTGAAGGCACGCAGGAATTTGGGGTTTCGGGGTTTGTGGTTCAGCTCTTGGGGTTTAGGGACTTATAGGTCGGGTTTAAGGTGCATTTAGGAGGTTCAGAGTTTAAGCTACTAGGTTTGGGGCAAATAGTTTCGGCTCTAGTTTTTAGGGTTACAGGGTCAAGCGGACAAGCATATGGAATCAACATGCCCGCGCGACATTCAAGGGACGAAAGGAGGGAGCCTTATAAGGTTATTTATACTTAGGTATACATGGACTCTATAAGGGCCGATCCCAAACCCTAAACCCTAAACCCTTAAGTCACGCTCCCAGGTGTTCCTGAGCGATGCTGTTCACATCGCCATCGTCGCGGCTTCTTTTGTGGTCGTTGCTGTGTGCCATGTCTGCACCTCCTCAACCCTAAACCCTGAATCCTGTAAACCCTAAACCCCAAACCCTAAACACTAAACCCGCCACCCTAAACCCTAAACACTAAACCCTGCAAACCCTAACCCTCTTTAGAGGGCACTGCGGTTGGCCCCTAAACCCAAAACTTCACGATCCCTGAGTCCATCTGTAAAGGGCTACAACTCTAGACAAGACCTTAAACAAAGCTGAACATCCTGAGAGTTTAGGGTTCAGGGTTTGGGGTTTGGGGTTTGGGGGGGTACATGCTCAGGGCAATCCCGAGAGCTCCCAGGTCCCAAAACCCTGAACCTCAAAACCCTAAACCCTGAACCCTAGACCCTAAACCTAAACCCTTACGTAGGTTGGTCTAGATAAACTATCGTCGGTCTACGGATTGCAGGTTTCTCGGCGTGGCTGCAGGACACCGGAACACCCCAGAGCCCATGGCCTGTGGGGGTGAGGGTTTGGGGGTTTTGTGTTTAGGGTTTACAGAGGGTTCAGGGCAACCCTCATGTAGAAGAATTTACCTGCCTTAGCTAGGCAGGATTCTAGAGCTGTCCTCCCGCCTGACAGGGGGCTTGTAGTAGGCTCTTTACTTATACTAAGGGTAAATACATGGTCCCTTAGTTAGTATGGGCCCCATATTGGGATTATTGTCTTTGTATTGGTTGTGGTTCTTCAGCAAATAGTAATTAATAGCGCCACTTCCCCTTGTGAATTGACATGTGTTTCTCTAGCTTCAGTTGGGGCTTTAGGCTTGCACCCTGACTTTTAAACCTTAGAACTTTAAAGCCTTCAAACCTAAAGCCTTAAAGCATTGGACCTTGAACCTTCAAACCCTAAACCCGACATTCCAAACCCTAAACCCTAAGCCCTAAACCCTAAACCCGAAACCCCAAACCCTAAACCCCAAACCCCAAACCCGCCCACCACCCCTCTCACTCTAGAGGTGAGTGGGCGCCGTCGAGCGCTCAGCGAGACCACGCAGGCCCGATCTAGGCTGATCGGGCCTGCAGGCACACCCCTGCAGGGGTCGCCAAGCTTGGTCGCCAAGCACAGTCCCTAGTATATTCCATTACCCGAAAACCGAGCCTTTGCTTGCGGCAGGTGTTTTTCTAACCTGGCCTGGGGCCCCCCTGGAGGCCTCCGGGGCCCCTCTGGGGGCGGCGCCGACTGCGGCCTTCGTTGCTGGACCAGAGGCCCTTTTTCGGGCTCAGCCTGGGCCACTGCTCTGGGAGGCCCCTGGGAGGCCCCTGGGAGGCCCCTGGGAGGCCCCTGAAACCCCCCCAAAGGCCCGTGGGAGGCCCCTTGGGAGGCCCCTTGGGAGGCCCCTGAAATGCTCTAAGAGGCCCCTAGGAGGCTCTAAGCCTGAGAAGGTTTTGAAAGGCCCTGGAACTCGCAAACTTCTAAACACACACCGGCATGGAGAATAGAAACAATGAGAAGGCCCTCCGGCCGAAGACGTCCCCCAGCGCAAAACCTGAATTTTCTCGCGGCAGGTGTTTCTTTCTGGATTGGGCCTTTCCTGGAGGCCTCCTTGGACCCTCTGGAGGGCCTCCCGACAGCGGCCGGCCCCTGAAAGGCTTTTAGGAGGCCCTGGAAGGGTTCTGGGAGGTTGAAAGCCCTCAAGGCTCTCCGAAGTTTTGGAGCCAGGTTCTGGGAGGCCCCTGCGCAAAACCTGAATTTTTCTTCTAGACGCACCCCGGCATAGAGAATAGAAACAATGAGAAGGCCCTCCGGCCGAAGACGTCCCCCAGCGCAAGACCTGAATTTTTCTATCGCAAACTTCTAGACACACACACCGGCATAGGATTAGAAACGATGAGAAGGCCCTCCGGCCGAAGACGTCCCCCTGCGCAAAACCTGATTTTCTCCTGCAAATTTCTAAAGAATACAAACAATGAGAGGCTCTCCGGCCGAAGACGTCCCCCAGCGCAAAACCTGAATTTTTCTATCGCAAATTTCTAGAGACACGCCGGCATAGAGAATAGAAACAATGAGAAGGCCATCCGGCCGAAGACGTCCCCCAGCGCAAAACCTGTTTTTTTGCTACAAGTTTCTTGACGTGACTTTCACAAGGCACCCTTCTAGCAACAGGTCTTTCGCCAAGCAGCCTTGACATTCCGGCATAGCCTTCCGGCCGAAGACGTCCCCCAGCGCAAAACCTGAATTTTTCTCTCGCAAACTTCTAGACACACACCGGCATAGAGAATAGAAACAATGAGAAGGCCCTCCGGCCGAAGACGTCCCCCAGCGCAAAACCTGAATTTTCTCTCGCAAGCTTTTAGACATACCTTTCACAAGGCATCTTCCTAGCAGCAAGTCTTTCGCCATGCAGCCTTGACACTCCAACATAGGGAACAGAAACAATGAGAAGGCCCTCCGGCCGAAGATGTCCCCTGCGCAAAACCTGAATTTTCTCCTGCAAGCTTCAGGCATGACTTCCATAAGGCTCCTTTCTAGCAACAGGAGGTTCTATTTCCAAGGCAGCTTCTTAAATGTTACCATGCAGCAAGGCATCTTTATAGCAAATTGACATCAAGACACATATTGGATGCTGGACCGAAGTACAACATTGAGTGCAGAAGTGTTTGAATGTGGGCTGGCTTTAATTCGGCTGGCTCTGGTTTGTTTCGCTGCAAGTAGTGTTTGGGTGGCCTTTGGGGTGGGCATGTCTACACACAATTGCGTACAGCTGACCCGTGCTACACCCTAAACCCTAAACCCTAAACCCTAAACCCTAAACCCTAATGGGGAGGACGCGACTACGAGTCTGGCCTTTTGGATATGGCTTTTGCTCCCTTCGGCGCACTGCTGCGCTGGTGGCCTCCCGCCGCCGAGTCCACCCTTTAGGGTTTAGGGTTAGGGTTTAGGGTTTAGGGTTTAGGGTTTAGGGTTTAGGGTTTAGGGTTTAGGGTTTAGGGTATAGGGTTTGACCCTAAACCCCATACCCTAAACCCTAAACCCTAAAACCTAAGCTTTAAACCATAAACCCTAATCCTAATCCTACAAGGGCCTGGAAGCTGGGGTTACATCTCTTTTTTTGCTTGGGGGGGGAGGGAGGGGGGGGGGGGGGGAGGGGGGGGGGAGGGGGGGGGAGGGGGGGGGGGGGGGGGGGGGGAGGGGGGGGGGGGGGGGGGGGGGGGGGGGGGGGAGGGGGGGGAGGGGGGGGGGGGGGGGGGGAGGGGGGGGGAGGGGTTGGGCGAATCCCTAAACCCTATAAGCCCTAAACCCTCAACCCTGAACCCTAAACCCTAAACCCTGCCCGAAGCTGAGGCTGTCTTTGTTCAACAAGTACACAGCGCCGCCGGGCCACCCAGTCTCCGATCTTCTTGCACCTCCTACTGTAAGGCTCCCATGGGTTTAGGGTTTAGGGTTTAGGGTTTAGGGTTTTGGTTTTGGGGTTTGGGGTTTGGGGTTCCTGCTGTAAGGCTCCCATGGGTTCAGGCTTTAGGCTTTAGGGTTTGGGGTTTGGGGTTCCTACTGTAAGGCTCCCATGGGTTTAGGCTTTAGGGTTTAGTGTTTAGGCTTTGGGGTTTGGGGTTTGCTGTAATGGGGCGCGGATGCTGTGAAGGTTCGGATACGGAAATCAGCTCGAAAGCCTCGTGGGGTGCGAAGAGCAGCTCTGGCCCGATTGTGGAGGGCAATCCAACACCTTTCTCCCCCCCCCGCCGTCCGAGGCGGCAAAGCCACCCAAATCTATTCCTTTTAGGGTTTAGGCCTAAACTCAAGTCAATTGCTTACTTACAACAAAACTTCTGATGGTCGCCAGGCTAGTTCCAAAAAGGCAGGCGGCCCCAGGGCGGGCACGGGCTCAGGGGGGTCTGCAGGCCCAGAACGAGCAAAAAAGGCCAGAGACCTCAGGGTAGCAGGGGCCCAAGACAGCCCAGAGATTCCCAGCAGGGCACAGTAGGAGGTCCAGGGGCTCAGGGTCATGACGTCTCGAGGAGAACGCCTTCGAGACGCCCCACTGTATGGGGGCGGCCTAAGCCTTAAGTTTAGGGTTTAGGGTTTAAAGCCCAAACCCATATACGCAGGTTTTGCTAAGGTGGCTCGAAGCTCGCAGCCCACATCAGAGTAGGAGCAGTTGCTTTAGGGTTTTAGGTTTATGGTTCAGGGCGGGCTCAGGGTTCAGGCTCAGGGTTGAGGGTCGCATTTCTGGTTGGTGGTGGGGGGTGCATGGCAACTTGAGAAGGTTCATGGTCCGGGTAGGTGAGGTTACAATTCCACTAGCCATATTTGCAGATAGGCCACCTCAAAACTTCTGTTGCAAGATCACCCCAAAGTATGAAAAACTCATCAGTATGTGCCATGAACCTCTCTCAACTTCAGTCTGCCCTTTTGACTTAGTGGGGTTAGTAAGCGTGACTATGGGGATTTCTGTAGGGTTTCTGGGCCACTGGGGGACTGCGAAGGGGGGGGGGGGGGGTCACTAAGAAAACTTGCTAAGTCAAGAGTGCTTCCAAGTAGAAGCCCCCAAAGCCGTCCATTCCTAAACCTCTAAACCCTAAACCCTAAACCCTAAACCCTAAACCCCCGACCCTAGGGTCAGCTGAGGGGCTTCGTACCTTGTCGTGCTTAAGGGAATGGGTGCAACTAGGCAATTACCCTAAATCGCAAACCGTGAACCCTGAAGCCCTAAACCCTGAACGCCCTGCAAGATAGTCCCTCCCTCAGCCCCTACTTGGAAGCTACGGGAATTAGAATACGCTTTAGGGTTTATGGTTTATAGGGTTTAGGGTTCAGGGTTAGGAAGTTGGGTTATGGGGGTTAGAATAGGCTTTCCAGGGGCTACTAAGTAGACTTGCTAAGTAAGTCCTAAACCCTATAATAAGCCCTGAGCCCTAGACCCCTTGGCATAAGGTTCCCGCTCTTCACTCTGATCGCCAACACGCTGGGCTGTCTCTGTAATGCGCTGGGTGGCGTGTATGAGGACGCTGGGACGGCAGAGTTCGACAGAGCATCCCCGTTCGGGCTTAGGAGATCCGATCATTTCTATGCAAGGGTCCTCCTCTAGCCTAGAAGCACAAAGACCCTTATATCCTAAAGCCCTAGAACCCTAAACCCTAACCCTCTAGAACCCTCAACCTTAAACCCTAAACCCTATAAACCCTATAAACCCTAAAAAAACCTATAAACCCTATAAACCCTCGAACCTTAACTTGGCTTCTGTCAGGTCACTCCCTCACCCCTGAGACCTCAATCCTCAGTCTAACCGCTGCAAGTTGCCCAACAACCCACAAAACACACCAAACAGAAACACAGCCAAAACCCGTAAGCTCCCTAAACTCAACGCCTAAAGCTTAAAGCCTAATGCCTAAAGCCCAAAGCCAAAACCCAAAGACTAAAGCCCAAAGCCAAAAAGGCCCTAAACCCTAAACCCTAAAAGCTAAACTCTAAACCCTAAAGCCTAAAGCCGCGGCTAAACCCTAAACCCTAAACCCAAAAATGGAGTCTTGAAGGTTTGCGGGTTCTTTTGAGGTTTAAACTAAGAGTGTTCGAGGTGTTTGGGTGTTGTTGTCTAGTTTGGGGTCTAGGGTTTCCCACCAGCCCCAAGTGGTCCGCAAGCCCTAGACACCTGACACACCCCACACCCCGCACAAAACCACAAAGTCGCCAAAGCACACCCGAAATCCAAGAAGCCCCACAGCCCCAAAAGGCCAGAAGCCCCACAAAAGCAAACAAAGCCAAAAAAACGCATCCGCGCATCAGCTGGTAGCCTGAGACCCTTCGTCCCCAACCTCTTCGTCTACAAGTAGCGGAGGGGCGGGGGCCAACAAGCATCAACAAAGTAGACGTAGAATGGGCTTTCATTAGGCATTTATAGGGTTCTAGAGTTTCATGTTTAGGGGGTCTGCAAGTAGGCCCCCTCTAAACCCTAAACCCTAAACCCTAAACCCCCTTAAGTTGTAAGTACCATTACTGACGCCCTAATGGTGGCTTACACAAGTCTCGCTATGGAGGTTGTGCTTGAGGAAGGTTAAGTCTGTATAGTTTAGGGTTTAGGGTTTAGGGTTTAGGGTTTGGGGTTTGGGGTTTGGGGTTTAGGTTTAGGGTTTAGGGCCCCCAGCTCTGTAGCCCTCCAATGTCTAGGGGCTACAGGTAGTGTTTTAACCCGCAGCATGTCAGGTCGTGTTTCCTCAAGCCAAAACCCCCTGCATCTGAAAAGAACCTTCCAGACTAAGAGGCTCTAAACACAAACCTTGAACCCCAAACCCTAAGCCCTAAACCCCAAACCCAAAACCCTAAACCCTAAAGCCTAAACCCCAAACCCCAAACCCCAAACCGTTTGAAACCCCAAACCCCAAACCCTAAACCCTAAACCCTAATCCCAAACCCTAAACCCTAAACCCTAAACCCTAAAAGGCAAGGGCCTCTTCTGAGCTGGGTCGAGCTGCCCTGGCCGCGCTAAGCACCGGCTTCGCGGGAAGCCTCTCCACGGCGGGGGGGGCTTGCATGGGTTTCGGGTTTAGGGTTTAGGGTTTAGGGTCTAAAGTTTAGGGTTTAAAGTTTAGGGATTAGGGCTTCATTAGGGCTTTTCGGGTTGAGGGCAAGTTTAGGGTTTATGGAGTTTACAGGGCTTTCACGATTGAGTATTTGGAGTTTAGGGCTTATGATTCTCAGGGTTTTGAATTTAGGGTTGAAGGCAAGTCTAGGGTTAACAGATTTGGATGTTCCCCCGTATACGGACAGTCCTTTATAGGACAGGGTTAAGTGGGATACTATAACCCCTGATAATTACTAGTAAGGACTCTTAGTATAAGGGGGAACATCCCAATTAATCGAGTCTATACCCTAGACCCTAGACCCTAAACCCTAAACCCTAAACCCTAAACCCTCCTGAAACCCTAAACAGGCTTGTTGGAAGGGTTGAGGGGTTTTACACATCCTGGCCTGGGCCGTCCAAATGGCAAGCTCCCGTGGGCTTCGGGTTCAGGGGTTTGGGGTTTAGGGTTTAGGGTTTAGGGTTTAGGGTTGCGTTACCCCTTCACCCCCCCTCTCTCCCCTGCCCCGCTGCCCCTGTCCGGAACAGTCGAATCCGATTTGGGCACGGTTTTTGCAGACGGCTGTTTCTAAAGGCGCGCGCCACCCTAAACCCTAAACCCTAAACCCTAAACCCTAAACCCTAAACCCTAAACCCTAAACCCTAAACCCTAAACCCTAAACCCTAAACCCTAAACCCTAAACCTAACCCTAAACCCTAAACCCTAAACCCTAAACCCTAAACCCTAAACCCTAAACCCTAAACCCTAACTAAACCCTAAACCCCAAACCCCAAACCCCAAACCCCAAACCCTAAACCCCAAACCCTACACTTGACTTTACAAGGGACCCTCAAACGGCTGGACCCTGAATTGCCCAAAGAAGCAAACTTGACTTTAGAGCGGGCCCAGGAGCAAAAAGACTTGCTGTTGGTTTGTAGGGAATGGGGGAATGAGGTACTCTGTATAATCCCTTTAAAGGGTACATATATGCGCCCGAGTTGCGCGTAATCGACCCCCCCCCCCCCCCCCCCCCCCCCCCCCCCCCCCCCAAACCCTGCCTGTTAACCCTAAAAACACCACGGACCACGGGGGAGGACAGAGAAACCTCAGCCTAAACCCCACACCCTGAACCCTAAGCCCTAAAACCTAAACCCACCTATGAACGACAGGAGGGAGAAGGGTAAACCCGAAACCTTAGCCGCTTTAACCCTGAACCCTGAAGCGTAAACTCAGCACGAACCACAGGGGGGAGAGGGGAAACCGTAAACCTACCACTACCCCAAACCTTGAACCCTGATTAAACTCTAAACCCACAATGAACCCATGGACCAGAGTGAAAATCCTGAACTCTACAGCCTAACCCTAAACCCCTAAACCACAAACCCATGAACCACGGACCATGAACCACAGGGGGGGGGGGGGAGAGGGGACCCCAAAACCCACCGGGGGGGAGGGGGGGGGGGTGCGCCTATGCTGGCGCCTCTAGGGCCCAAATTCCCTCATTCCCTGCTCACCAACAGTAAGAAGAAGGTGCAACATTACCCCACAACACTCCAACATGAAGTAGGGTGAAGGGTCTGCCCAAAGCAGCCACAGGGTTTAGGGTTTAGGATTTAGGGTTTAGGGTTTAGGGTTTAGGGTTCGTTAAAGCCCAACTCCCCCAAATCCGGGTTTTTTGGGGCCCTTTAGGGTTTGGGGTGCAAGGCAGGGACACGGTCCACTCTGGAGCCCAGGCACTTGAGACCTTGGTAGCCCTCCATCTAACATTTCCATCCGTGCATCTCACGCGCACTTCTGCAATCACGGCGGCCACAAGATAACAGGGTTTAGGGTTTAGGGGACGACTCTCTCAGAATGCAAACTGCATGCGACTCCAGATCAGAAATGCCACATGCAGCGGAGGAACCCCCTCGCGCGGCAGCGCAATTTAATTTGGTCTTGTTGGGTCTATGCAAGCTTTAGGGTTTAGGGTTTAGGGTTTAGGTCATCCCGAAGGAAACCAGAGGTTTGTGTTTAGAGCTGCTTCATGAGTATAGGCGCAGGATGCGAAAAGCGCAGCGCCCCCGAGAATTCTCCGCGGCGCGCTCAATGATCCCAGCCGTCCTGATGTCTGGCTGCCTGAATGCCTGAATCAAACAGCTCGCTGATGGATCACCTACCCTGTAAAAGCGAAACCACCTTTAGACCATAACCCTAAACCCTAAATCCTAAGCCTTGTAAGGTCCGTCTAGTCCACGAGGACTAGCGTGAAGCCACGAACTGTTTCAGGTGTCGACGTTCATCAGTGAGTTGCGCAGCGACACCCTGGGCGGCCTGCGTCTGCGCGTCTCGGTGTAGGGTTTAGGGTTTAGGGTTTGGGGTTTGGGGTTTGGGGTTTGGGGTCTAGGGTTTAAGGTTTAAATTTAGTAGGGTTTAGTAGGGTTTAGTAGGGTTTAGGGTTTAGGGTTTAGAGGGTTTAGGCCGCATGTTGTGCGCTGTACCTCGACCGCTCGTTGTCCTTGCAACGTAATGTCTCGAGTCCACTGCATTTTGCCCCAAACCCCAACAACTGCTGAATTTCTCTGCCCTCGAACCCCAAACCCCAAACCCTAAACCCTACACCCTAAACCCTAAACCCTAAACCCTCTGCCGCCTCTGCCCTTCCAACCCACATGGAAGCTTCCAACGACGAGGGTTCCCCGCCAGAGTTCCCCGCCAAAGGTTCCTGCGGGGTTTTAACTAGGGTGTAGGGTTTAGGGTTTTAGGGCGGCGCCCTGAGGCGTTTCTTGCGGAAAGTGCCTGATCCTTTTTTGTTTTGCATAGCAAATGTTGATTGCTGAGGCTGCTTCTACTTCCTGGCGGGAGACTGAGAGGAACTCGGGTTTCGGGTTCAGGTTTTACAAGCTTCAGGGCGCTAGGGTTGAGGGTATAGGGTTTAGGGTTTAGGGTTTGGGGTTCAGGGTTTGGGGTTCAGGGTTTAGGGTTTAGGGTTTAGGGTTTAGGGTTTGGGGTTCAGGGTTTAGGGTTTAGGGTCTAGGGTCCAAGGGTTTAGGATTTAGGGTTTGGGGTTTAGGGTAAGCCAGAAAAGGCTAAACCTACTAGAATGAGGGATTTGGAGACCTTATATCCCCCAATGTTATTCTTTCAAGGCACATATAGGGTACTGACATCCGCTCTCTCATTCCTTGCTAAGAACCAGCAAGCAAGCAAACCTTCTAAACCCTAAGCCCTAAACCCTAAACCCTAAACCCGAAGCAAACCTTCCCTCAAGCCCGAAAGCCCCGATGCCCTAAACCGCCGTCCGTGCGCCGAGGTTTCTCTCGCTGCTGCCCTGGCCGCCACTCGGAAGCTCATATCAGAGCTTTCAAGCGTGAGGTTTAGGGTTCAGTGTTTAGGATTAGGGGTGAGGGGTTTACGGTTGAGGTTTCAGATGTTGCGGTTTAGGGTTTAGGGTTTCGGGTTCAGGGTTGAGGTGTTGGGGTTTAGGGTTTAGATTTTGGGGCTCAGGGTTCCGTAGGTGTGCTGGAGGCTTTAAGGTTCAGGGAGCCCGAAGCCCTAATGAGTTTAGGGTTTGGGGTTTAGGGTTTAGGGTTTAGGGCCCTAAACTTAAACCAGTCGGGGAGCACGCAGGTACTTGTGCCGATGGACAGCACGATGTGCTGAGCAGCGCAGCATTTGCTGGAGGAACTCTTGAAGTACTTAGGGCTGTATAGGCTTTTGTAGTTCATCGGACTTATATGGCTTACTGACTTGGGCATGCACTGCTTGTTTAGGCTAGGGGTGCTTCAGGGCTCAGGACATGTGGGTGTATGTGCTGAGTTGTTGATGTTGAGTAGCCTCTTGTAAACCTATGAGGATCGCCTTTGTCTTCGTAGGCCTTCCATTTCCGGACGAAGCCCATGGGCGCGCCTAAACGCGAAACCTACACTTTAAACTTTAAACCCTGCAGCCATCAGAGTGGCAATCCAACTAGTTATTTCTTGGAAGCCCTTTTTACTCAGTAAGCAGAGTTGGTACGGTGGCACTTCCAAGTAAGCCCTAAATCCTAAGCCCCCTAAACCCTAAGCCCCAAGCCCCAAGCCCCCTAGCCCTAAACCCTAAACCCTAAAACCCTAAACCCTAAACCCCAAGCCCTAAACCCTAAACCCTAAGCAGAGTTCCGATCCAATTAGCTAATTCGGCAAGCCAGTCTCGAGCTGCGGCTCAGACCCTCAGACAGCACACACCTTTGACCTTTTGGGCTGCTCCTTGCGTCGGAGAACAAAAATCGTGCGTTTTTGGCATCTCCTGGGTCTAGGAAGCCCGGGTCTTGAGGGTTTAGGGTTTAGGGTTTAGGAAGCCCGGGTCTTTAGGGTTTGGGGTTTAGGGTTTAGGGTTTAGGAAGCCCGGGTTTAGGGTTTAGGGTTTAGGAAGCCCGGGTTTAGGGTTTAGGGTTTAGGGTCTAGGGTTTAGGGTTTAGGGTTTAGGGTTTCGTGTTTGGAGGGTTTTAAGCAGAGATGCTGCTACCCGTGAGTGCATTTGATTGCTGCGGGTTTGCTTTCTGAGCGACTTAAGGTTAAGGGTTTAGGGTTGATAGGGTTTAAGGGTTCAGGATTCAGGGTTTAGGGTTTAGGGTTTTTTTGGGTTTAGGATTCAGGGTTTAGGGTTTAGGGTTTAGGGCTAGACCCTACACCGCCAGGCAGTGACCGAAGCCTGCGTCCTGACAGACGACGAGTTCCTGCAGCGGGCTCGCCAGCAGGAGGCCGCTGTTTGGAGGATGAGACATCCGCCCGACCTAGAAGAGTTGACGGCTTAGGGTTTAGGGTTTGGGTTTAGGGTTTAGGGTTTAGGGTTTAGGGTTTAGGGTTTAGGGTTTAGGGTTTAGGGTTTAGGGTTTAGGGTTTAGGGTGTAGGGTGTAGGGTTTAGGGTTTAGGGCCATTCGTTGAATAAACTTCAAAACATGAAGGATACCAATCCATTGCCCTTATAAGGAAGAATCTGTTTTTTTCTATTATATACATACATATATATATACATATATATATATATATATATATTTTTTTTTTTTTTTTTGGGGGGGGGGGTGTTCTTAAGCAAATCGTAGGGTGCAGGGGCTCTGAAGTAGGGGCTCCTGAGTTACAAGTTGTAACCGTCGGTTATACGTCTTGGACGTTTGCTTATCAGATATTAAACCCTCAAGGTTTAGGGTTTAGGGTTTAGGGTTTAGGGTTTAGGGTTTAGGGTTTAGGGTAAGTAAACTTTGTCGAGTACTTGGAAGATCTTTTGACTTTTGAAGTCTACTTAGTATCCCCTTGAAGCCCTATTCTAAACCCTCATAACCCACCTTACCAACCCTACTTACTAAGTCACAAGGGCTTCCAAGTAGGGACTTGTGCTGTTCCTGCAGGGAAATGCTTTAGATTTGGCTTCTGAGTTTTGAGAGTTTAGGGTTTGGGGAATGAAGCAACCCCCCTAAACCCTAAACCCATAACCCCAAACCCATAACCCTAAACCCATACCCCTAAACCCTAAACCCTAAACCCTAAACCACGGAACAGGAGGGTTTCGAAGCCTGCTCAACTGCCAGCACAGCCTAACACAGCCCCACAGACTTGTGAAAGATCCTAAGCTTTGAGCCCTTGTAGGGTTTAGGGTTTAGGGTTTAGGTTTTCGGGCTTAGGGTTTCAGGATCAAGGAACCTAAAAACCCTGTATGCTCCGCGTTCGCGACCCACCCCATCCTCCCTCCCCGCCCCCTTACTACGTGCGCCCTCTGCCTCTAGTCCAGGGTTTAGGACTTGGGTCTTAGGGTTGAAGAGAACCCGAAAAAACCTGAAACCAAGCCCTCAGCCATCCATCCGTAGAAAAAATCCGAGAGGTCTTGGACGGGTCGACGCTCATCCTGGGAATCTTCTATCCAGAGGACACAACACCCTAAACCCTAAACCCTAAACCCATGTAGTAGCTAGAGCCCCTCTGCGAAGAGCATTTTTGGTTGAAAGCCCAAGGGGACTTGTGGCTCAGCTGCGAGTTGGTTTTTCTGTCTGGGTGTTAAAGCCCAAAGGGTATTTTCTTACAAACACGTGTTCATGAAGGTTGAAAGGGCAGAACCTGCGTCCGGAATTTAGCGGTTCATCGTTTACAGGGCGCAGAGCTTCTTAGTCGGGCATGAGGGAATGAGGGTCCAGCAAAAAGCCCTAACCCCAAACCCTGAAAGGGGTACATAGGGGGGGGGGGTAGCAGGGACCTTCTTCCCTCATTCCCTAGGATCTAAGGGGGACTAGAGGTGTATGATGGCACAGGCCCGACGCTGAGACAAAAAAAAAGCATAGAGGCGACAAAGGAGTTGATCAACCCTAAACCCTAAACCCTAAACCCTAAACTTTTGGCGCCTCGTCAGAGCAAAAAGGAAGATGGGTTATCATGCGCTCACTCTGCGGTGCTTTACTGCAACTTTAGATCCTTAGCCTTTTGTTGGTTTCTTAGGTGTCTTAACAAGGCAGCTTAAAATCAAGTTTATAGCGACCCTGCTAGGTGCAGCCAAGCTCAGAAGTCTATCAGGGACGCGAACCTGTACCAAGCAAGGTGTTGGAAGCATCATAGCGTGGTGGTGCCGTACTTCTCAACCTGCACTTGCGCACTGACCCGATCAGCAGAGGCTCCCTAGGCCCAAAATCCCGAATCCCAAAGGCCTCTCGAACCCCGATGTTTTTCAAGTCGGGGCCCCCTTACTCTGCTCCCTCTTGAGGAAAGGGAATTCCATCCTAAGTAACAAGACTTAAAAAACCCACGTGGGGGACCCTAGAACCCCTGAAACTAAACTTGGGCACCCCGACTCGTAGTTCCTAAACCCTAAACCCTAAGCCCTCAACCCCATGCCCCAAACCCCAAACCCTAAACCCTAAACACATAACCTCTTAAGGGCCCTTACTGGCACCATGGGCTTCAGTTCCTCAAACCCTAAACCCTAAACCCTAAACCCTAAACCCTAAACCCCCCCAACTGGTACCATGGGCTTTAGTTCCTCCCTTTCGCCCTCCCTTGCAAGGACTCCCGCCCTGGCTCCCACGGCGTGCGCGCTCCTGGTGCGTGGTCGGAGCCCCAAGCCCTAAACCCTAAACCCCAAACCCCAAACCCTTAACAACCCTAGTTAAACCCTAAACTCTCGGCGATCTCGGTGGATTGAAGGGCTTTTGGGTTTTTCCAAGGTTTTCGGGCTCTGGGTCCTTCGCCGCTTTACAAAGGCCTGCGGGAACCTCACTGCTTCTTGTTTGCGCATCTTCAATAGGGTTTTGGGTTTAGGGTTTAGTCTTTAGAATGGCCTGCGGGAACCTCACTGCTTCTTGTTTGCGCATCTTCAATAGGGTTTAGGGTTTAGGGTTTAGGATTTAGGGTTTAGGGTTTTGAGTTTAGGGTTTTGGGTTTAGGGTTTAGGATTTAGGGTTTATGTCTGGGGTTTAGGGTGTTTTATAATTTTAGGAAGCCGCGCAAGCCCAAGAAGCCAGCATGGGGAAGACGGACCTCACCCCTCTTTTCAAGGCCTACTGGTCTCGAGCAGAACAGGCTCCGGCACCCGGGCCCATCGTAAGTGCTACGCCCCTCCATTGTACGGCCTACTCGAGTCTACTTGAAGGTTCATTGTACTTACTAACCAATTATAACTGTACTTATAACCCTACTTATAATACCCTAAAGGGCCTTATAGGGGTTATCCCAATTATAAGTAGGGTTATAAGCCCAGTCATAAGTTGTTAGTAAGTACCATGAACCTCCAAGTAGGGTAAGTTCCAAGCCCCATGTGATGCTCAGCCGGCTTCTCATCGCCAACGTGGGCGACTCGCGAGCCGTTCTTTGCCGAGCGATGGTGGCCCCAGGCTGAGGGTTTCGGGTTTAGGGTTTAGGGTTTAGGGTTTAGGGTTTAGGGTTCAGGGGTTAGGGCTTGGGGTCCTCAACCCTGTAAGGCTTGAGGGGCTTGACCCTGTAAACCCTACAAAACCTGTCAACCCTGTAAACCCTCTACGCCCATAAAGCCGAGAGTCCCCCCGTATCAACTATCAACCCGATTAAACCCCTTATTAAGCCCTATAAACCCTGTAAACCCTATTTACCCTATAAGTCCTACAAGCCCTACAAACCCTAAACCCTGTAGGGCTTGAGGGGCTCTTCTTCTTGTTTGATTTTCATGGGGTTCAGGGTCTTCAAGGACTCATCCCTGGGGGCCCTACTTAGGGACCATATGATCTAAGGGTAGTTGCATGGGCCCCTTTAATATGGCCCCTTACCTCCTTTAAAGGGTTCCGATGTGGTTGTAGAGGGTATATAATTAAGGGGTCCCCCTATGAAGGGCCCACATTAAGGGCCATGTAGCTACCCTATACTCCCTCCTTCTCTCCTCATCTCGCCTTTTAGTCTTCGGATTTCGTTCGCATTTCAGTTTGAAGGGTTTACGTCCCTCCTAACTCAAAATGTTTTCCGGCCGACGTGAGTATTAGAATTAAAGGGAGGGGGGTTTTATATAGTATAAGGGACTTTTCGGCAAAAAAACGGTGCAACGGCTTCCGCGCTGAATCGCTGGCGGAAGGCTGAAGGCTCAGAAAGTGCGGCAGAAGTCTCCTTCGTCAATGGCCAGACATACAGCGAACCCCCCCCCCCCCCCCCCCCCCCCGCCCACAACCCGCTTGCCAAAGCCTTGCATGAGGCTTCAGGGGCTTAGGGTTTAGGGTTTAGGCTTTAGGAGTTACTGTGCAAAACAGGCTTGCCATTGCCAAAGCCTGGCATGGGTCAACCTAAGCAAAACAGGCTTGCCAGATGACAGCGCCTTGCCTGGGCAAGCACAATCAAAGTGCTGCCGCAGAGATTGGAGCAGCCGCAGCTTCGTGCAGCAAGCCCTAAACGCTAAACCCTAAGCCCTAAACCCGAAACCCTAAACCCGAAACCCTAAACCCTAAGTCTTAAACCCAAACCCTAAGGATCGAAAAGCCCCCTGAAGACATTGATGGATGCTGTGGAAGGCAGAGTTGGAAGGGCCTTGAAATTCGTTGAGGCCAAATGTCTGTTCGTGCGCGTTTAGGGTTAGGGTTTAGGGCTTAGGGTTTGGGGCCTCTTCCCTCAGTTTGAAACAGCAAGGTGCGAAGTTGGGGGGGGGAGGGGCTTAAGGTATTCGTGGCGGCTTAGGGCTTTGCTTGATAGAGTATCACAGTATCACCAGGCCCTATTCGGGGTGTGTGGGTTTGGGGAAACCACGACTCCAGGACAACCGAGCCCAAACCCTAAACCCTGGACCCTAAACCCTAAATCTTCAACCCTAAACCCTAAACCCTAAACCCTACACCCTACACCCTAAACCCTAAACCCTAAACCCTAAACCCTAAACCCTAAACCCTAAACCCTAAACCCTAAACCCTAAACCCTAAACCCTAAACCCTAAACTTACTTAGGGTTGAGGGACGCCACTTCCTGGGAGGAACCGAGGAGGCCCGTTTGCACGCGGTCCGGCTCTCCGAGGATCACAAACCCATCGCCCAGGGCTGAGATGACATGGGGTTTAGGGTTTAGGGTTTAGGGTTTAGGGTTTAGGGTTTAGGGTTTAGGGTTTAGGGTGCTGTGGACGTTGGGTTGTCCGTGGGAAGACTCGTACCCCTAAGGTTGTACCCCTGAAGGTTCCCCGGAAGAAACTTCTGATATGGCCTTTATATTCCCTTAGGTATCCTTCAAAAGGGGCCCCAAAACCTAAGGGTACAACCTGAAGGGTCCAAGGCAGAACCCCTAGATAAAGTGTGCCCCCGGATGCCCCCGACAGGGTTTCGGGTTTTGGGGTTTAAGTTTCAGGGTTTAGGGTTCAGGGTTCAGGGTTTAGGGTGTGAGGTTTCGGAAGGTTTGCCCGGTTTCCAGGACCCAGCGTAAGCCCCCTTAAAACCCAAAAGGGTAACCCTAAACCCCAGACCCTGAACCCTAAACCCCAAACACCCGAAAAGCCAAACCCAAAAAAAAACAACCCTAAAGCCCAAACCCTCCCCAAACCCTGAACCCCAAACCCTGAACCCTAAACCTCCAACCCCAACCCTGAACCCTAAACCCTAAACCCCAAGCCCTAAACCCCGAACCCCAAACCCCAAACCCCAAACCCTAAGCCCCAAACCCTAAACCCAAACCCCAAACCCTAAGCCGTAAACCCCGAACCCTAAACCCTAAACCCTTCTTCTGGCTTCACAGGTTTTGAGTCTTGGGTTTTGGGTTTTGGGTTTTGGGGTTTAGGGCTTTAGGACTTTGGGTTAAGGCTTTCAGGTGTCGGGTTTAGGGTTTAGGGTTTCAGGTGTCCGGTTTGGGGTTCAGGGTATGGGGTTTAGGGTTCAGGGTTAGGGTTCTGAGTTCAGTGTTTAGGATTTAGAGTTTAGAGTTTCACGGTATGGGTTCAGGGTGCTGGGTTTTGGGCGATGTAGCCGATGAAGAAGGTCGACAGGACCCTAAACCCTAAACCCTAAACCCTGAACCCTAAACCCTAAACCCTAAACCCTAAACCCTAAGCCTCGTACCCGAGTGGGGTAGTTGCGTCCACCTCAAGGTCTTATAGACCTTCAGCTCTCCCTATATGCACCCCTTCTGCAAGGGTACCCCACCTGGAATCTGGAAGCTTAAAACCCTCAACTGGTTTAGAGTTCGGGCCTGGGGCGTTTGTAGGGTTTAGTGTCTTTAAACCCTATGCCCCCTAAACCCTAAACCCTAAACCCTAAACTCTGAACCGTCTCGTGCCAGGTGCCGACAGAGCAGAAGCGGATTGAGGCAAAGCCTCGGGTGGAGGGTTTAGGGTTTATGGGGTTTGGGGTTTAGGGTGTAGGGTTTCGAGTTTAGGGTTACAACCCTAAACCCTAAACCCTCAACCCTAAACCCTAAACCCTACTAGGGGCTAAGTAAGCTTGACGGGATGAGGGCTGGGATGTCTTTAGCTTCCGGCATTGATCCTCAGGGCTGCCAAGGCTTTCCAAGCCCTAACCCTAGACCCTAAACCCTAAACCCTAAACCCCAAACCCCGAGCCCTACCCCGAACCCTAAGCCCTGAACCCTTAACCCTTAACCGTTAACCCCTAGCCCTAAACCCCAAATCCTAAACCCTAAACCCTAGCCCTAAACCCCAAACCCTAAACCCTAAACCCTAGCCCTAAACCCCAAACCCTAAAGCATGCCAGGCCAAAGGAGGCATCGTCGACTTGCAGGGCGTCTGGCGGGTCGGCCACAGTCTGCCATTGAGGGTTTAGGGTTTCGGGTTTGGGGTTTAGGGTTTAGGGTTTCGGGTTTAGGGGTTAGGGGTCTGGGGTTTAGGGTTTGCGGTTTAGGGTTTAGGGTTTAGGGTTTAGGGTTTGGGGTTGAGGGTTTGGGGTTTAGGGTTTCGGGTTTGGGGTTTAGGGTTTGCGGTTTAGGGTTTAGGGTTTGGGGTTTAGGGTTTAGGGTTTGGGGTTTAGGGTTTAGGGTTTGGGGTTGAGGGTTTGGGGTTTAGGGTTTAGGGTTTGGGGTTGAGGGTTTAGGGTTTGGGGTTTAGGGTTTGGGGCTTGGGGTTTAGGGTTTGGGGTTGAGGGTTTAGGGTTTGGGGTTTAGGGTTTGCGGTTTAGGGTTTAGGGTTTGGGGTTTGGGGTTTGGGGCTTGGTGTTGCTGTAGGGTTTATGGTTTAGGGCTTAGGGTTTAGGGTTGCTGTCGGGTTTAGTGTTCAGGGTGTAGGGTTTAGTGTTGCTTTAGGGTTTAGGGTTACTTTGGGGTTTAGAGTTACTTGGGTTTATGGTTACTTTCGGGTTTAGGGGTACTTTCGGGTTGAGGGTAACTTGCGGAGTTTAGGGTTTTTGTAGGGTCTAGCTTTTCATTTTGGTTTTGCTTGCTGTCTTGCGATCTCATCTTCTACAGAGTGACCAGCACATCATCAGGACGGCGAGCCCCGGACTGTGCCGTGGTGGCGGGCAGACGGTAGTCATAACATCATTCGACATCCGTTGAACCAACGAAAGACAGGTGGGGCCGTCTTACATGTCTCGCATCTTTCAATCCGGGATTGTACAAGGCGTCAGAGGCGAGGCATGGTTGGTCTACAAGCCAACCAGACAGCAATACCTCGCCCTGAGCTTTGGCACACTGCGTCTCCAACCGCAAGCGCCCGTACTGAAGGCTTGCGGATACTTGGAGGTTCAAGGGTACTTTTGACCACAATTAAAAGGAATAGGGTTCAGGGTTTAGGGTTTAGGTTCCTTAGGGGAAAGGGGGGACTTAGGGGCCTTATAAGTGCAAGTAGGGAGGGGAGGTTGAGGTAAGCGATGTGTCATCCCGCGATATTTGTGGGGGGAAGTGGGGTTCGGGTTTAAGGGTTTAAGGGTCTAAGGGTCTAAGGGTCTAAGTGTCTAAGGGTTTAAGGGTTTAAGGCTTTAAGGGTTTCAGGGTTTAAGGGTCTAAGGGTCTAAGGGTCTAAGTGTCTAAGGGTTTAAGGGTTTAAGGGTTTAAGGGTTTAAGGGTCTAAGGGCCTAAGGGGTCTAAGGGTCTAAGGGTTTAAGGGTTTAAAGAGGTAAAGGGTTTAAGGGTTTAAGGGTTTAAGAGTTGAAGGGTTTAAGGGTTTAAGGGTTTAAGGGTGTAAGGGTTTAAGGGTCTAGGGTTTGGGGTTTCGGGTGGTGGCCTCTGGGTTTTAGGGTCTATAGTCGGGGGTAGGCGGCAAGTGTGCCGAAGCTTGAGGGCTTAGGACCCTAAAATCCCTTAAGCCCTAAACTCCAAACTGTATACCCTACCCCAAGTCCTCAAACTATAGTCGACAAAGCAACGTACCCCACTACCGGATGCCCCCTCAAGGGTTTCGAGCTTAGGGCTTTTCAAGTTTAGGGGTTGTAGGGTTATTTTCGGGTGTGGAGGTGAGGGGCCGACGAGCATGTGGCCATGTTTTGGGTTTAGGGTTTAGGGTTTAGGGTTTAGGGTTTAGGGTTTAGGGTTTAGGGTTTAGGGTTTAGATACCACGCGCCTGCCACGATTTCGGGGCGCTTATAGCGATGCAAGCCAGGCAAAGCGCACGGGACCTAGGCGGAGATCACAAAGTTTCACCCGGGAAGACCTTGCGCACGGGGCCCAGGCATCGACAACACCCGCGAGGCCAAAAGTATGAAACTTGTCATGGTTTAGGGTTTAGGGCTTAGGTTTTTGCGTTTAGGGTTTTGGTTTGTCATGTTTCGGAATCCCGCGAGACGCAGACGCAGGCGTTGTTCCTCGAGCGGTCGTCGCATTTTTGGGCGAAATGCCTGTTTTCCGCAGCGCAGCCTTGAAGTTGGGCACTGATTCCCGGAACTGGGGCGCCGCGCGAGAAGTCTCCTTGCTGTGAGCGTAGGAACTTATAAGGGTTTCTCGGGGCTAGTCTAGGGGACACGAAGTATGTAGAGAACCCCATTGTGTTGGCACTCTGTTTGGGGAAAAAAAGCCTAAACCCCAAACCCCCGCTTTGGAGCCCTTTTATAAGGGTTTCCTAGAATTAGACTTACGAAGTCAAAAGAGATTCTTAGAAGTCCAAGTAAAAAAAAGACTTACGAAGGCAAAAGAGCTTCTTATAAGGCTAAAATTAAGAGCCGAACCTCCTTGCCAGGTCTTTACGCCGGGACCTGCAAACTTCGCCGGCAAGCACATCGCCCGCTGGGGTAGGGGGCCCCTCTTACAGTCCGAGGGATTCAGGGTTTAGGGTTTCGGGTTTCGGGGTTCAGGGTAGCAGGGTTTTAGGGTTTCAGGGTTCAGGGTTTTAAGGCTTTAGGGTAAACGGTGTGGGTTTGGGGTTTAAGGGCCTGAAGGGTTTAGGATAGTTTCAGGGTGTGTGTGGGCTGCCGGTTCAGGGGATACTCTGAGGGTTCAGGGGTTCCAGCCGGTTGTAAGCAGAGTCGCTTCAGAGTTTAGGGATTGGGGTTCGGGGTTTAGTCAAGGGGGTTGGCCATTATAATCTAGGTGAGAGTCCCTTAACGGCCGTTAGTTGGGATGTTCCCCTTACTAACAGTCCTCAATAGGCATTGTAGCACCCGCTATAAAACCCCTATTGAGGACTGTTAGTAGAAGGGAGAAGAACATCCTAAACCCTAAACCCCCAACCCCAAACCCTAAACCCTAAACCCTGAACCCTAAACCCTAAACCCTAAACCCTAAACCCTAAACCCAGCAGTTCGTATATTGAAAGGGGCCAGACCTCATCATTGTTTCTTCTCACGTGCAGGTTTTAGGGTTTGGTTACAGGGTTATACGGCTTTTGGGTTTTGGGGTTATAGGGTTCTAGGGTTGAGGGTTTAGGGAGTATCTCAACAAGACGCACTGGCCGACTGAGAAAGCTCCCCAACAAGAACGGTACCATGAAGCGTATGTACATGACCCTCAGCACATGTTCACAAAGAACACTCGGCAGGTGTATACCAAAGCTTCCTTTCCCATCTTTTTCAGCCACCTGACAGCTTTGCAAGACCGTAAATCCTTAGTGTCGCTAGGTAGTCTTGGTTTTCTGCTGACTTTCCCACCCTACACAACCCCATTGCTATGCCTCCCCTAAGCCCTAAGCCCTAAGCCCTAAGCCCTAAGCCCTAAGCCCTAAGCCCTAAGCCCTAAGCCCTAAGCCCTAAGCCCTAAGCCCTAAGCCCTAAGCTTCAATATACCTACCTGGCCTCAAAAACCCCACCATCTAGCTTCCGAGGCTTTCCTGACCCCCCTACACCCTAATCCCCAAACCCCTAAAAGCCTCAAACCTTCAAGTTCAACCCGAAACCTGAACCCCTCCCCCCTCCCTGCCCCCCCCCCCCCCCAAAAAAAAAAAACAAACGAACTAAACCCCAGGTGCCCCCGCCTTTGGGCTCTGAACCCTTAGGATCCATGTACCTATGTGGTATATACTTGGGCCACAGGCTACTACAGTAGGAACCCTTCTTAGGGCCCAAGTATACCGTAAACCCAAAACCCAAAACCCAAACCCCAAACCCCAAACCCCAAACCCCAAACCCCAAGCCCCAAGCCCCAAGCCCCAAACCCCAAACCCCAAACCCCAAACCCCAAACCCTAAACCCTAAACCCTAAACCCTACTGCTATATAGCAACATGGCCCCCTTTGGTGAAGTCTTTGCATGCGTGCTGGATGGGCTTCGGGATCCTTCGGCCTCGTACAGAAAAAACGCACGGGAAGCCCAACCAACCGCAAGCCCCAAATGCGGTTTTAGGGTTTAGGGCTTAGGGCTTAGGGCTTCGGGCTTCGGGCTTCGGGCTTCGGGCTTAGGGTTATAAGGTTTAGGGTTTAGGGTTTAGGGTTTAGGGTTTAGTGTAGGCCTAAACCCTAAACTCCCTGAGCCCCCCAAACCCCTGAACCCTCCTGAACGTTGAGGCTTGGCAGTGTCGCGAGCCTTCGGGGATGTGCTCTTGAAGGATCGGGCGTGGGGTTCAGGGTTTAGGGTTTAGGGTTTCGGGCTTAGGGTTCAGGATTTGGGCCGTAGGCATGCATTCCCCTTACGTCTCGGCCACGATTCCACTGGAAACAGCTTAGGACTCAGGGTTTAAGGTTCCAGGCTCAGCGTTTAGGGTTCCGAGTCCACTCCACATTTAGAAGGGCCGCCTCCCATGCCAGGAAAGGTTTAGGATTCAGCGTTTAAGGTTTAATTAAGGTTTTTGGGTTTAGGGTTAGGGTTTAGGGTTTAGGGTTTAGGATTACGAGTCCACTCCAGATTATGAAAGGGCCGCCTTCTACGCACGGAAAGGCTGAGGATCCAGGGTTTAAAGGGCTCGGGGTCCAGGGTTTGGGTGTTTGAGGTTTAGGGTTCAGGGTTCAGGGTTTAGGGTTTAGGGTTTAGGGTCCTAAACCCGGAGAGCTCACATTCACAGAGGAGCAAAGGTGTTTCTGTAGGGTTCCCCGCCCGCCACTGAAGAAGGAACAACGTTACAGGAATTTAGGGTTTAGGGTTTAGGGTTTAGGGTTTAGGGTTTAGGGTTTAGGGTTTAGGGTTTAGGGTTTAGGGTTTAGGGTTTAGGGTTTAGGGTTTAGGGTTTAGGGTTTAGGGTTTAGGGTAACCCTAGACCGTAGAAGGACGGGCCGCTCACTCTGCTAACTCTAGCGGCATCGCCAAGCTAGCATGTCATACTCATACTCCCCTTCAGTGCCCTTGTGGCTCCCCCGAAGCCCCGAAACCCTAAACCCCAAACCCCAAACCCTAAACTCCAAAGTCCTAAACCCCAAACCCTAAACCATTAATCCGAAACCCAACACCCTAAACCCCAAACCCTAAACCCTAAACCCCGAGGCCTCCCTGCATAAAGCCCAGGAGCCCGAAAGGTATGGCTGCATGGGTGTGCTGCGGGGGCCTTGAGATATCCTGCTGTGCTTGCCCGAAATACTAAGCCCTGAAAGCCTGAACCTAAACTCTAAGCCCTAAACCCTAAACCTTAAGCCCTAAGCTCTAAGCCCTAAGCCCTCCCCCCCCCAGCCCCAAACCCTCAACCCTGAAGCCTGAAACCCTACTTAAACAACCCTTAAGCCCCAAGGCCCTAGCGATGTTTAGGGTTTAGGGTTTAGGGTTTAGGGTTTAGGGTTTAGGGTTTAGGGTTTAGGGTTTAGGGTTTAGGGTTTAGGGTTTAGGGTTTAGGGCAGCTTCTAAGGCCCGGCGGTCTCATCACAGCCATGCCGGAGATCCGAGTCTTCGACATTGAGCCGTCGCAGGAGAGAGCGCTTCAGGGCTTGGAGTTTAGGGTTTAGGGTTTAGGGTTTAGGGTTTAGGGTTTAGGGTTTAGGGTTTAGGGTTTAGGGTTTAGGGTTTAGGGTTTAGGGTTTAGGGTTTAGGGTAAACCTTTAGTTTTTATTTTGCCTAGAAGACAGGACTAGGACCAACCCACCCTAAGAACTCAAAGGGCTCCGCTTGCGGAGCACTTCGGGCGTGAGCTGTTGCACCCCTTAGGGGTTTGAGGTTTAGGGTTTAGGGGGGGGGGGGGGGGGGGGGGGGGGGGGGGGGGGGGGTATGGGTTAAGTGAGAAATATATTTTGAAACAAAGAGAGATGCTCATGGGGTTAGGAGCCTTGGCGTTAGGCCCTAAACCCTGAACCCTAAACCCTAAACCCCTAACCCTAAACCGAAGACCCTAACCCGCCCCCCCCCCCCCCCCCCTCAAAAAAGAAAAAAATAATAATAATGTAATAATACTAAAAAAACAAAATCGGCAAACAAATGCGCCAGCTTTTGTTTAAGGTTGCGCCTCTCAAGCGAGGGGACCCCGAAACCCTAAAACAATGAGACCCTGTAACCCTGAACCCTCAAACCTTTTCAACCCTAAACCTTAACCCTAATCCTTAAACTGGGGTTTAGGAATGCGTTCGGGTGTGGGGTTAGGGTTTAGGGTTCAGGGTTTGGTGTTAGGGGTTCGGGTTTCGCGTTTTGGGTTTCGTTTCGGTTTGCAGTTTAGCGTTTGGGGTTTAGGGTTTAGGGTTTAGGGTATGGGGTTTGGGGTGGGGTTTAGGGTTTAGGATTTAGGGTAGGATCTGTAGGATCTCGGGGTTTGGGGTTTAGGGTCAGGTTTAGGGTTAGGCTTTTGGGTTTAGGGTTTTGGGTGGCTTTAGGGTTCATCCCAAAGATTAAAGGATTGCTATCCAGAAGTCTCCGAATGTTATCCGATTGGCGATTCAAGGATTACCCTAAGGTCCCAGTACCTCATCGTTTACATACTTGGGCCCCAAAGCCCCTATGTACGTCCGAGCCCTAAACCCAAACCCTGAATTAAAACACTAAACCCTAAACCTATACCCCAGGACCCAGTGCTAGGGACCCAGTGCTAGGCCCTTATTCCCTCTTGTTAGGGCTTGGGTCCCCTTCTAGGCTCTTCTTTACCCAGGAAGGGGCACCCGTTTCATTCCTAGGCTATTCTCGGCTCCCCAATCCTAAACCCTAAACCTACACCCTGACCCTAAACCCTGAGACCTCCGAAACCCTAAACCCTAAACCTGAACCCTGAACCCTAAACCTAAAACCCTCTTTGACCGCAGCCGTTGGAAAGTGACCTGCCCAGCCTCCACAGCCGCAACTCGTGCGCGCCCTTTGCCGGCGCGCGGCCGCCAGCGAGAGACCAGTTGCTGCCATGGTGGACGAAGTCCGAAGCGCCCTTCAAGACACTGGGATTAGGGTTTAGGGTTTAGGGTTTAGGGTTTCGGGCTAGACCCAGGAGTCTTTGTCAGGGTCACGGGGGGTTTAGGGTTTCGGGTAATGGGGAGTATCATAGGATTTGTAGGAGATACTAAGTCGACTACTAGGTCAACAGAGCCTTTAAGTGCTCTTACCACCAGTTCGCAGCATCCTTGCACCATGTCATGTCATGTGATTATAGGGAGGGAGGTGGGAGAAGAGGTTAGAGAAGGGGTAGAGGTTCCCTTTCAGGGAGCCCATTTGGGGAGTGCTGGGGGCAGTAGGGTTTAGAGTTGGGTTTAGGATTTTGGAGGGATGGGGGGGGGGGGGGGACATTCATCCCCCCACTTGCCCCCAGAGCCCCTGACCAAAGTATCCAGTTACTTCTATTCCCGGTAGTCAGGCTGCACCCGCATCGGTTTGCGGCAAACACTAAACCCTAAAACCCTAAACCCGATATCTTACATCATGTCCGTGGTAGCTTCGATCCTGGAGACCTATGCCCCAACCCCTAAACACCCAAACCCTAAACCCTACAGTTCTGAACCCACAAACCAGACTACGCCAAAGACTCCTAACCTTGCACCCTGCACCCTAACACCTAAGCACGAAGCCTGAAGCCCTAAGCCCTAAGCCCTAAGCCTGAAGCCTGAAGCCCTAAGCCCTAAGCCCTAAGCCCTAAGCCCTAAGCCCTAAGCCCTAAGCCCTAAGCCCTAAGCCCTAAACCGAACAAGGATAGCGCTGGAGAAGATCGCAAAGAGGCGAACGCTGCCGGTGGCCCTCCAAGCAGAGATCGCGAAGCAAGCGAACCAAGACCATCTGAATGAGACGCTAGAAGGCGAGTTGGGGATGTAGACTGTCCCCATGTTTATGAGGTGCCTGGGGTTTAGGATTTAGGGTTTAGGGTGTAGGGTTTAGGGTTTAGGGTTCAGGGTGTAAGGTTGCCTTTTGGCTGGTGGTTCCTGTGTCCCGAATCCCAAGCCCTAAAACCTAAACAAGTTTATAGAGTTAAGGGTTTGTGATTTAGGGTTTAGGATTTCAGGGTTAGGGTTTAGGGTCACGAACACTGACCTGCCCGCAGAGTACCTGAAATCCCAAACCCCATACCCCCTCAAGCCCTAAACCCTAAACCCTAAACCCTAAACCCTAAACCCTAAACCCTAAACTGCCTGGAAGGCTTGAAGAGCCTCCGCTACCAGGCCATGGGCTCGAGGGTCTCTAGGAGCGGTGTTTTGGGCTTCGGGGCTTCAGGCTTAGGGTTTAGGGTTTAGGGTTTAGGGTTTAGGGTAGAGGAGCTGGGGTTTGGGGTTCAGGGTTCAGGGTTGAGGGTTGAGGGTTTAGGGTTTAGGGTTTGAGGATTAGGGTTTAGGGTTATGTTATAGGGTTTAGGGTTTAGGGTTAGTTTAAGGGTACAGGTCAAAGTTTTGAAAAGATGTTCGAGGAGTTTCGAGGAGTCACGTTTTTTTAAAAAGCATAAGAATGTTGTCAACATGCAGGGGCTTGAGTTCAAGGGTTCTGAAGTATGCACCCTTGGGTTTTAGAGGGTATATAAGGGGTCCCCAGTTTAGGGCCCATACTAAGGGACCATGTAGCTACCCTTAGAAGGCGTTTAGGGGTGTCTTATGAAACGGGGGCCTGCGGCACTGGTGCTGAAACTATAGGGTTCTTAAGGGAGGGGGGTTCACGGGGGGGTAGGTGCCAAGGGAACCTTAGGGAAGCTTAGGGAGCCTTAGGGAGTAGTAGGAATTGCTAGGGAGCCTTGGGTTACATACCCCCCCTCCCTTAAGAACCCTACAATGAATCCAATGAAAGAGCCAATTAGGCGTGCGGACCCCGAGTGGTGCACCCCCACTTACGCACCACGCTGGTGAGGACCTTTGCGGGTTCCGAACCCGAAACCCGAAACCTTAAACCCTAAACCCTAGGCCCTAAACCCGAAACCCTTAACCCTAAACCCTAAACCGTAAACCCCAAACCCAAAACCCTAAACCCTAAAACCTAAACCCTAGACGTGGTTCAAGGGCTCCAAAAGGATCTCCCAAGCCTGCGGGGGTCCTCGCCCGACCGTTCCCCTGCAGAAACAAATACCAGAACCTCGAAAGCTTGCCAAGTGACCCTAAACCCTAAACCCCAAACCCCAAGCCCCAAACCCCAAAGCCTCACACCAAAGTAAAGCCCTCAAGCATGAACTCAGGTCTCGTTTGAGGTTTAGGGTTTAGGGTTTAGGGTTTAGGGTTTAGGGTTTAGGGTTTAGGGTTTAGGGTTTGGGTTTTGGGGTTTAGGGTTTAGGGTTTAGGGTTTAGGGTTTAGGGTTTAGGGTTTAGGGTTTAGGGTGAGAAGTTTGCCCCAAACGTCCCACGCTTTCACGAGGCCTATTCAGGCAAGAAGCCTTGGCTAGATGAGGATGGAAGCGTCATGTGGTCTCCGATCAGGAGTGCCTTCGGGGGGATGCGGAGACTGCAGCCCTAACCCCTAAACCCTAAACCCTCCGCCCACCTGTCTAAGGGTTCAAGAGTTCTACAGTCAAACACGCAAACCCCACGACCTACACTCCTGCACAGCAAGCAGCTCGATGCAGCACGCGTACGCAAGAATCTCAAAGCTTCCCTTTAATATGGTGTCTTACCTCTGTAAACCCTGAAACCTAGCCCTAAACCCTAAACCTAAGCCCTAGACCTTAAACCCTAAACCTTAAATCCTTACTGTGGACCTTGTAACGACCATCAGCAAGTGCCCGCAACACCTGGATGCCGGGGTCTCCCAGGGCTGCTGTGAGGTGTAGGGTTTAGGGTTTAGGGTTTAGGGTTTAGGGTTTAGCGTTTAGGGTTTAGGGTTTAGGGTTTGGGTTTTGGGTTTAGGGTCAGGGTTGAGGGTCTCGGGTTTTCCTAAGGGTACTTACATGGTCCCTTATTCTAGGGCCCCATATTGAGGGACCATGCAACTACCGTAAGAGTTTAGGGCTTCGGGATGAGGATTCGGCTTTAAGGCTTGACTTGAGCAAAGTTTCCAGCATCTCCCTCCTGTGCCATTTTCCCTTATTTGTTGGGTCCCTAGGTTTCAATGACTGAAACTACCCAACTACCTGCAAGGGAGCCCTGTTCCATTTCCATATTTTGGATATGCGCATCTTTGGTAAATGCCAGGGCTTTGTGATTATGCAACTTACAGTAGTCTGCAGAAGATCCTAAACCATTCTCCCGAAGTTCTATATCCCAACTGATTGAACCCCGAACCTGGGAACCCTCAACCCCTAAACCCCTAAACCCCTAAACCCCTAAACCTCTAAACCCCTAAACCCCTAAACCCCTAAACCCATTTGTTGGTAAGCTTGATGTCAGGTGGCTTGATATGGGCTGCGTAGCTCGAAATTCAACGGCTTCGGGGCAGTTCATGACTTTGGGGAGTTTTGGGGATTTGGGGGTGAGTGCTTCGGGGGCTCACAATTTGAATGTACAGCCCGGCGATGTCTCCATCATTGCGTTTGTCCCTGTCCTTGTTCTTGTTCCTGTCCATCTCTCCCTTTCTCCCCCTCTCTTCCTTTCTCCGTCTTTCTGTTATTTGTGTCTCTGCCTCTGCTGCTAGGACCCAGAGGTCGGCCCTTTGTCCCTTTTTGGGGACTTAGGTTCCCTTATTAAAAGCTCTTTAAACGAAGAAGGGCCCTTTTTGTTGGTATGTTACTCCTTGGTCTACATTATTCTACCGAAGGCCTTAGAACCGTTAGTATAACCCGGCGGGGAAAGCCGTAAGCCCTCACCCACTATGCCCTGTATGCCCGAAAAGCCCGATAGCTCTAAGTTAAATCCTGCAGAAGTTCCTACATGCCATGATGCAGACCGTAGAAGTTTGGCCCCCGATTTCAGTTTGGTTATAAGCCCCAAACCCTAAACTCGACACCCTAAACCCTAAACCTTCAACCCTAAACCCAAAGCCAAAAAAAACAACCTAAATCCTACAGGCAACTGCACACCCATGAAGCTTGGGGTAGCGATGCTCCGCAGGATATATGTCGCAAAGATTGTCTTCAGCCAGCTCTTCGAGACCTTTGGGCGCCAAATCAACCCTAAAGTTGGGTTTAGGGTTTAGGGTTTAGGGTTTAGGGTTGAGGGTTTAGAGTTCAGGGTTGACATGAAAATATGCCCTATACTACTATCATCCCTGTCAGGGTATACATGAACCATAGACCCTTTGAGGGCTAATGTGGTCCCCAAGGACCATCATGGGTCTCATCATTGTGTTCAACATCGTCCTCATCATGTACGAAGCCGACCAGGACTCAAGGGGTCTAAGGAGGGACCCCTCGAAGGGACCCTTAATCTAATTCTCTTATTTCTCTTATATACCCCCTGTGTACACCTTATAGTCCCTATATTACCCAAGTAGCCCCCAACCAACCCCTAAACAACCCCTAAATAAGCCCCTAAAGAAGCTCCCTAAGCTCCCTTACAAGGGTCCCTCCTTGAGTCCCTGAGTCCCTATATACCTAGGTAGCTCCTACATAACCCCTAAACCCTTTTACAGGACCCCCAAAGGTCCCTTACAAGGGTCCCTACTTTAGGGTTTAGGGTTTAGGGTTTAGGGTTTAGGGTTTAGGGTTCAGGGTTTAGGGTTTAGGGTTTAGGGTTTAGGGTCCTACTTGAAGGATGCGGCGTGCTACCCGGACTATATCAACAGGCTCGAGGAGTGCCCCTTCAGCGGCCAGGCGGCCAACATCCTTGTTCCCTTTTACCTTGGCGCAGCATAAACCCGAAACCCGAAACCCCAAACCCTAAACCCTAAACCCTAAAGTGCTCCCCCATATATTTCTTCCGAGCTCACCACGTGGTACAACGCCCAAGGGAGTGATGCCATCGGCTGGCTCAATACAGTCAACCTCCTGCTCCTCTCTGCCTATACCGCAGAGTGCTCCGTGCGAATCTTGGTATCAGGGTTGTAGGGTTTAGGGTTTAGGGGTACCCTTTTGCCCTTTTTTGGTTTCAAGGTTCCCTTCTAAAGCAACCAACCCAAGAAAGGGTACCCTTGTTAACATAAGGCTGCTGGGCAACCAAGGATTCTTCGTGGAGCACATGACTTTTTTCTGCAATCGGTGGAACATGACTCTTGGCGACAGCATTCCACACCTTCAAGCCCTAAACCTCAAACCCGAAACCCTACATGAAGCCTCGAGCCGCCTGCCGCCAAAACCATAGGCAAGCACACACGCGCACGGCCACACACACGCACAGGTAGGTGGCTCCAAGCCTTAAGCCCTAATCTTGAACCCTAAACACTAACCTAAAGTCAACCCTAAACCCTGAACCCTTAACGCGAAACCCTGAACCCTAAACCGCCTTCGGGTGCCGAAAGCCTTTTGCGGTTTGGGGATAGGAGAGCTCTGGGAGGCCGGGTTTAGGGTTTGGTTAGTTTTAATTCGGGCTTTGGGATTAGGGCTTTAGGCGTGTGGTTTAGGGTTTAGGGTTTAGGGTTTAGGGTTTAGGGTTTAGGGTTTAGGGTTTAGGGTTTAGGGTTTAGGGTTTAGGGTTTAGGGTTTAGGGTTTAGGGTTTAGGGTTTAGGGTTTAGAGGCGCGCCCGACGCTTAGGATAGATTTGGTCACCGTGCTGCTGGGCTGGGCCAGCGTGCTGCTACTTTGCCGTGAAGCGAGCTCTGCAAAATTCTGTCACCCTGAGCTCGGTGTTTAGGGTTTAGGGTTAGGGTTTAGGGTTTGGGGTTCAAGGTTGAGGCTTGTTCAGGGTCGGTAGAGCCTGTTGCCGTGCTTTATCATCAGTTGCCGTGCTTTATCAAGGCTATAGGAGGCTCTGTAAGTTCCAAGATTTCCTGCGCTCCCTTTACAGTTAAACGACACTGTACCCCAAAATACCCAGTCGAATGAATTTGTCAGATTGTTGACCTCAGCCTAAACCCTAAGCCCTACACCCTACACCCTGCTTGTGCCCACCTAAAACAAGGAAAAAACCAAACAACCGCCCAACCACCTGTGCCCACCCCTACCCTGGGAAGCTAGCAGGAACGCGCTAGCCTCGCCAGAGAGGACGCGCCTGCCCTAAGGGCTGCAGGCATGATCCAAAACACCCTAAACCCCAAACCACAAACCCCAGCCAAATTCCCAATTGTGGCCGTTTGTTTTTAAGTTCAATGCCTGCATGCTATCTTCCAGTAGGATGCCGCCCGAATCCCCGCCCACAGCACCAGCAACCAAGCCCAAGCAACTTTGGGCGCAGCGACTGGGATGGACAGAGGCGCACCCACCCATGCTGCCAGAGCAGACACGGAGCAGGCGCCGGGCCCCCCACCTGCACGCACGGCAGAGCAGAGGTGCAACCAAGGAGAGAAGACGCAGTCGAAACGGGCGCACAGATGGACAAACAGAGACCCCCCCCACCATGAGCGCTCACAGACGCTCTACGTGGGGACCAAAACGAACGCCCCCCCCTCCCTCCACAGACTATGAGCGACCAGGCGCTCTGTGAATGCCCGAGGGCTGCCCAGCGGCAGAGCGAGGCTCTTAACCTGCTTGTGCCCACCTAAAACAAGGAAAAACCAGACAACCGCCCAACCACCTGTGCCCACCCCTACCCTGGGAAGCTAGCAGGAAGGCGCTAGCCTCGCCAGAGAGGACGCGCCTGCCCTAAGGGCTGCAGGCATGATCCAACACACCCTAAACCCCAAACCACAAACCCCAGCCAAATTCCCAATTGTGGCCGTTTGTTTTTAAGTTCCATGCCTGCGAGGTAGTCAATTCTCTGACAGATACATGATTATAGCGTATATCTTTTAGGGCGTAGGGAACCTGAGCCCGACACACTATTAGGGCTTAGGGTTAGGATCTAGGGTTCGGAATTCAGAGTTTGGAGTTCAGGGTTTGGGGTGTAGTAGGGCTCAGGGTTGGGTTCAGGGTTTAGGGTTCAGACGTGACGGCTTAGGGCCGAGGGTTCAGCGACCCAAACAACTTACAAGATCCTTGGGCAACTTGCAAAGACTAAGGTATGGGTGTCTTCTTTCGGGAAGCGAATTCCTCCCTGGGAATTGATGCGGGCTTTGCTTTCCCAGGATCCTCTAGGGATTTTTGAGTGGGGTTTAGGTTCTAAGTTTCCCCAAGCCCTTGAAAACCTAAACCCTGACCCCCGAGCCCTAAACCCCAGACCCTACAACACCCTGCCTCAGCCCTGAAGCCGATAATCCGTATACGCTCGTACCCTGTAACCCTGTAATCCTAAGCCCTCGAACTCAACCCTGAAGCCTAAGCCCCACAGCCTACCCTCACCCTAAAAACCCTAAACCCTGAACCCTAAACCCTAAAGCCCACAAAAGGGTACCACAAAGACCCCAGCATCTGAAGCGGCCACAAGGCTCTCCGGGGTGATCAATTTAAGTCTGCTCCGACTGACGCGCCTGATCCGGGTCCTCCGAGCTATCCGAGTGCCTGGCTGCAATTACCTCGGGCTCGAAACGCTAAACCCTAAACCCCCTATATAAAACCCTAAAGTTGAGGGTGTGGGGGGCTCTAGGGTCAAGAGCTCAGGGCTTCAAAATGTACGCGATTTGGGGTTTGGGGTTTAGTCTTCTTCAAGGTTTGGCTTTGGAGTTTTGGCATTTTGCCGGCCCCTCCACCTGCTCAGGCCTCTTGAGACTCTAATCTAGCCCTAAAACTTTCAACTCCAGGGTACGCATTCTGCAAGCTTCCCCTGCAGTCTGGAAATCCTAAACCCTAGACCCCAAACCCCAAACCCCCAAACCCCAAACCCTAAACCCTAAACGCCTAAACCCCAGTAAGACCAAGTCGAGGTTCTGATCTCAGTTCCCGAGTTTTACCTGCTGGTGACCGGTCTCTTCTCCGCCATCAAGGCGATCCTCTTCGGCATGCTCCTGCTGCTGGTGTGGCTGGGCTGTGGGCCGTGTAGGGTTTAGGGTTTAGGGTTTAGGGTTTAGGGTTTAGGGTTTAGGGTTTAGGGTTTAGGGTTTAGGGTTTAGGGTTTAGGGTTTAGGGTTTAGGGTTTAGGGTTTAGGGTTTAGGCACACATGCGCACACAAACGCACAGAGCGCACACAACTCAGGTGCCTCCTTTTCTGGGCCGTCATCGCCGTTGAGGTGTTCCATCCCCACGTGGCCGGTCGCTGGGCGAAGCCCTAAACCCTAAAACCCTAACACCCTTAAACCCTAAAACCCGAAACCCTAAAACCCGAAACCCTGAACACTGAACCCTAAACCCTAAACTCTGAAACCCGACTGGCGAAGCTTCAGGTCTGCAACTGCGTACGACTGTAGCGAAGCAGTTGAGGCATAAAGCTGATACAGCCAGGGGGGTTTAGGGTTTACGGTTTAGGGCTTAGGGCTTAGGGTTTAGGGTTTAGGGTGGGGAGTGGTGGGGAGGAGGGGGGGGGGCCTATCAGTTACCGTACTGCCCCCCCCCCCCCCCCTCTGCCCCCACAAACCCAAACACTAAACCCGAAATCCTGGCTCTCTCTCAAGCTCGAACAGCTGTATGGTCACGACAACCGCCCTGTAACACCCCAAGGTTCCCTACTTATCCCCAAACTACTCAGCCCTCAGCACCCCAAAACGCACAGAGTCCCCCATTCCTCCCCCCACCCCTAAACCCTAACCCTCAAGCCCTGTAACTTGAAACTAGATTTACAAACAAACTCCTCGAAAGAATCCTCAAAAGTCCTCGAAGCTTTCCTCAAAACTCCTCGCATCTTCCCCGGACCTGAACCCGTCATAATTTCAATAAGCCCTGTAAACCCCATGAGCCCCATAAATCCTATAAACCCTATAAACCCTATAAACCCTATAAACCCTATAAACCCCACAAACCCTATAAACCCTATAAACCCCACAAACCCTATAAGCCCCAGAAACCCTACAAACCCCATGAAGCCTGTAAGCCCCATAAACCCTCTCAACATCTCTCAACCCTACAAGCCCTCTAAACCCTCTAAATCCTCTGAACCCTCTAAACCATCTAAACCCTCTAAACCCCCTAAGCCCTAAACCCTAAACCCTAAACCCCAGCCCAGAACTGGGACTGGAGCGGCAGTTTCCAGACTGCCCGCGCTGTGAACGGGGCTTTCGGACCGTCTTCGCCGCGCTGGTCACGCTCTTTCAGCAGACCCCTGGCTCCCTTAGGAAGGGTTTGGGGTTTGGGATTTGGGGTTTGGGGTTTGGGGTTTAGGGTTGGGGTTTGGGTTGGGGTTTGGGGTTTAGGATTTAGGGTTTAGGGTTTAGGGTTTGGGGTTTGGGGTTTGGGGCTTGGGGTTTGGGGTTTGGGGCTTGGGTTCAGGGTTTAGGGCTTAGGGTTTCGGGTTTAGGGTTTAGGGTTTACGCAAGGACTGGTGCCAAGTACATGTTTAGATGAGCCCTAAACCCTAAACCCTAAACCCTGTCGGTAAAAGACATGGTTTTTATGGACGGAGCCTGGAACACCAGCACCGCATCGATCTACTCCATCAGCCCCAACATGTGTCGCCCCTTAGCCAAATTCTACGCTGCACTCCAAACCCTAAACCCTAAACCCTAAACCCTAAACCCTACACCCTAAACCCTAAACCCTAAACCCCAAGCCCTAAACCCTAAACCCTAACCCTGAACCTACACCCCAAGACCTCAACCCTCCACTCTGAACCTTCAAGAATCAAACCAAACGCCCGGATGCATCAACACCACTCCTACTGGAGAACCACAAATAGAAGACAATAATTCCTATAATGCCCTTATAGGTAAGAATATTTGTTGTTTGTTTTTGAGGGGTTCTTAAAGTAACGCAATGTAGGGATCGGAATAATTAAGACTAGTATTCTCTTGTGGTCCCTATGGAAATATACTATATAAGACCCCCAAAATTCTATTCTAATTGTTAAGGCCCCCATTTTCGTAGAGCCACCCAAAAAAGATACTTCTTCCTAAAGAAAACCTTTCTAAGTACTTATAAGGAAGAGTATGTTTTAGTAAACTTGTTGAGGGGTTCTTAAGCAAAGAATATAGGGGTTTCAATAATTGTTTGTATTCCCTTATGGTCCCTATACAAATATACTATATATTACCACCCAAAAAGCCCTCACTTTTTTCATAATTCTTCAATACCCCCAAACCCTATTATAAAAAAAAAAAACGGGGCCCCCAGAGTAGTAGATCAGGATTGTCGCGGGCGACTCGTGGGGGCAGATTTCAGTGCCACTCATCGCAGCTCGGCAGATCCCGCCTGAGTCCGAAGCCCTCGCTTTTAGGGTTTAGGGTTTAGGGTTTAGGGCTTTTGAGAAGCGGCGTCTTTGGGGCTTTGGGGGCTCCCCTAAACCTTAACCTCTAAACTCTAAACTCCAAACCTTAAAACCTAAACCCTAAACCCTAAACCCTAAGAGGGCATGATCCAGCTATGACATAACCCTAAACCCTAAACCCTAAACCCTAAACCCCAAACCCCAAACCCTAAACCCTAAGCCCTAAGCCCTAAGCCCTCAGCCCTAAGCCCTAAGCCCTAAGCCCTAGGCCCTAAACCCTAAACCCTACCCATCCTCCAAGTACAGCCTCATGGGGAGTCTTCACGTCGGTGGGCTAGGTTGGGACAGTTGTGGCTTAGACAGGAGCGCGCGCCCTGGCTGTCTCCAGTGGTCTACCTCGTCATGATCACGATCCTTAGGGGTACTTGGAAATAGTTTTCAACTTTTGGGGCACTATAATTCCTAAGAAACAGCAAATAATTTCTGCTACGGTTCCAAGTTCAGTATAGGATCTCCTTGGGCATCATGAACTTGATCTTAGCCGCGGCCTACTTGCACAAGTGTCCAGCTGGGGGTAGGATTCGGAGTGGGGGCCCGAAACCCCCTATAGGGTTTGGGAGGGGGGGGGGGGAAGGGGGGGAGGTGACCGGAGGTATGTGGGGTGTGGCTTGTTAGGGATGTGTATGAGACACAGGCATAGGCAAAGGTTGTTTTTTTAGGAATCTCGGGGTTATGGGTTAGCCGGCTGAAGCCGAAGGACGTAAATGGGGTTTAGGTTTAAGGGCCTTTAAGGGTTTAGGGTTTCGGGTTTAGGTTTAGGGTTTAGGGTGGTCTAGTTTGTTGCGAGGTATGTGCCCACCCCGACACCTACACCGGACCCCCTAAGAAGCTGCCCAAAAACCTAAACCCGCGACCCTACTAAACCCTATCAACAACCCGAAGCCAACCAGCACAAGGCCCAGGCCGTTTGTCCCCTCTCGACCCCCAAACCCAAACCCTGTGCCCTCTGTTTGGGGGCCCCCCGATACACTTCACAAAGCAGTAATGGGCGCGCTTGTTTTGGTGTGGGGAGGGGGGGGGAGGGTTGGAGTTAAACTGCGCGGATGTGCGATGTGTGGGTGTAGGCTGAGGTCCTTTGTTGTTGTTTTTCCAGGCTTTTTTTGAGGGCTTTTACTGGGTTTCTTTGGGCTTTAGGGCTTCAGGGTTCGGGGTCTAGGGTTTAAGGCATAGGGGGGAGAGGAGGCGAAGCGGAAAGAATCATGTCAGTGTACTTGTGTAAGCGTCTATGTGTATGTGAATGTGTATGTGAATGTGTAGATGTGTATGCGTATGTGTATGTGTGTGTATGTGCATGTGTATGTGTACGTGTATGTGTATGCGTATGTGTGTAAAGCAAGCACGCGGGTGTGTGTGTGTGTGTGTGTGTCTAGAACGCTAAACCCTAAACCCTAAACCCTAGTTTAGCCTTGGGCCCTGCAGCGTTGGCAGGTCATTGTCGAGCGGGCCTCCGAAGCTCGCGAGAACGACCACGAGCAGAAGATCAAAAAGAAGCTGGCCTTTTCATAGTTGCAAGTAGGGTTTTAGGGTTTTTAGGGTTTTAGGGTTTTTAGGGTTTTAGGGTTTTAGGGTTTTTAGGGTTTTAGGGTTTTAGGGTTTTAGGGTTTTAGGGTTTTAGGGTTTTAGGGTTTTAGGGTTTTAGGGTTTTAGGTTTTTAGGGTTTTAGGGTTTTAGGGTTTTAGGGTTTTAGGGTTTTAGGGTTTTAGGGTTTTAGGGTTTTAGGGTTTTAGGGTTTTAGGGTTTTAGGGTTTTAGGGTTTTAGGGTTTTAGGGTTTTAGGGTTTTAGGGTTTTCGGGTTTTGGGGTTTTAGGGTTTAGGGTTTTAGGGTTTAGGGTTTAGGGTTTAGGGTTAGGGTTCTGTTGTCTCTCATACAAGGTCTAGGGTAGACTCCGGGTAGACACCTCCCAGGAAGGATGAAGATCGAGCCAAACAAATGGTGGAACTGGCGGTGCTTTGCGCAAACTTGGACAAGGACGGACTTGGAATCCCAAACCCTACAAAATCCTGAGCCTTCAGCCCTAAGCCCTAAGCCTTAAACCCCTAAACCCCTAAACCCCTAAACCCCTAAACCCCTAAACCCCTAAACCCCTAAACCCCTAAACCCCATAAAAGCTCCCTTGGAGCTTTCAGAAAGCAAGGCCTCGCAATTTTGATGCCGTGCTGACGAGCGGCCCGACAATGCTAGACGTAAAGCCCTAGTCAGAGTTTAGTAAGGGTTTAAGAACGGTTTAGGGTTTAGAGTTTAGGGTTTAGGGTTGAGGGTTTAGGGTTTGGGGTCTTCACTACATAGGTAGTTCTCTAAATAAGGGTCCCTTTTAGAGGTACGCTTTACAAGGGTGCCGTATTCCATAGGGTACCGCAAAAATCACCATGAAAAGGCTAAAGTCCTCCTTTGACGTAACTCAATCCTCGAGCTACACCCGACACGTTACACCCTGCACGAACCCTAAAACCCGAAAGGTTCTTCTGTCCCAGGACGAGAGGGTCCCTGAACTCGCAAGCCGTAAACCCTATAAAGGGCACGAACATGTAACAATAGTAGAAGTACTAATAGCAGCAGTTGTAATGACATGATCTCCCACCAGGACCAGAGTGGAACGGTATCCTTAGAAGAGATGCGGCGTGGGTATGACAACGTCGCAACTCGGGCGGATGTGGGCTTCAGTCTGGACGGCATTTTCGGGTTCAAGGGCTCAGGGTGTGGGCTCTGAACCCTCTAAAAAAGACTTTCTTCAGAACCCTTTAAAGAAGGTAAGGGACCATACAACTGCCCTTAGATTAGGAAAAAGGGCTTTGTAGGCCCTGAAACCTACACATCCTAACCCTCAAACCCTCCGCCCAACCCAAAACCCTAAACGCTAAACCCTAAACCCTAAACCCTAAACCCTCCACCCATTGACTCAGGATGAGTTTAAGAGACTTATGGAGCACATGGACATCAAGAAAGACGAAATGGAGCTCATCTTTCGCGTCCTCGACGAGGAGGGGGTTTAGGGTTTAGGGCTTAGGGTTTAGGGTTTAGACTTTAGGGCTAGGGCTTAGGCTTAGGGCTGTAGGGCTGTAGGGCACGGGTGGGGTGCGGGATATGAGGGCTGGAATCAGTCAAAAAATCAACGACTTACTTAGGGAACCTTCACTTCTTAGGGTTAAGGGTTTGGGGTTTAGGGTTTAGGGTTTAGGGTATAGGGTATAGGGTTTAGGGTTTAGGGCTAAGCGAACCCCAGCAGAGGACAAGGACGGCAACCTGTCCTATCTCGAGTTCTGCAAGAACCTCGGCAACTTCTTCAGACGAGACCCCGTCATCATGCACTCCCTTCTACAGTGTTCTGCGCCCCTGCCTGAATGATGAGGGGGTTCAGGGTTTAGGGTTTAGGGTTCAGGGTTTAGGGTTTAGGGTTTAGGTTTTCACGTTTGGGGCTGGGGGTGCAGGGTTTAGGTTTTCTTGCTCTTGCCGCTTATGGGCTCCAGTTTTCAAATGCGTCCAAGAGCAGCACCGAACCCTTCCGCACGTTGCATTCCAAACCCTAAGGCCTAAACCCTAAACCCTAAACTTGCATCTCAACAAAAAAACCAAACCCTAAACCCCAAAACCCAAACCCCAACCCTAAACCCTAAACCCTAAACCCTAAACCCTAACCCCCAAGCCCCAAACCCTAAACCCCAAACCCCAAACCCGAAACCCTAAACCCTAAACCCTAAACCCTAAACCCTAAACCCTAAACCCTAAACCCTAAACCCTAAACCCTAAACCCTAAACCCTAAACCCTAAACCCAGTACAGGAAGTTTAAGGGTTTGGGGTTTTGGGTTTGGGGCGCAATGAGGGCCGCCATGGCACCGGGATTCATCTTGGAGTTTCGTGGTTTAGGGTTTAGGGTTTAGGGGTTTAAGTTTTAGGGCAACCTGAGCTATCATAAACATCACCACAAAGTCCAGTTCGAGCATGTGGCTGCAACCTAGTCATGTGTTTGCGGGTCCTTTTTTGTGACACAAACCGCTCAGGTGATGGAACTGAAGAAAATGATGCAGGAAGATATTGCCCCTCGGCGTTGCCTAATTCCTGAGGAACGGACGAACTCTAACACCCTTGATACTGGGAAGCCCAAAACACCTGACCCTAAACCCTAAACCCTAAACCCTAAACCCTAAACCCTAAACCCTAAACCCTAAACCCTAAACCCTAAACCCTAAACCCTAAACCCTAAACCCTAAACCCTAAACCCTAAACCCTAAACCCGACCCTGGACCCGGGGCTTGGGGTGTAGGGTAGGGTGTGGGGTTTAGGGCCCTAGCACAAGGTTCTGAGTTCCTTGTCAGGTAGAAGACGTTCTCATAGCAAGGGTACTATAGTGCTCATAACCGTATTATGGTAGCTTGAAATTCCTTGTTTGCAGCCGTATTATGGTAACTTCAAAATCCAAGTTCCTTAGCCACAGCCCACGAAAGCCCTGAACTGCCACCTGAAGCGTTGGTAGCCGAGTGCTACCCTTTCGCCTTTTTTTGGTACACGGTTCCCTTATAAAGTATTCTCGCCAGAACAGGGCTTGATTTGAGAGTACTTTTTCGTCTCTCGCACCCCGTAATGGGTTTAGGGGTTTAGGGGTTTAGGGTTTAACAATATGTAATCCTGATGGAGCCCTATTCTTTTTCTAGGGCCCCCAAACCTGCCCCGGTAAATCCTCGCTCCCCAAACGAAGCACTTAGTTCAACATCCGCACGCTAAATCCCAAGCCACACGAGCACCAAACCCCAAATCCTAAACCCTAAACCCCTAACCCTAAACCCTAAACCGCATCACCCTTACCCTAAACCCCCCCAAAAATCCTAAACCTAATCCCTAAACCCCATCACCCCAAACCCTAAACCCGACACCCCAAAAACCCCGAAGCCGAAACCCTAAACCCGAGCAGCCCTTAATAGGGATGATAATTGGTGGTACTGTCATCCCTATTGAGCCCTAAACCCCCCCTAAGCCCTAAACCCTAAACCTTAAACCCCATCACGCTAAACCCTAAACCCTCATCTCAAGCGCCCTCGAGGTGGCGCTGGTCAAGCAGCAGCATGAGGAGTTGATGGCGGGGCTTGGCTTGTCTCCAGGCGTGGCCCGAAACCCTAAACCCTAAGCCCCAAGCCCCAAACCCTAAACCCCTAAACCTCATCCCTAAACCCTAAGCCCCCTGAGCACGATATCACAGGGCTCTACTACAAGCTACTTAAAGGATCAGGGGACTTAGCAAGTGGGGCCGGCTTAGGTTTAAATGCCTAAATCTCAAACCCTAAACCTTTAAACCTTAACCCTATAGGGTTTAAAGGTTAAGGGTTTAGGCTTAATTGCTTAGCCTTGAAACCCTATAGGGTTGAAAGGTTTCGGGTTTAAGGTTTAACCCAGACGCTATAGGCTTTAAGTTTTAGGGATTCAAACCCGAAGCCCTTTAGGGTTTCCTGGCCTCTCTTAGAAAGCCCTAAACCCTGAATCTATAGAAGTTTTTTGGAGATAAGCCCCGAAAAAACCTTAAAGAAATCAGGGAGCGGAGCGGTGGATGGACCGAGCCCCCCCACCCCCCCCCCCTGTTTATAAGCAACCTAAACTGGGTTTTGGAGTACTATACTTTAATACTTTTTTTGGTTCTGGGTTCCTACTATAGATACTTATACCTAAAAAGTATATACTTTTTTTCCAGGGTCTACTCCAAAGGTGGGTAAATGCTTATAAGCACATGCTGTGTGACAAGAACTCTTTGCAATACCTCTTTCCAATCAAGAATCAAGATTGAGTATGCAGATTCCGTATCAAGCGAGTACACACTACAAGTAAGAATGTGAATATTACTGTGACTCTGCATAAAACCTCGAAGCTTTTTGCAAAGCAGCAAATTTCGAAAACGCAGGCCCCGCAGCGCACCCTTCTGAAGCCCAAACCCTCATCCCTAAGCCCTAAACCGTTAAGCTCTCTATGAAGCGGCCAGTTCCAGGTGAGGGGTTCAGGCTGTGTTTCAGTCTCTAAAGTAGATGTTGGCGCTCTAGGCAAAGATGGGGGTGGCATTTTGTGTTTTTCCTGACATGTGTGCGTGAACCACCTGGGAGAGCGGCCATGTGTCAGAAACCGAACTCCACGTGGTTTTCTAGGTCTGGCTGTGGGTTCAAAGGTTTGGTAATCTGCAGATAAAGCAGTCTCTTCCCGCTTTAGAAGCGGCAGCCAGCCACAACTGCGGATGAGCCTCTGGAACGTGGGCTCACAGCTTTAGGGGTTTCGCTCATGTAACGGTTCACTCTAAACACTCTAGGAAGCCCCTAAGTAGCCCTCAACCCTAAACCCCAAACCCTAAACCCTAAACCCTGAACCCTGAACCCTGTCAACCTCAACCCAAGAAGCCATGAGCTCCACCCTCAGGTTCTTAGTATGGAATGAGGGAATTAGGGTCCTAATATATATATATATATATATATACCCTGTAAGGGATTATATATATATATATATACCCTTTCAGGGATTAGTTATGTATATATATATATATCCTTTAAGGGATTATTTAGGGCCCGAGTTCCCTCGTTCCCTACTGAGAACCAGCCTGTCCAGGCAACCCGCCTGGCCATGTGCAAAAGCTGCAAGTTACTCTATCGGCGTCCCCACTTGGCCTCTCGGGCATTGGGTTTAGGGTTTAGGGTTTAGGGTTTAGGGTTTAGGGTTTAGTGTTTAGACTTTTATAGTGGTTTCCGAAAATAGGGATACCCTTTTTTTTCGGGGGGGGGGGGGGGGGGGGGGTTCCCTTTAAGGGGATTGTATTCTATTTGGGGGAAGTAGAAGGGATGCCCTTTTAGTGTTGATAAGGTTTACAGGGGTTGAAGGGCTTTAAAGCGGTGTTTCGTGCTGATAGGGTTGACAGGGTTTGGTGTTTATAGGGTTTATAGGGTTTACAGGGTTTCCAGAGTTTGCGGGGTTTGCAGGGCTTGGGGGTGAGGTCTGTCGTTCTGTGTTTTTTTGTTGGTGGCGGGTGGGTATGTGCGAGTGGTGACGGTGGTGGGGGTTCTTGGCATATGCCCAGAGCTGGTGTTTATATTCAGAGGATCAATTGGATCAATTGAAGGACAGGAATGACATGCCACGGGATTGATAAACACACTTGACCATGAACTGACCAGTTATTCTGGCTGTTTCTTTTGTTGCTGCCTGTCTATCCTGTGCTGGGGCCTCAGGGAACCCTAAACCCTAAACCCTTAACGCTTCAGCTTGGTGTCTCCCTTTGTGTTGTGCCACAACGTTCAACCTGTAAGTGTATGGCATGCTCGTTTGACATAGGTATCCTAGGACCCAGAGTTTAGGGTTTCGGGTTTGGGGTTAAGGGTTTAAGGTTTAGGATCTAGGGTTTAGGGTAAGGTTCCCTTAGAATCCCCTTTAAGCCAAAATGTGCACTCTTTTTATTCCTAGGCTACTCTCGGGTCTAGTATCTGCAGCCCGAAACGCTAAACCCGAAACCCTGAAACCTAAACCCCACCTTTTCCGCCAGCCTACATGTTACATGGTCACTTCTCGAAAACATGGTCCCGTTTGGGGGCCTGGCTGTAGGGGCGCACCCCCCTCGTATTGAGGGTACCCCCAAAAACGACCATCATTCAGAGATTTAGGGTGTTAGGGTATTTTAGGGTTTAGGGTTTAGGGTTCAGGGTTTAGGGTGTAGGGTTTAGGGTTTAGGGTTTAGGGTTTAGGGTTTAGGGTTTAGGGGCAACGGGCAATCTGCAGGAAGTCCTGCCACATAAAGCTTTCGGAAACCTGGTGAGGTTAAACCCTAAACCCTAAACCCTAAACCCTAACCCCTAAACCCTAAGGAGGATTGGCTCCAGGTTGACTGGGCCCGAAACCCTAATCCCTAAACCCGAAACCCTACACCTTAGCTTTAGAGCTTAGGGCCAATGCGTTCACTACAATTTGCTTAAGAACCCCAAACGAATAACTGCGAGTTTCGGGTTTCCACTCCCCACCGCCTCTCCCCCCTCTCCCCCCCCCCTCCTCTTTCCCCTCTTTCCCTAAGCCACCCGAGACCCTATGTTTTGGGTCTAAACCCTAAACCCTAAACCCTAAACCCTAAACCCTAAACCCTAAACCCTAAACCCTAAACCCTAAACCCTAAACCCTAAACCCTAAACCCTAAACCCTAAACCCTAAGCCAAACGGACCACAACTCGGCACCGAGGGCAGGATCCACCGCAGGTTCTGCGGCCTCTCAGTTTCGCATGGAGAGGGTTTAGGGTTTAGGGTTTGAACCTCAATTAGGTTTCGGGTTTAGGGCTTGGGGTTTAGGGTTTAGGGTTTGGGGTTTACGGCTTGAAGCTTGTGAAGTGTCCAGGATTTAGGGCTTGAAGGATTTGACTACAGTTTCGTAGTAACCTCCCCTGCAATTGTAGGAAAAACCATAAAACCGTATGTAAAGAGAGCGTCAGTTAACCTCAGGGTTGAAGGGTTTGAAGGGCTTGAAGAATCTGAAGGGTTTTCAGGGTTTTAAGGGATTGAAGGGTTTGAAGGGCTTGAAGGGTATGAAGGGTTTTCAGGGTTTGAAGGTTTAGGGTTGAGGGTTTCATTAGGGTTTTGGATTTAAGGGGATTATGGGTTTAGGGTAAAGCGGAGAGGAGGGCGGGGCGGGACAGGGCAGTTCTTCCGGGCGTGGCCCTCTTCGGGGTTTGCAGCTGCAACCCTAAACCCTAAAGCCTAAACCTGAAAAAATCTTCGTTGGGCTCCAGCATTTGAAGGGGTCAGGGCCTGGGTTGTTATGCCACGGGCAGCCAACTTCCCTAAACCCTAAGCCCTAAACCCTAAACCCTAAAACCCTCAGGGTAGTTTCATGGTCCCTTCATACGGTCCCTTACCTGCTCCAAGGAGTTCTGAAGTCTGGGCTCCTGGGTTTTACACGGTTTAGGGTTTGGGGTTTAGGGTTTAGGGTTTAGGGTTTAGGGTTTAGGGTGTAGGATTTAGGGTTTAGGGTTTAGGGTTTAGGGTTTAGGGTTTAGGGTTTAGGGTTGGTTTTAGGGTTTTAGGGTTTTAGGGTTTAGGGTATATAAGTGGCATATAAGGGTTCCCCAATTAAGGGCTAACATGGCTCCGTCCTTCAGTCGTGCCAGATGCACGCTTTGAACATCGACTGAGCGCATGCACAAATGTCCCAAGGCTTCCTAAGCCCCCCCCCCCCCCCCGCACCCATAAGGTTTAGGGTTTAGGGTTTAGGGTTTAGGGTTTGGGTTTGGGGTTTAGGGTTTAGCCCTCAGACTCAGGACCGGGAAGTCTCTCGACAGCTTGAAGCGAATCGAGCGAGAGCTGCAGCCCTTGCTTGCCAATGCAGCGACTTGGCCACGAAACGTTTACCCCTAAACCCTAAACCCTAAACCCTAAACCCTAAACCCTAAACCCTAAACCCTAAAGGATCGTAATGTCACAGGAACACGGCTCGTACCCCTAAGGTTCTAAGGTGGTAGCCCTAGAGGTTCCGCTTAGTGTGGCCCTTGTTATACTGCCTTAAGGATCTGTTAGAAGGGTCCCCAAAACCCGAGGGTACAACCTTAAAGGTCCAAGGTACACCCCCTAGACTGATGAGAACCCAAACAGGGATGAACTGATAAACATTAAAAGAAAGGAAAACGGCTGCCACTAAAAACCCAGAAAAAACACTGTGATTCTGGGCTTTCCTCTTATCGTAACAGTGCCGCCGCATGGGCGCTCTCACATGTTCACAGGTTCACTGACTCGCCAGTGCGTCACGAACAATATGAAGAAAGCACAATGTTGTAGTTATTGGCTAGCGCATGATTTATAATATTGGCGAACGTAGAATCAAGAATACGCGTGCACACTTTATTTTCTTGTTCAGCACGTGGTTAGAGTTTTGGGTTTAGGGTCCAGGGTTTTCGGGTCTAGGGTTTAGGTTTTATGAGGGTTTAGGGCTCTGGGGTTTAGGCCTTCAATCTCAGCAATGCGTGAGACAAGGAGACGATAGCTGCGGGGCTCGACACCTACATCGCGGCAGACGCTGCTGCTGCAGTGGAGAGTCGCGATCCAGACACAGAGGCCGCGTGATCCTAAACCTTAAGCCCCCGAACCCCCAATGTACCCTTGTTTATAGGGCTCCGAAGTATGGGCCCGTAGTACATAGAGCGTATATAAGGGTTGTATGACAAGGGACGCAACTTAAGTTCCCATACTTCGCAACCCTAGATTCACGCTCTGCGATTCCAGGTTTCCGAGATGCCGGAGATTCGGGAAGCAGGTGTCGAGAAGGCAGCCGTTTCCAGCGACCGAAGGGAGCTGGGGGAGCACGATCCAGATATCGACGAACAGCGGCTGCGGCGCAGTTCAGAGTTGTTGTGTGTAGGGTTTACCTTACAAGAACTTTTTTGTGGTTTACCTCAGAATCCTATCCAGGGTTTTGCAGTGCTAAGCTACAAACAAACTGGGTTTTGGGGTTTTTCAGGTAACCCTAAACCCTAAACCCTAAACCCTAAACCCTAAACCCTATAGGGCCTAGTGTTGAGTCCGTGGGCCACCGGTGGCAGCACCGAAGCCCTTGGTTAAGCCTCTACCGACACTCAATCCCTAGATGTTGGGATGTTCCCTCCTTATTGAAGCACGGTTTATAGTACTGTTTTTGGTGAGTGTACATAAGGTTCCTTTTTTGAAACATTGGTGAGTGTATGCAGTATGTGTCCTTTTGTGGGTACAAGAAATATAAACCCTCCTTCTTATACTAAGGGTCCATGTACCTAAATTTGGAATACTTAAGCCGTAAAGTACTCCCTACATACGGACTCTGGGGCAAAAGTATATAAGAAGGTATATGTACCCGTGGGGTAATACCACCAGTCCTTAGTACCAGTTTTAGGGTTTCAGGGTTTAGGGTTTAGGGTTTAGGGTTTAGGGTTTAGGGTTTAGGGTTTAGGGTTTAGGGTTTAGGGTTTAGGGTTTAGGGTTTAGGGTTTAGGGTTTAGGGTTTAGGGTTTAGGGTTTAGGACTGGTAGGGGAATGTAGTACCTCCGATTATGATCCCTTTTCAAGGACTGTTAGTATAAGGGAGAAAACCTCAATCCCTAAATCCTTAACTCGGTGCGCCTTTGGGATATGGGCAGTTCTCAGATTTTGTTTTTTTATCCCGGGGGGGGAGGGGGGGGGGGTTGGGGTTTATGGTGTAGGTTTTGCGTCATGTATGTATTTGTTTTATTTATGTTTGTTGGGGGTATTGAAGTAAAACCCAGCCTTCTTAAGGATGAATCCTTGTGCTGCTGCAGGAAAATGGCTTCAGAGTTGAGGGATGTTTAGGGTACATGTTCGCCTGTGTGTTGCATTTCCCGTTCAGCCCGACTGCATCAACATGCAACTCCTGCACCAACACGTTGCTGCGCCCGAGCAGAAGCAAAAGCCACAGAGCCAAGCTATGGATGAGCGAGCATGTGCACGAAAACACAAGCAAAGGGTTTGGTTCTTGGGACGTTTCCTCTTACACGAACAGTCCTTGATAGGGATTATAGAGTAAGAGGCATGGCAGGCCCTTCTGTATAGGAACACCCCCCCCCCCCCCATTCGAATCCCCGCAGGGACTGTTAGTATAAGGGGTAACATCCCACAGAACATCCTAAGCTTGAGGGCACATCCCCCACCCTGTCCTGTTGAACACCCACTTACGGACCCTGGGCCCTTGACAAAAACAGTCGGGTGCACCCTAACCCTAAGGGTCCATGCACTCATATAGTACATACTTGGGCTTCAAAGGGGTTCGTACATAGTAGCTTTAGAACCCAAGTATATACTGTACAGGTACATGGATCCTTAGGGTAACCCTCAAGCCTAGACCCTACACCCCCCTAACCCTGTATTATAAACCCTTGTCAAATAGCGGGAGTCAGGTTCAGTCACCTTCAAGAAGGTTTCAAGGTGCAAGTGGAGAAGGCTGAGCTTCTGCAAAGCAGATTGCGCAACTTGCCCGAGCTTCTGGAGAGTAGGGTTTAGGGTTTCGGGCTTAGGGTTTAGGATTTGGGGGGGTCCAGGGGTTTGGGGTTTGGGGTTTCGGGTTCAGTTGTTAGGTTTGGGGGTTTGGACTGTTTGTACAGGATGCAAGGTGTTCTTGCACACACCTTTGCTTTGGCCATACCTAAACCCTAAACCCTAAACCCTAAACCCTAAACCCTAAACCCTAGACCATGAATTTCTGCCCGAGCCCGACCAGGCGGGTGTCTGTCACTGCACAGCGCACTGGTCGTTGCACCAGTGGCTGGTTCACAGGGCTTAGGGTTTAGGGTTTAGGGTTTAGGGTTTAGGGTTTAGGGTTTAGGGTTTAGGGTTAGGGTTTAGGGTTTAGGGTTTAGGAAAACCCTACTTGGAGGCCCTTTCTGACTTAGTAAGTGGGGTTGGTGAGGTGGGTTATGGGGGTTACAATGGGCATATACCAAGCCCAAAGCGCTAACAACCTGAAAGCCGAAACCCCAAACCCCAAACCTTAAAGCTTAAACCCCAAACCCCAAACCCCAAACCCCAAACCCCAAACCCCAAACCCCAAACCCCAAACCCCAAACCCCAATCCCCAAACCCTAAACCCTGAACCCTGAACCCTGAACCCTAAACCCTAAACCCTAAACCCTAAACCCTGAACCCCAACTCCAAAGCCTTCAATGCCCAGGCAGCGCTCTCCAATACCTGAGTCGGGCCAAGGACGGTGGCGAAGCCGATGCCTTTCACTCCAAGCTCTTCCTTGTTTAGCGGTTGGGGGGTTTAGGGTTTAGGGTTTAGGGTTTGGGGTTTAGGGTTTGGGGTTTGGGGTTTAGGATTTGGGGTTTGGGGTTTAGAGTTTAGGGTTTAGGGGTTTGGGTTTTGGGGGTTTGGGGTTTAGGGGTTGCGGCCTTTTGGGTTGAGGGTTTAGGGTTTATAGGGTTCAGTCCCTCAGCCTGTACGGTTATTGGGTAGCTTTTGGGAGGTCACTCAGGTTTCCAGATCCTCCCAGGTCTCTATACGCCAGGTCTTCCCCAGACAACACAGCTAGCAGGTGGTTGTTTGTTGACCTTCACGTGCTCGTGCCTTTTGGAGCGTGCAAATACCCTTCAGAACCCTAAACCCTAAACCCATGTGCATCTTTCCTACACTGCGTTCGGATCCTATGTGCCAAACTCAGCTTGAGAAATTGGAGTTCGGGGTAGTATAAGGCTTGCGAAGTCCGCAGGGAAGAGCTCAGCACAAAGTGTCTGAGAAGAGATCCGCGATGTGGCCAGTTCTCCCTAAAACCCCTGAACCCCCTAAACCCCCCTGAACCCCTGAACCCCCTGAACCCCCTAACTCCCTAAACCCCTAAACCCCCGAAACCCAGCTAACCCCTCTAAATCTCCTCAGCCACCTAAACCCTAGACCGTAGACCTTAAACCCAAGCCCTGTTGGATCCCTTGTGCCTTACGGGCCCTGATGTAATAGTCTTCATGTTAGGGGCCCTTTTCCTTTCCAAACGAGCCACCATTACTGTAGGGGAAGCCTCAGGCCTAAACTATGCTAACCACCGCTGCTGTAGGGCCTGTAGGGGAAGCCTAACCCCCCAAACCCCAAGCCCTAAACCCCTAAAGCCGCAACCCTAAGCCCTAAACCCCTAAGTTGCTTTAGGGGAAGCCCCAAACCCCCAACCCTCAGCCCGAAACCCCTAAAGCCGAAACCATGCTTTAGGGAAGCTGAGCCGTGTCTCTGTAGGTTGATCGAAATGGTCAGCCCCGTCGCTGGAAATCAGGGCTGTGCTTGCCCCTACACCCTAAACCCTAAGGCCCTAAACCCTAACCCCTAACCTTAATCCCTTAACCCTAAACCTTGCCATAGATCCGAGACCCTAGACCCTAAACCCTGGCATCTCCAAAGGGATGTGGGTATAGGAGGTAGATATTCCAAGAGCCTAATTCAGTACTACCTGGCTTGGGAGTGGACGGTGTAAGGCTTACTTCAAGGATCAGGGGACTTAGACAGTGGGGTTAGAAGTAAGGAAAGTATACTTACAACTGCTTTTAACCCCAATTAGGATACTTATAACCCTACACCCTAAACCCTAAGCCCTAAGCCCTAAACCCTAAACCCTAAACTAAGTGCCCCGATCCTCCAAGTAGGGTTTAAGGGTAGGAGCCTCGGCCACGTGGTGCGGGCTGCTCTACTTTGTCTCCGTGCCTCTCTGCCAGCCCCTCTGTCTCTGTACACCCTAAACCCTAAACCCTAAACCCTAAACCCTAAACCCTAAACCATCGGAGTTTGGCTCGAGCCGGGAGTTTCCAACTCCCCCCGCCCAAGTGTCTGCATGGCACCTGGGAGCCGACTTAAGGTTCTATAGGAGCCAGTTGCAAGGGTTTAGGGTTTAGGGTTTAGCGTTTAGGGTTAAGGTTTAGGGTTTGGGGTTCAAACCCAGGGTTTAGGGTTTAGGGTTTAGGGTGTTGGAATGTGCTGGTGTTTGAGGAGTCTAGCGTTCAGGGTGAAGGGTTTGGGTTGAGGGGTTTGGGGTTTAGGGTTGAGGGTGTCTCCATTGAGGGGGCGCACGGCTCCTAAAAGCACCCAGGTGCGTGCGCGCCCCGGCTTGCGCATTCCCAGCCCCACTTGCGAAGGTTTCGGGATGTGGGGTTTGGAGCTTCGAGGGTATAGGGCTTTAAGGTTTTTCTAGTTAGGGCCAGGCCTTCTGGTAAATCTACTCACAACTAGGGCCTTGCTGACATGATCTTTGACCGCTGCAGCTTCCTCAAACAGGTCGCAGACCGTACCGTCATTTCCATACCGGCCCTACAAGCCCCTTCAGCCCTATGCTGCTTGCTTTCTGCGCCGCCTTGTGCTTCTGGGGAGCTGCGGCTGCGTATGCGGCAGCGGAGCCAGCTTTCCATTCCTTGCTTCAGATTCAAAGCGAGCCTTTGTCATAGGTTGGGTAACATTTTGCATTGTTAAGGGTACTTAAACCCAACAAGGAGTAGAAATGTAAGTTTTAAATGCTATTCCCAACCCTGAATCAGGAGCTGGCGCCTCTCATGCCAGTGCCCCAACGAGATTGCTCTGCATTGGCAGGGGACGACTGTAGCTTTAAAGCCGAAGGTGGGGCCGAATTCAACTGCACGGTTGAGCATGCGTCGCGCCTCATGTATGAGACGTGGGTGCCGCCTGGAGCTTCCGTCCTACATGTTGGGGCACGCTATGGTCAGACCTCATGCCTGCTCTCAAGAGTCTTGACGGACCAGAACTCCAAGCTCGTCTCTGTCGAGGCCCCTGACTGAGCGTACTTGGAAGCTTTTTGACTTAGTAAGTAAGGTTAGTTAGTAGGGTGGGGTTCTGGGGACTATAGGGCTTCCACATAATACCAAGTAGACATCTTACCAAGTCAAAAAAGCTTCTGAGTACATGCTAAGCAGCAACCGAGCTTAGGCCGTTTTGGGGCAGCGTTACGTCCGAAACGTGTGTGGGCTTAGTGATGACTACTATTTGCCTAAGCCCCCCCCCCCCCGAAAATACAAGATAATGATCCCTATATTGCCTTACAACGAAGAATGTTCTCGACTATTGTCATGTTTTCAGGGGTGTTCTGAAGCAAATTGGGTTTAGGGTTTAGCCGTTTAGCGTTTCGGGTCCCAGGGTTTGGTGAGTGAGGCTGACCCCAGTGTGTGGGATGTTCTGCAAGAGAACTTGGAGGAGCACAACTGCCGAAGCGAGGCAGGAGCACTGCGAATATAGTTTAGGGTATACGGCTGAGGCTTCTAATAAGAAATCTGCCTTTTTCAGCCAGGGTTTCGAAATTTCTTAAAACCCCAAATGGAAATAAGAAAGTTAGGTTTGAACCAGACCCTGAAATATATTTCTTATTCGAGGGTTGATTAGAGGTGAGTATAGGGACAGAGTTGGGGAACATGTAACTCACCAGTGTAGAGCTTTTCGGTGTGCTCTAAGCTCTAAACCCTAAACCCTAAACCCTAAACCCTACACCCTAAACCCTAAACCCTAAACCCTAAACCCTAAACCCTAAACGCGGGGAAGCGGCCCGGCACAAAAAGTCACCTTTTTTGGGCCTTTCCGGCCTGAAACACCTCAAAAAAGGTGACTTTTTGTGCCGGGCCTCTTCCCCTAAGCCCTGAGCCCTGAGCCCTGAGCCTTGAGCCCTGAGCCCTTAAAGGCTTCCCCGCAAGAGCCCGGCATCCCCGCAAGAGCCCGGCACAAAAAGTCACCTTTTTTGGGCCTTTCCGGCCTGAAACACCTCAAAAAAGGTGACATTTTGTGCCGGCCCTGAGCCCTGAGCCCTGAGCCCTGAGCCCTTAAGGTTTAAAGGCTTCCACACATGAGCCCGGCACAAAAAGTCACCTTTTTTGGGCCTTTCCGGCCCCAAGCACCTCAAAAAAGGTGACTTTTTGTGCCGGGCCTCTTCCCCGCAAGAGCCCGGCACAAAAAGTCACCTTTTTTGGGCCTTTCCGGCCTGAAACACCTCAAAAAAGGTGACTTTTTGTGCCGGGCCTCTTCCCCGCAAGAGCTTGTGCCGGGCCTCTTCCCCACAAGAGCCCGGCACAAAAAGTCACCTTTTTTGGGCCTTTCCGGCCCCAAGCACCTCAAAAAAGGTGACTTTTTGTGCCGGGCCTCTTCCCCACAAGAGCCCGGCACAAAAAGTCACCTTTTTTGGGCCTTTCCGGCCTGAAACACCTTAAAAAAGGCGACTTTTTGTGCCGGGCCTCTTCCCCACAAGAGCCCGGCACAAAAAGTCACCATTTTTGGGCCTTTCCGGCCTGAAACACCTCAAAAAAGGTGACTTTTGGTGCCGGGCCTCTTCCCCGCAAGAGCCCGGCACAAAAAGTCACCTTTTTTGGGCCTTTCCGGCCTGAAACACCTCAAAAAAGGCGACTTTTTGTGCCGGGCCTCTTCCCCACAAGAGCCCGGCACAAAAAGTCACCTCTTTTGGGCCTTTCCGGCCTGAAACACCTCAAAAAAGGTGACTTTTTGTGCCGGACCTCTTCCCCGCAAGAGCCCGGCACAAAAAGTCACCTCTTTTGGGCCTTTCCGGCCTGAAACACCTCAAAAAAGGTGACTTTTTGTGCCGGGCCTCTTCCCAGAGGCTTTAGGTTGAGACTACGGGGCTTAAGGGATTAGAGGGTTTGAGGCTTGCAGTTTCTTGGGTTCTTGGTAAATATGACAGAGAACGTTACTTAATACTTCCTCGGCGGAATATTTTGGGGCGAGCCCGCGGGGCCCTGGATTTTAAATTGTGTGGCCGGTCCAGGTCCAGATTTCTTAATTAATAAAATTTCTTAACACACTCCTGGGCCGTAGCCGAAAATAGCTGGTAACTGGGGATGCTGGTCATGCTGGGAGGGTTTAATGGTTTGCAGATGTTGAGTTGGGTTGTTATGGTTTGGGATTCCTTGCGGGCCTTATTTTAGGGTTTAAGGCGCAAATCTCCCTAAGCCCTAAACCCTAAACCCTAAACCCTAAACCCTAAACCCTGGCACCGCGAGTCAGCCAAGTCCACTCAGGTGAACGGCGAAACAGCGCCGGAGTCGGAGTCCGCCAAGAAGGCGGAATCTGGACCGTATCTGGCCCCTTCGCGGAAAATGTGCGTTTTATTGTTTTGGGTTTGTAGGGTTTAGGGTTTGTAGGGTTTATAGGGGTTAAGGTTTGAGGTCTAGGGTTTAGTGTTTAGGGTTTAGGGTTTAGGTTGTAGGGATTCACCTTTTGTATGGGTCATTTTTGTTCGCCACTTGTAGGCTTGTAGGTGTCTTAGGCACCCACGAAGAAGGTAGGTCTGGGCCTTTTAAGGCAGGCTTCGAGGACATCCTTTTGTCACACCCTGACGTCCACCTCGCAGATTTCACATGCCTGACTCAGTGGGGCCTCGGGAAATTTCATATTTTCCCTCCCCCCAAACCATGAGGAGTACGGATGCTACCAGAGGCCCCAAAAGGGGTCCTAGAATAAGATCAACCGCTGAGCCTTAACGTTCAGAAACGGTTTTGTATTTTTAATTTTGGTTTCAGGCCTGGAACATTTTCGGCACATCACCTTAGACCCCTCCGCCCCAAGAGAGCAACGAGTCCCTAAGGATCCATACACCTAGATAGGAATTTCTTGGGCCTTGAAAGCACTTCCTATACAGGGACTTTGGGGCCCAAGTATATAATACTGAGGTACAGTACCCGAAACCCTAAACCCTAACCCTAAACTTTAAACCCTAAATCCTAAACCCTAAACCCTAAACTGTAGCAAGTTGGCCCAGGCGCCAAGTACCAGCCCCTGGCTTTTTGCCTCCCTGGCCGCGGACGCAGCCTTCGCCGAGGACGAACCCTAAACCTTAAGACCGAAACCCTAAGCCCTAAACCCTAATCCCTAAACCCTATTCCCGTTTTTGGGGTTTTCAAGGTTTCCTGATAAAGTAACCACGCTTTGTAACAAAGGGTACCCTTATGATAATATGGTTACTGGGCCACTGGGGTAGCAAGAAGGACACCCTGTCCCTTCCTTTTTACCCCAAACCCCACGCCTAAACCCCAGAGCAATGGCCTTCTGTCCCAAATGCAAGGCAATCCGAGGGTCTAGCCCCCAAGGGTCCATGTACCTAAACGCGGAAAACTTGGGCCTCAACGTACCTCCAAAATAGGGACTTTGGGGCCCAAGCATGCAATAACAAGGTACATGGACCCTTATAAGGTAGTTTTTGCGTTGCCCAAAGACCACGTTGCACAAGACGTTAGGGTGGTCTGAGGAGCCGAAGGGAAGTGTAGGTCCGGATCCCTTCTTGGGTTTGCGGTATTATGAGGGAATGTACCACAACGTAGCAGACCACGGAGAAGAAGCTTCAGGTATGGGGTTAGGGTGTATGGGGCGATAGAGAGCGGGAGAGAGAGGGAGATAGACAGATGGTTCACATGGACTCAGCGAAGCAGCGGGCCCACGTGGCCGTACCCCTTGGCTGGGTAGAAGACGACGAGGAGAAAGAGAGAAATAGAGAGAGTGTGTGAAGAAGGAAACAATCACAGCAGATGTTTATGTGTTCGTCAGTGTGTGAGAGTGTGCGTGAGTGAGTGAGTGAGAGAGAGAGAGAGAGAGTGAGTGAGCCAGATCGAGGGAGAAAGAGAAAGAGAGAGCAAGGGACAGAGAGTAACAGTTAGCAACAGAAAGAGGGACAACAATACTGAGAGCGACAGAGAGACACAGAGCGAGAGACAGAAACATATAGAAAACAGAGAGACAGTCTGAGAGAGAGAGAGAGAGAGAGAGAAAGCGAGAGACACCTTGGCCTACGTGACATCGCAGGCTAAATCCAACGTCCAAACCTTTGTAGGAAATACCTCAGCCCCAAAATAGTTACGACGTGCTTCTGCGTCTTCCTACGATATGGGTACATGGATCCGTTGCGAAAGCAAGCACGACCTCACGGAGCATAAGCCTCGGCAAGGACGTCCGAAGCAGATTTCCCATCGGCGGCCGCTGTGCTCTGCTGCCGTGGCTGAATTCGGCATCGGCAGTGGATGGTCTCAGATCCGTTCAGGGTGCAGCGCCCTAAGCGATTCCGAGACCCTCGAAGTACCCAAAATAGTTGCCTTGTCCGTCCTCTTTGGGTTCTTATTATAAGGTGGTCCTCTTGTTTAGGGTACCCCAAAATGGACCCATAATTTTTGAGAACTGACCAATATGCAGGTCATGATTGATGACAGGTGATTCGGAGGTCTAGGTCAACCCCTGCAAACAACTTGAGGAACTGTTGGCCTCAAGCTCTATGGTTGGTGTTTTGGGCTCGCTGTCTCCATTTCCCATATCGACACGCCCCCGAACCTCCTAGAAGCCCCCTTTAGGTACCCTATTGCCCTCCTTTTAGGTTCCGGTTCCCTTATACAGTAACCACTAGCGTACCCTTATTCTAATATGGTTACTGGGCGACCAAGGCCAAGGGTAATCTTATTGTGATGTGGTAGCTACTGGGCTACCAAGTCCACAAGTATGCCGCCTGAGCAGTACATAAGGCTGAAGCCAGCTGGATCCATCATCATGCGCGAGGGCGAGGACCTGACGCTCGATCGACTTCTGCATACTCTCCAGGGTGTAGCTCTTAGGGTTTACGAGATTCTGTTCTTGTTTGCTATCGAAAGCGTCCTGCAATGCCTAGCACGTTGAACCTCGGTTGGGCGCCACGTTTAATGACACTATTTCCACACTCGTCCCTAAACCCTAAACCCTAAATCCTAAACCCAAACCTAAGCCCTAAACCCTAAACCCTGAACCCTAAACCCTTACTTAGGACAAGATACAGTGCTTTACCTACGGGGTAGTCCGCTCTGTGGGTAGTTCCTGAATCCACCGTTCCATCGGCCTCAAAGGTTCGGGAATGCCACGCTGTCTAGGGTCCAACCTTGGGATGTTCCCCCTTCTCCCTTAGGGTTTAGGGTCTAGGGTTTAGGGTTTAGGGTTTAGGGTTTAGGGCCTTATACCAACAGTCCTTAACAGGGATTCTAATAGGGGGGGGTACTATAATTCCAGTTAAGGGCGGTTAGTATGAGGGGAAACATCCCAAGTCCAACCCAAGAACAGACATCGAGAATGTGAGCACTCATGAGTGGAATGTTGAGCTGACGACTACTACTAGGAGCATCTCAGACTGGTGCAACGAGGTCGAGACACCGGCCGCTGTGTGGTCCAACAACGGGTCCCAGTTTTCTTCTCGTGGTCCAGGGATCTGTCCTCCGGAGTCTGGGTGTAAGGCCGGAGCTTATCCCACCAGGCCTGCCACAAGCAAATGGTCTCAGCGAAGCTTTCAGCAAGATTTTCGACACGGCTTCCCTAAACCCTAAACCCTAAACCCTAAACCCTAAACCCTAAACCCTTAACCCTTAACCCTAAACCCTAAACCCTAAACCCTAAACCCTTTGTCAGCCTGTGCACCTCAGCCGGAACATCCCAGGCTGCAGCATGCCGGAGATCATCCCCCACCCCCTAAGCCCAAGACCACCCATAGGACCCAGAGGAGGCCCTTATTCCCTAAACCCTAACCCTAAACCCTAAACCCTAAACCCTAAACCCTAAACCCTAAACTCTAAACCCTACCCCGGCCCTACCCCCCCTTTTTTATTAGGGTTTGGGTTTCATATTCAGGCCCTTTAAGCCAAACAGGGCACCCTTCTTATTCCTAGGTGTCTCTTGGCACTGACAGACGCGACAGCCACTCTTGGTGTAGTTGCTCTTGGTGTTCTCGGTCTGGTCTGAGTCATGTTGCCTTGCGTTGCTGCATTGTCTTCTTGATCGTGTTCCGGCTTCTTGATCCGCCCTGCTTAAAGCCTAAGCCCTAAGCATTACAAGGGAAAGTAGCTGTTGCTCAGGACATGCCCAGCCTTCAGGACCCTGAGCCAAAACCCCAAACCCTAAAATCCGCAAGCCTAAGCACACAAGCACCAACCTCAGAGCAACAACAGGCGTAAGAGTGTATACATCAAACCGTACTCGCCAGCCTTACACCCTAAACCCCAGCCAAAAACCGCTAATCTGGGTCTCGTTAAGAACTTTTTAAGAAAGATCCCCCTGGTTCAGTTGGAAGCCCCTCTATAGCATTATCCCTAGAACCTGAATGCCCGAAGCCCTAAACCCCCAACCCCATAAGAGGTCCTGATAGTAGCTTGAAGCCGCCAACCCCAAGCCTACTCCAGAGGGCCATCTATTGTACTATCATGGAATTAGGTACCCCAAAACCCCAATTTGTACGGCGGTGGGTATTGTTGTTGGGTGCCTAATTCCGTAATTGTACTACAAGGGGACTGTCTGGGTTAGTAGCAAAGGGGGCCCCGAATTTCGTCCCCCCCAAATAGTAGGGTTCCCCTGTAACAAGGACCCCAATAAGGTACCCCTAAACCCTAAACCCCAACCCTAAACCCTAAACCCTCAACCCTCAACCCTAAACCCTAAACCCTAAACCCTAAACCCTAAACCCTGACGTAGACCCCCAAATGAAGCCGAGGAACAGCAACGAGGTTCAAAAGCTCCGGGCGGCCTCCGTGGGTGCAGGCCGATCCGCTCAAAAGCAGGCTTACAAGGAGGGCCCCCTTTAGGGTTTAGGGTTTAGGGCTTAGGGTTTAGGGTTTAGGGTTTAGGGTTTAGGGTTTAGGGTCTAGGGTCTAGGGTTTAGGGTTTAGGGTTTTACTATACTAAGTTCAGTTCAGGGACTGACAGCCTAAGTTCGGAGCCTTAGAACCCAACTTAGGGTCCTAATTACTCTACTTAAAACTAGGCGAGGCTTTCCTTGTAGGCCCTTGGGATATTTCCCCTTATTGGTTTTAAAGAGGATCATATTAAAGGACTATCTTCAGATCTCGGTTTTAGGGACATCCTAGCTGGGTAGGTTTAAGTACTTGTAGGTTCGGGTTTGGGGTTTAGGGTTTGGGGTTTAGGGTTTAGGGTTTAGGGTTTAGGGTTTAGGGTTTGGGTTTGGGCTTGAGGGCGGGGGGGTTCGGAGTTTGCAGTCTTGATCCTGATGCCTTCCTACCCGGCAGGTAAATCACAAGGGTCCCGACTGAAACACGCCCGAAGCTACCGTTGGTCTGTACATGTGTGTGTGTGTGTGTGTGTGTGTGTGTGTGTGTGTGTGTGTGTGTGTGTGTGTGTGTGTGTGTGTGTGTGTGTGTGTGTGTGGTGTGTTGTTTGTTGTGTGTGGTGTGTGTGTGCTGTGTGTGCTGTGTGTGCTGTGTGTGCTGTGTGTGCTGTGTGTGCTGTGTGTGCTGTGTGTGGTGTGTGTGGTGTGTGTGGTGTGTGTGGTGTGTGTGGTGTGTGTGGTGTGTGTGGTGTGTGCGTGGTGTGTGTGGTGTGTGTGTGGTGTGTGTGGTGTGTGTGGTGTGTGTGGTGTGTGTGGTGTGTGTGGTGTGTGTGGTGCGTGCGGTGTGTGCGGTGTGTGCGGTGTGTGTGTGTGTGTGTGTGTGTGTGTGTGTGTGTGTGTGTGTGTGTGTGTGTGTGCGTGTGTGTGTGTGTGTGTGTGTTGTCTGTGTCCTCAGTCTACTGTGTCCTTTTTGTCTTAGGCTTGTTCGAGTTTGACGGGTTTCTTGACTAGACGCCATGTTTTGCAAGGTTCCATTGTGCAGCCAAGTTCTTGAATATGGCAGGGTTGGAAGAGCATTCAGGAAGATCTTGATTTCGTTCTTGTTTTTGCAGTAGCGACTTCCCCACACACACACACCACGATCGCATGAGACTTCATTAAACCCTAAAGCCAAGACACTAGACCCCAAACCATACCTACTGTAGGGCATATTGCGTACAGATCTCGCACTTCTTTCCCCAGGCGGCTTGAAATGAGAGCAGCAGCCCACTTGACCTTCGTGCTAGTCGCCGAAAGTCTTTTAGGGCTTAGGGTGTAGGTTCAGGGTCAGGGTTTAGGGGTCAGCCCTTACAGGAGTTCTCCCTGCAACACTAATCTACTCCCTAAACCCCAAATCCCCTCACTTGAGGGGATAATGAGATTCTTGACTTTCCAAACTGTAAAACCCTTGAAGCCTGTAAACCCTTAACTCTAAAGGTTTAAACTCTTAAACCCTCAACCCTTCAACCCTTACACTGTAAACTCTGAACCCTTATGCCCTTAGACCCTTAAAGCCCAAAAAACTCCCCAAAACAGCCCCTGAAGGCCCTAAACCTAACCCTAAACCCTAAACCCACAGCCTACGCCTAAACCCTAATCCCTATGTCCTAAACCCTAAACCCTAAACCCTAAACCCCCCAAAAACGCCCCCCTGAAGGCCCAAGCACACTCTCGGTGTTGAAGCATGGCCGGGGTGCGGAGACCAAGAGACTGAAGGCCTCTTGGAATTTGGAGGTTCAGGGTTTACGATTTAGGGTTTAGGGTTTACAGTTTCGGGTTTATAGGGGTTTAGGGTTTAGGGTTTCGGGTTTTGGGGTTTGGGGTTTGGGTTTTGGGGTTTTGGGCTTCGGATTTCGGGCTTGGGGGTTTAGGGCTGAGGGAATTTGGGGAGTTTTGGGCGGGGTTTAGGGTTTGGGGGTTTGGGGGTTAGGGCTTAGGGTTTTGGGGTTCTGGGGTTCCGGAGTTTAGGCTTAGGATTTTGTGGTTTTCGGGCTTAGGGCTAGGTGTTGGGGTTTAGGGCATCGGATTGTGGCGTCTTGGGCTTTAGGGCTTTGTGGGGTTTGGGGTTCAGGTTTTTTGGGGTTTTGGGCTTAATCTTTTGGGCCTCAGGGCGCAAAGCCTGGGGTTTAGGGTTTCGGGTTTCGGGTTTAGGGTTAGGTGGTTCATGATGCTTAGGGTTTGGGAGAGGGCTATAGGCTCATCTGCTGCGGGCCGTATTAGGGTCTCAAGATCATGCTCTGGTTTTGGGGTTTAGGGTTTAGGGTTTAACTACTAGGGGATCCGGGTGCAGGGATCATCTTGTCATAGCATTCACCCTAAGCCCTAAACCCTAAACCGCTAGGGTGAGGTCATGAGTTTCGGCTTGGAATTGAAAGCACTCAGGGGACCTTGGTGTCTTTTTCTAAATGTCGCGCACTGCTTTGCGGGGCGGACATTTCCGCAGACCCTGACTGAGGGTTTGGGGACTAGGGGTTTAGGGTTTAGGGGTTTATGGGTTGAGGGCTCAAGGGTTTAGGAGTTTCGATACCGGACACCCTAAATTGCGAGAGCAGGTGCGCGACGCTGCGGGTGCGGTCGGCTGGGTCAGCGTCATCTCCAACAATGGCCAAGAGCCTCTCGGCACTGAGGGCATCGTACAGGTACCCTAAACCCTAAACCGTAAACCCTAAACCCTAAACCCTAAACCCTAAACCCTAAACCCTTGGGGCTTAGGGTTCCATTGTAGGGCTTAGCGTCTTGGCAGCCCAGTGGTACCTTTTTGCAAGTTTTTGGTTACGGGTTCCCTTGTAAAGTACGCAACCCCAAGAAACGGTGCCCTTATTATGTGGTTACTGGGCTACCAAGGCTTAGGGGTTAGAGTTTTATAGGGTTTAGGGTTCAGGGTTTAGGTTTGGGGTTTACCAGGCACCAGAGAGCTTGAAGGTTTGTAGACGTCTTTGTCAGCAACTGCCGTCAGCTAAGCCCTACAGGCCCTCTAAGCCTAATCCCTCTAAGCCCTATAAGCCCTAGAAGCCCTATAATCCCTATACTCAACTCTAAACCCTAAACCCTAACCCTAAACCCAGTGTCTAAAGCCTAAGCCCAGTAAAGGGAGGGACGCCGAGAAGGGGATCCCTGAAGTTTGTTACCCAATGTAATATATATATATATATATATATATATTTATTTATTTATTTACCTTTTGCAGTCTTCATATATACCTAAGCAGCCCCTAAATTCGCCCCTACATTACCCCTATGGTCCCTTAGAAGGGTCCTCCTTGATCCTTAGGGGTCCTAAGACACTATGAACCCTGCACCCTATGAAGTGCCAGCTCGTATCATTTTTTATTGGGTTTAGGGTTTAGGGTTTAGGGTTTAGGGTTTAGGGTTTAGGGTTTACTGTTTAGGGCGTATCTGGCCGCCTGCAGAATCCTAAGCCCCCAATGAAGCCCTGAACGAGTTCGAAAAACCAACCCAAACCCTAAAGCCGTCAAGGCCGAGTTCCTCACATTGTTCGGGTTCCTTGCTTTTTCGTGTTGCCTAAACACTAGGGGCCTCACGGTAGCAGGGTTTCCCTAAACCCTATACCCTAAACCCAAAACCCTGAGCAAGGGACCCTAAGTTAGTGAGTTGACCGCAGATACTCGTTCACGAAGTGCAAAACTAATCCCTCTCAAACGCGTTCCTACTAAGAGGTCTCGTGTGTGCATATGTGCCTCTTCGCATTTTTCATACCTTGAACCCCAAACCCTAACAACGACAAAAACAAGCAAACCCCACCCCCAAACCCTTGAAGCCCGAAACGCTTAAAACCCAAAACCTTCACCCTTAAAGTCAACCCTGAACCCTTAAAAGCCTCAAGCTTTAGAACCCACAGCTCTTAAAAGCCTATAAGCCCTAAGCCCTTTAACTTGCGAGGCTACTTCATCCGCGGACTGCCTGGATGGCCTTGGCCGGCATGGACGGCTGCGACGTGGAGGTTAGGGGTCTACTTGGAGGTTCAGGGTCCTTCTAACCCCACTTAACCCTAAATTAACCCTAAGCCCTAAGCCCTAAACCCTAAACCCTAAACCCTAAACCCCAAACCCCAAACCCTAAACCCTAAACCCTATCGAGCCCAAGAAGTCCCACCCTCAGATGTCGGGAACCGACCCTTCCGTGAGGCGGCCCGGCTCGCTGCCAGTGACCTCCACAGGACGCAGCTGGCTGCCCAGGAGCAACCTGACAAGGACTTACCACAGTTTTGCGGGCACCATGTGGGGTTTAGGGTTGAGGGGTTTAGGGGTTTAGGGGTTTAGGGGGTTTAGGGGGTTAGGGGGTTCGCGGGTTAGGGTTCATAGGGTTTAGGGGAACTTGGGGTTTGGGAGTTGTGGTTGGGGTCTAGGGTTTCAGATCCAGGTTTCGAGGGTTCAAGGGTGCCTTTGCTGTGTAGAATCCGGGTGCTCCCTGGACCCTCTTCACTATTCTAAACCCTAAACCCTAAAGACCTTTGAGGGAGGTTTGGGATTCCTGCTAAACCCTAAACCCTAAACCCCAAACCCCAAACCCCAAACCCCAAACCCCAAACCCCAAACCCCAAACCCCAAACCCCAAACCCCAAACCCCAAACCCCAAACCCTAAACCCTAAACCCTAAACCCTAAACCCTAAACCCAGGCACGGGGGAGACCTGGCTTCGGAGCTGCTCTGCGCCCACGCAGCGGCCGCGGAGCGCGCGGCGCGGCTCTGCCTGGCCGAGGTGGGAAGTTCAGGGTTTAGGGTTTAGTGTTTAGGGTGTAGGGTTTAGGGTTCAGGGTTTAGGGTTTAGGGATAGGGTTTAGGGTTTAGGTTTTGGGGGTTAGGGGTGAAAAGGCAGCACCACCGTCACCACCGGCGTCACGTGAGGAGGAGACGCAGCAAGCGGCAGCCATGCCTGAGCGGCCTGAGGGGCCTAACACGACAACAGCACCGCATAGCACCGCCAGCACCCTCACCCTCGGTGCTTGAAAAGGCAACACCGTCAGCACTGCCGGCGTCACCTGAGGAGGAGACGCAGCCAACTGCAGCCGTGCCTGAGAGGGGTATCGGGTGAGGGAAGCCTTTCTCCAGGGGACGTGAAGCAGGTGTTTATGTCTAGGGTCCAAAGCAGCACACATGGCAAAACCCAAACTGCCACTTCGCGAAGCCCTGCAACAGCACAGCACGAAAACTCAAACCCCTTTGGTCAGCTCTTTAAATTATGGTCCCGTTTTGGGTACCCTAAGTAAGAGGGGTCCGGCTTATAAATACGGACCCCCAAAAGGGATCAGATTGTAGAGAAGTGACCAGGTAAACCGTAAACCCTAAACCCCAAACCCCAAGCCCGAAACCCTATAAACCCTAAACCCTATAGGTTTAGGGGTTTAGGGGTTTGGGGATCAGAGCTTTGGGATGTTTGTGGTTGTGGGTTGCTTTTGGGGTCGTCCAGGGTTCTGGGCCTAGGATTGTTTTGGAACCTCCAAGTAGGGCTCTGTTCGGTCGAAGCTCCCTGAAGGTCGTCGTTATCAACACCTTGCTAGCCCAGCGGTACCCCTGTTTAGGGTTTAGGGTTTAGGGTTTCTTTCGTAGGGTTTAGGGTTTAGGGTTTACGTAGCGTTTAGGGTTTAGGGTTTAGGGTTTAGGGTGTAGGGTTTAGGGTTTAGGGTTTAGGGTTTCCAAGGTTCCCTGCAACCTCTGCGATTCAGGGCAGTAAATGGACCCTGGGCAACATCATCCCTCATCATCCCTATATATTGTACTCAGATTATTGTCCTGCCGAAAAACATTCTACTTGAACAGGCCCCCTATGTCTCAGCTGAACATCATCCACCTGGAAACGCTTAGGGATAGACCCCAAACCCTATAAAGCATGTAAAACCTATCAACCCTGTAAGCCTGATAAAGCTCATACACTTTATAAACCTTACAATCCACAACCATATGTCTCTGAGCCCCCAAAAGGTGGGCTTTTAGGGTTTAGGGGTAAGGGCTTAGGGTTTCGGGTGGCGGGTTTAGGGTTTAGGGTTCAGGGTTCAGGGTTCAGGGTTCAGGGTTTAGGGTTTAGGGTTTAGGGTTTAGGGTCAAGCTCCAGGAGGAGAACGAGCAGCAGGCCGAGAAGACCATGCAGCTTTACCAGGAGTTTCGGGTTCCGGGTGCTGAAAAAATAGTCTGCCATCAAGGGGTTGAAGGAGGGACCCCTGCCACTCTGTTTAGGGTTTCGGGTTTAGGGTTTAGGGTTTATGGTTAGGGGTATAAAGGGGGGACCCCCAGAAGGGACCCTTAATCTTACTCCCCTATACAGGCCCTGTATTATAGACCTTCTACAGTCCCTACATACCTAAGTAGCCAGCAAATAACCCATAAACAACCACAAAGGTCCCTTATAAGGGTACCTCCTTGAGTCCCTTGATAATTGCCTGGCCTTGGGGCTCTGCACGTCGTCGTTTTGCAAAGGCAAGGCACCCTAAACCCTTTCCTTGACCCCCACCTCCTCACACGCGTGAAATGCCTCGCTTTTTAGGGTTTAGGGTTTAGGGTTTAGGGTTTAGGGTTTAGGGTTTAGGGCTGCTGGCTTCTGCGCGTGTCCGGCGCTGCCCACGTGCCTCGAATTATGGAGGTCCAAGATACCTTCGTGTCCATGGTCGTCGCCCGTGACTTGCTAGTCGTCTGTGAGCTGCAAGCTCCGACGACGGTTGGTCCCAACGCCAAGGGGGCCCGCGCGCGCGCGCGCTTTGGCCGCACGTCACCCGGAGAAGACTGGCGGCCAGAATGAACAGACAGGAGTCCTTGGACGTGGATTGGAGCTTACTGCAAACCGCAGGATGAATATGCGTGCCCTCTCCCCTCCACCCTTTATACCGGTAACCACAAACCCTAGTAATTTGAAGAAAACCCATGGTTTGATAATCTTGCTAGACGTATCAGGAATTTGGTTCAAACCAGCTGGTTCTACATATAGGGCTTAAGGTTCATAACCTAGAGGCCTTCACAAAGCATAAAAACACACCATTATTACAGGGCTTCCAAACGCGTCCAGGAGACGGATGAGCTGCAAGCGGATCTGACCTCCGCAAAGGCGAAGGCCTGCAGGGCTTTCCGGGTTTCCCCCCGAAAACTCCAAGCCGAAAGCCTGCGTAGACGGGAGACGACATGTGTATTTCCCAAAAGAGGGTTACCCCTTTGTGTACCCCAAATAGAATTGAATCCCGGTAAAGCCATGATGTGTACATGAAGCACATTGCGGGGCTGGTGCAGTCGTGGCTGCACCTCCCCAAGAACGACCGCTCCATCAAGACCAAGAAGCAGACCACAAGCAGGCTGAGAAGGTGTTCACAAACGTGAATGCCGGGAGCCATGTACCACGGGCCTACATGCGCCTGATCAGCAAGGCGGACGTGGCTTCCAACTTCTATTGCGGTCCTCTCACACTCCTGATGGCGTCACACTCCTGATGTCCCACCCAGACTTCCAAGACATCGGTAAAGAGGCCAAACTTGTCATTCCGGCCTGACTTGTGAGATACGAATTCATTGTTCATTCGTTTTAGGAAATTCGTTTGCTGATGTCGGCTCGTAGATTTGGTGCGTAATTTCGGTGAGGCGTTGTCTCGGACTGACACTGTACAAAAGGCATAGAGGCCCACATCGCTAGCCTCTTTGCCCGTGGATCGACTGACCACGCAAGTCCGGATGAAGCCCGAACCCTGAAGCCTAAACCCCCAAACGGTGAGCCGACTTTTATTCTATCGATCTGTTTGCGTGCGTGAGATACCATGAGGCTGAGGCACATGTCACACAGCCACCTGCAAGTGACTTCCCTAGGGGCTCTTTCGGTTTAGGGTTAAGGGTTTAGGGTTTAGGGTTTAGGCTCAAGATTTTCGATGAAGCTTTCGTTTTTGAGGCTGGGGCACCACAAGGTTCCAAAGCACCGTTCGTTCCCTCACCGGCTCTTACCCTGAGGGTCCATGTACCGCATAACCCCTAAACCCTAAACCCTAAACCCTTATTGTATACTTGGCGGCCCAAATTCCCTATGCAGCAAGTACTTTAAGGCCCAAGTGTTCCCCATTCAGGTACATGGACCGTTAGGGTTCGTGAGGAATGCGGGAATTGGGCACCGAACATCCCCCAATAAATTCCCCGTTAAGGGACTTTTTTCGGGTACCTAGTTCCCTCCTTCTCTGCTTAGTAGCTGAATGAGTACACTTTACACTTTTTGGGATACTATAATGCCCTAAAGAACTGAAAGTGCACATTTTTTCTGGGTCTTATGAACTTATCAACTGAGTCTGCAAAGAACCGGTAGGTCGTCTGTGAGCTTGAAGACATCCGGCAAGCAAGCCGTTTGGTTTGTGAGGTTGAGGATTTGCGCGAAACCCCTCCCAAGGAACCCTGAAGCTGTGAATCTCTAGACTTCCTAAACCACAAACTCCCCAAACCCCAAACTTCCTCAAACCTAGAACCCGAAATGTTCTAAACCCCCAAAACTTCCTAAACCCAAACTTCCTAAGCCCCAAACTTCCTAAACTCTAACACCCTTAAACCCTAAAACCCGAAGACCCCAAGCTTCCTAAAACCCTAAGACCCTAAACTTCCTACTCGTAAGACCCTAAACTTCCTCAAACCCCAAGCATCCTAAACCCCCAAACTTCTCAAGCCCCCAAACTCCCCAAACTAAACCCCAAACTTCCAAAACTTCCTAACTTCCTAAACCCCAAACCCCAGACTTCCTAAGCCCTAACGCCGGAGAACCCTCAAACCCTAAAACCCTACAACCCCAAACCTCCTCAACTCTTAACACCCGGAAACCTAAAACCCTAGAACCTCATGAACCCTAAAACCCTAGAACTTCCCAATCCCTAAACCCTAAAGCCCTAAAACTCTGGAACTTCCCAAACCCTACAGCCTAAACCCTCGAAAGCCCTAAAACCCTAAACCCGAAGCCCTAAACCCTAAACCCTACACCCTAAACCCTAAACCCTAGCCCTAAACCCTAAAACCCCAAACCCCTACACCCTCAAAAGCCGTAAAGCCCTAGAACTTCCTAAACTCCTCACACCAAGACGCCGGAGGCCGACACCTTGAACCACCAGGTCGCAGACCTCGAGGTGCCCCAGGGAAGTGTAGGGTTTAGGGTTTAGGGTTTAGGGTTTAGGGTTTAGGGTTTCGGGTGACCCCGGAAAGTTAGTGCTTTTGGGTTTTGAGGGGTTTAGGGGCTTCAGGGTTTTCGGGGTTTAGGCTTTAGGATGTCGGAAGTTAGGATTTAGGGTTTAGGGTTTAGGGTTTGTTAGGGCTTGGGGTTTCTGACTGTGAAGGGTTAGGAAGTTTAGGCTTTTGGGGTTTAGGGTTCAGGACATAGGGCTTGGAGGAGTTACAGTTAGGGTTTAGGAAGCTCAGGCGTTGGGGTTTAGGGTTTCGAGGGTTTAGGCCTCAGGGTTGTGAGGGGTTAGGGTTTAGGGAGTTTAGGCTTTGGGGCCTGGGGTCTAGGGCTCGAGAAAGTTGATGGTTTTGGGTTCAGGGAGAAGGAAGTTTAGGGTTTGGCGGTTGATGGCTTGAGGGTTTGGGGTTGAGGATTGAGAAGTGAGGGTTTCGGTTTTAGGAACTTTGTGGTACTTTACTGCAGCTTTAGATCCTTAGCCTTTTTGGGTTTATTGGGTTTCTTAATAAGGCAGCTAAAAGTTTAATTTATCGCTACCCTTCTGAGTGCAGCCAAGGGAAGTAGAAAGTTTAGGGTCAGGAAGTTTGTGGCTGGGGAAGCTGAGGAAGTGCCTAGGGTTTAGAATGTAGGGTTAAGGCTTTTGGGCTTAGGGTTTGCGGTTGGAGGCAAATATGCTGATTCTTTTCACAAGGATCCAGGCAGTTAAGCCCTAAACCCAGTGGGTCTGAGACGCACAGCACCCGAAACACCTTGCAGACTGAACTCCGTGACAACATTTCCCTAGAAAGCCCAAATGCAAAACCCTAAACTCGAACGCTTGACAACCAGTGTTCCCCCAACTACCCCCATCAAGAAACCCTAACCTAAACCTTGGGGTTTAGGGTTTAGGGTTTAGGGTTTAGGGTCAGGACCCAGGAGATTTCATGAATGATTTTTATGGTGCTCTCAAGGGCTTTCGGGTTTCGAGTTTAGAGCTTACAGGGTTTGTTGTTAAATTACAATGACACATACGTACTCCTATTCCTAAACCCTAAACCCTAAACCCTAAGCCCTAAGGCCGAACCCTATACGCCCTAAGCCCTAAACCTTAAACCCTAAACGCTAAACCCTAAACCCTAAACCCTATAAGCCCTAAGCCCTAAGCCCTAAGCCGCAACCTTTCCAACATCTGCCCAGGATCGTCTAGCCGCGGCATCAAAGCTGCGCGAGGAGCTGAGGTCAACGCAGCGGGAGGCCAGATCTTGGTTTATACGTATCCGGAACCTCCAAGTTTAATGAGGCCTATAGGGTTTAGGGTTCAGGAATTACAGGGTGTAGCGTTTCGGGTTTAGGGTTTAGGGCTAGGGTATAAAGTTATTTGCCAATTCCTAAAGGGAGGTAATTACCAAGCCAGCATGCAGAGACATGCACATGTCGCACGTGTAGTCTGTTCCACACTTACATAGATTGGGTAGAGTCTCCAAACGAGGATTCAGGACACATGGCTTGCGGCTGAGCTGAGGGTTTTGGGCAAACTTGAAGGCTTATACAGGTTCCAGTTTCAGGGTTGGAGATTAGAGCTGATTTAGGGCCCCTGCACCCCAAAAAAAACTACAGTAGTCACAAAAGTCAACCCTATGAATCGCATATGTTGCGTCCATAAGCCCCATGTTGCGGCCGCTAGCTCCACAAGCCCCTGAAGGTTTAGGGGATTAGGGTTTAGGGTTCAGGGTTTAGGGTTTAGCCCCTAGGCCGTTGGCTTGTCCTCACTGCGGGTTTAGGGTTTAGGGTTTAGGGTTTAAGGGTTTAGGGTTTAGGGTTTAAGGAAGAATGGTCCAGCATTTTTCGCAAGCTTGACTCTTGTGCTCCCGCGCAGTGGGGAGTGTTGTACAAACGGTATGGACAAATCGACTCAGCCTACGTGCCCTGCGACATGCAACCCATTACAGCAGCTGATGTGGCGTCGGCCATCAAGCGATGGAAAGGTTGCAGTGCGCCTGGCACTGATGGGTGGTATGCCGCCGAATGGAAGCTGCTACCACCTGCGGCGCATGAGCCTTTGGCGCAACCCTAAACCCTAAACCCTAAACCCTAAACCCCAAGAAGGCAGTGCAAGGTGGCCTGGGGCCATCCTGCATGCTGCAATCAGTTTACTCCCCAAACCGGAGGGTGTTGACCCCGGATCTGCTTTTTGCACCTGCGCCCGATAACGGTGTTGGTTTAGGGTTTAGGGTTTAGGGTTTAGGGTTTAGGGTGTTGCCTGTGATATATAGGCTCTGGTCAGCAATAAGATTCGGACAACTGCACCCCTGGATGGAGAAGGCTCTCCATCATTCCGTCCATGGGGGCCGGAGGCGTCACGAAACGCGACTTGCGGTCTGGCGCGTTGCATTCGACATCGAGCACGCTATCATCACTGATTCACCTTTTGCTGGAGCCAGTCTTGAGGGGGAAAAGTTCTTTGATTTAACTGAGTGGGATATCGTTTTCCCTGTAGCTAGGGCCTTTGGACCTCCGGGCAATTTGCTCAACCCCCTTCGAGCCTGCTTCTCAAACTTCTCGCGATTTTTAAGCTAGGTCAGTCGGGGGTGCTAAGGAGGGTTCAGAGCAGGAAGCCTCAAACCTGAAACCCTGAACAACCCTAGGCCCTAAACCCTAAACCCTAAACTTAAAAACCCTTGTGAAATCCACGCTGGATAAGACGCGCTAAATGCTAGCCGAGGTCGTATCTCCTTGAACTTTTCAAGCCCAATAAGACCCGAACACTTTGCGAATACTGCAGGCGCCTTGAGCCCAAACACCAGAAAAAGCGCTGCGCAGTTCACCGCCCGCTCTCCTCCAAAACCCTAAACCCTCAGCCCTAAACCCTAAACCCTAAACCCTAAACCGTTGGTGGGCTCTTTTGCGCACAGTTCCCGCACGCGAGTTGCCGCTGTACCCCTGGCAGGCGGATGTTCTGCGGCTGCGACTGGAGGCTCGCACACCTACAACCCAAAGGATCCATGTACCTACATAGTATATACTTGGGCCTTAAAGGGGTTCCTTTTTTGTAGCTTTAGGGCCCAAGTATATACTATGTAGGTACATGGATCCTTTGGGCAACAGAGATCTCAGCTGCTGCGTATTTAGGGTTTAGGGCTAAGGTTTAGTCCTAGGGTTCAGGGTTTAGGGATTCGGGTTTGGGGTTAGGACCCGGAATGTCCTGACTCCCCAACCCTCGAGCACCTGAAGCCAAAAGCTGCCGCCAACCTGATTAAAGTGCTGTCCCAAACTCCACGTGACAATGTGCAATTTCCGAAACCCCCCTAAACCCTAAACCCTAAACCCTGAACCCTAAACCCTAAACCCTATCCCCATAAATCCCATAAGCCCATTTAAGAACCATACGACCCCTACATGTCCTTCGGGCTGCCAAAATCCCAAACCCTGAGGGTCCAAATACCTTGTAGTTACACACTTGCTCCCTATCTCGGTACATGGACCCATATAGTACATATTTGGGCCCTAAAGCTACTATATGGGAACCCCTTTAAGGCCCCAAGTATATACTCTATAGGTACATGGACCCTTAGGGCTATAGAACCCCGGCAAGCTGCTGCCAAGCAACCTTCCCGGACCGCACGGCAGCGTGCCACACTCGACACCGCTGCCGCGATTGCAAGCGTGCTGAAGGCCGCGCGGCTGCAGCCCAACAGCAGCCCACTTCGCAGACCGGGCAAGCACGGTTTAGGGTTTAGGGTTTAGGGTTTAGGGTTTAGGGTTTAGGGTTCAACCCCGCTTGGGAATCCTGGGAAAGCCAGCCCGCTTGGGGGTCCTGGGGCGACTCATGGGTCGCCGGCTGGGGCCAGGGATCATGGTGAGCCCGCTTTCTTAGGCCATTCATTAGCCCAGAGCTTCACTTCGTTTTGCAACAGAGAGCCCACAGGCCCAGTTGCTGCTTCGCTCATTTTGCAACAACCCTCAACCCTAAACCCGAAACTCTAAAACCATTATGAGCCCTAAACCCTAAACCCTAAACCCTAAACCCTAAACCCTAAACCCTAAACCCTAAACCCTAAACCCTAAACCCTAAACCCTAAACCCTAAACACTAACCCTAAACAGTAAACCCTACACTCTACACCCAAAACCCTAAACCTTAAACCCTAAACCCCAAACCCCGCAGAAGCCCCTCAGGATGCCCAGCAGAGCCACAGCCTGCACCGCGGCGAAACGCGCCGCGCGCAGGAGGAGATGGAGGCTCCTTGCCTTGGGGCCGGGTGAGGGTTTAGGGTTTAGGGTTTAGGGCTGAATTAGGGCTTAGGGCTAGGGTTTAGGGTTTAGGGTTTAGGGTTTAGGGTTTAGGGTTCAGGGTTTAGGGTTTAGGGTTTAGGGTTTAGGGTTTTTAGGGTTTAGGCTGTTCAGTTGGGTTTCAGGGGAAACCCTAAGCCCGCTTGTCAGACCAGAAGTAGACATAAACGGTTGAAGAACTTTTTCTGTTTTTTTTTTTTTTTGGGGGGGGGGGGGGAGGCGGGGCGACTTGGCATGATCTGGTCACATCAACATAACCTATACACACCCTGAGAAACAAACAACAGAATCAACCTAAACCCTAAACCCTCAACCCTCAACCCTGAACCCTAAACCCTAAACCCACAAAAAAAAGCGCTGAGCCCCGAAACCTGCTGCAACCAGAGCCGGCCCCCAAATACTGCAGCCCTTATTATCCCAAACCTTAAACCCGAAAGACCAGACCCTAAACACCCAAAAAAGGAAGCGATGGCTGGGGGCGGCTCGATAGTCGGAAGGTTGTTGGGACGCAGCCGCCTGGTTTAGGGTTTAGGGTTTTGGGTTTAGGGTTTAGGGTTTAGGATTTGGGGTTTAGGGTTTAGGGTTTAGGGTTTAGGGTTTCTGTTTAGGCTTCTTGGGTCCGGTTCCTTTTCTGGGCCGGCAATAGCTGCACTGCACATGCGGAAGCCCCTTTTCTTGCTGTTGGGGCGCCCAGTTCATCTTCGCTCCTTTTTATTGGAGAGTTGGGGCGGACATTCTATGTCCCACAGCACTTCCATAGGAGCCGCAATTGAAGCCTACGTTCTTATGGGGGTATATGGGGGTTTACGAAAATAAGGGACCCTATAGTAGTCCACGAACTAGTAGTATTCCCTCCTCAATAAGGTTCGGAAACCAGTACGTAAGTCCTGTGTAAATTGAGGGTCCAGACACCCCCAAGCCCACCTTTCCCACAGAGACCCTAGGATTTAGGGTTGAGGGCTTAGCATGGCTTGGCGTGTTTCTGTTTTGCGTTTCTCACTCATTTCGGCCGCGCGCAGGTCATGCGCCAGGGCCAGCTCAACCAGGATCTGCTCCTTGTCAGGGTGTAGTAGGGTTTTGGAGTTTAGGGGCTTGGGGGTTTTGAGGTTTGGAGTGTTGAGGAGTTTGCTTCTGCGATCCTCGTTGTCTCGACTCTAAAGGCCGTCTAGGGTGTTGTGCATGGTGACGCCGACTCAGTCACGCAAAAGCCCTTTTGAAAGTGATGAGCCGTGTTTTGCTCTGCTAAGTAAGGGCAGGCGACGCTTGGTGTCGTCTGCCACCGAGACTATCTCTGGATATAAGCGCGACGCTGACTTATAAACCCTAAACCCTAAACCCTAAACCCTAAACCCTACCAGGAGGGCGCTTTGGATATAAGTTGTTTATAACTTGGTTATAACTTAGTTATAAATCCTGTAACTGAGTTATAAGTGAGTTATAAGTATGTCGATTTTTGTTGAACTTATAAATGTTTATAAGTCACTTATAATTACTTGGCCTGTCGGACTTATGCGGACTTATGTGGACTTATAACTACTTACGAACCACCTTTTTTTTGTTGTCTTTGTTGTTGCTTTTCGTGTCATGTTGTTGTGATAAATCGGCTTTCCTTGTAGCTCGACTTGCCATTGCAGCCTCAAGGTTTTGTCCGTTTTCCCACTTGTAGCCGCGCTATGGCAGCCGCACCAGTGCGTCATGTTTCCACGCGCCGGGCCACGCAAAAAAACTCACTAACATCCTGCTCTACGTTCCGCAGCATCCTTTTGCCACCCTGATAAAATACCGGACAGCGCTGCCAATTGCGAGATCCTCGCTTTTCTCGCCGACGTGCTTGCGGAGCAGTGAGTTGCAGAGAGCTCCCGGGCTATGTCCGCGGGATGTCCGCGGGTGTCCGCGGATGTCCGCGGATGTCCGCGGCCTCCTCGGCCCCAGTATAGGCCTTTGCCTAACAGAGCATGTCCGCGCGGCCAAAACAATGTGTTCTGCTGGGGCTACACATGTAGGGCCAGGTTTTTCACGCCCGGCTCCCTGCTTTGGATCCCTATACCCTCAACCCCAAACCCAGCTACCAGAACCCAAGCCGAGCAAACGGTGGAAACCTTGCAGTGCCACAATTGCCGCTTGAGCAAGGCAGTCTCCCAACGCCGCCAGCACGGGCTACGCTGCCTGCGTCGGACGTGCGAGAGTGTCCAGTTGGCATTTGCGAAAATGGGATGCGAAAATCACCATTCCTGGCAAACGGACGGCGATCGTACAAAATACAATTTTGTGAAAACCTGTAGGACTTAGGTCTACTTATAAGTTACTTATAAGTTACTTATAACTCACTTATAAATACTCCAACCTAAGTCACTTATAAGTGGGTTATAAGTCCGTAAGTTCAAAGTGTCCTCCTGGTAACCCCTAACCCCTAACCCCTAACCCCTAACCCCTAACCCCTAACCCCTAACCCCTAACCCCTAAACCCTAAACCCTAAACCCTAAACCCTAAACCCCAAACCCCAAACCCCAAACCCCCAACCCTAAACCCTTCCCTCTGGGTGTTCGTCTGCGCGCGCGTCGTGCTGAGGCATCAGCGTCGCGTGCTGACCTTGACGGAGCAGCTGGAAGAGGAGGCACACCTAACTATCCATTCACACCTACAGCCGGTTCAGGGTGCCCCAACCCCTAAACCCTAAACCCTAAACTTAAACCCTAAACCCTAAACCTGGGTCCTTTCTGCGCCGTGGCTACACCATGGCTATAGGAATCGTATCCATCTGTCTTAGCCCTATGAATACCCTCAACTGGGCTGTATCATCGGAATGTTGCCTGGGCCTCATTTATACCCCAAGCCCTAAACCCGCAACACCCTTAAATCCCACCCCTGAAGCCCTAGACCCTATAGAGGTTCACAGTAATCCCCAAAATGTTGGAAGAAACCTTTTTAAGGACAATTCGTCCTGGGATTCCCTATACTCTACTCTTAGGGATTGAGGCTATTGAGTTTCCAACTTTTTGGCCTCTACTCTTTGTGGTCCTTTACTGTAACTTTACATCTTTAGCCTTTTTGGGTTTATTGGGTTTCTTAATAAGGCAGCTGAAAATTAAATTTATAGCTACCCTGCTAAGAGCAGCCAAGTACTATAGGGTTTCTGGTTTAGTTTTGCTCATTCAGAACTGAGGTCTATTCTGTAACATTCAGTCTTGGGCTCTTGATCTGGGCAGCTTCTCTACTCCAGGCGCGTGTTCTCAGGGCCTAAGGCCTGGTTTTAGGGTTTAGGGTTTAGGGTTTAGGGTTTAGGGTTTAGGGTTTAGGGTTTAGGGTTTAGGGTTTAGGGTAGTGAGAAGATCCCAGAACCCTAAACTCTAACCCCTAGAAACAACCCGAAATGTCAAGCTGGGCCCGATTACTCGACAAGAAGGAAGGGAGCCTTCCCAATTCGGGTTTAGGATTTAGGGGTTTAGGGTTTAGGGTCCAGAGTTTGTGGTTCATCCCTAGCTCCTGAAATTATGCGCCATATATCGTTCAAGGATTCAGGGACTTGCATTTAGCACCCCTCACACCTGACCTATCTGGGGGGTTCTGCCTTTCTCGAGACCTGAAACACTAAACCCTTGACCCTAGAGCCTCAACCCCAAACCCTACATCCACCCCAACCCCCAATCCCCAAACCTCAAACCCCGAACCCCAAACCCAAAACCCCAAACCCACCCCAACCCCAAAGCTCTTAGTAGTTGAGTGAGTACACTTTACACTTTTTGGGATAATTACTATAATCCCCGATAGAACTGAAAGGTTATACTTTTTTGGGGCTTATGAACTCAGCAACTAAGAGCACTAGACCCCAGACCCTAAACCCAAGCACTTGACCCCAAACCCTAAACCCTAAACACTGAACCCCAAACCCGGCACCCAGACGGCTCTAGCGGCGCAAGCCACTGCCGCCAACGCTGCAGCGCGGCAGCGTCTCCGTTTTCTGGAGGCGGGTTGAGGGCTTGGGGTTGCGGGTTTGGGGTTTGGGGTTTAGGGTTTAGGGCTAGGGTTTAGGGTTGAGGGTTTGGGGTTGCGGGTTTGGGGTTTAGGGTTTGGGGTATAGGGTTCAGGGTATGGGGTTCAGGGTGTAGGGTTCAGGGTTTAGGATTCAGGGTTTAGGATTCAGGGTTCAGGGTTCAGGGTCTGCGGTTTCGGGGTGTGCATGATACTTCCTCGGAACCTCGAGTTTGAATCCGACATCCTCAGGGCATTTTTCTAGTTCCATCCTCAATTCTGGAGTGCATGATACTCGAACTTGTGGGAGGTTTCAGGCCTCTACAGGGCTTCAGGGCTGTTGTCAGAAGGACACCTCTTGGGGGGCTTCAGGCAAAGGGGTGCCAGTTCAGGGAAGAAGCGACGCTGATGAACGGAGCCGTTTCGGGATGGAATCCCGGATGCAAGGTAAAAATCTGCTTTTGGGGTTCAAGGCTTAGGGCATATATATATATACAATATATATATATATATATATATTATATAATATATATATAGGGTTCTGTGGGGGCTTGGGGTTTGGGGTTTAGGGTTTACGATGTGGTGAAAGGAGGAGACCGAGCATCGGGCGCTACAGGGCACGGCGGAAGTCGCCAGCGCCCAGGCCTCCCCCAGCTCATCCTGGTCTTAATACCCCCCAAAAAAATCGTAATTAGGGGTCAGGGGCTCAGGGTTAAGGGTTTTAGGTTTAGGGTTTGGGGTTTAGGGTTCAGGGTTCAGGGTTCAGGGTTTAGAGTTTAGGGTTTAGGGCTTGGGTTTAGGGTTTAGGGTTCAGGGTTTAGGGTTTTAGGGTTTCGGGTTTAGGGCCAGTCCTTAACCTTCAGCCCGTTCGAACAGCCCTAAATACCCTGAAACACCCAAACCACCTCGCCCGACTCCCCGAATGTAGCCTGCTAGGATGGCCCTCGGGACCTTCTTCTTTAGGATTTAGGGTTTAGGGTTTAGTGTTCTTTATTAGGGTTTAGGGTTTAGGGTTTAGGGCTAGGCCCTTGGGACTTAGGACATGTTTAATATTTTCCCTTCTCGGGTTTTAAGGGGATCATATTCAGGAATATTCTTCAGAGGTCTGAGACCTGGCATGCCCTAAGTCCCATAGAAGCCCCTATGCCCTTTGAACGGTTTAGGGTTTAGGGTTTAGGGGTTTAGGGTTTAGGGTTTAGGGTTTAGGGTTTAGGGTTTAGGGTTTAGGGTTTAAACCCTGAGCTGGGTTCTGCCCATGAACGTAGAACTTCGTTATAGGGTTCAGGGGTCAGGGTTTAGGGTTTAGGGTTTAGGGTTTAGGGTTTAGGGTTTAGGGTTTAGGGTTTAGGGTTTAGGGTTTAGGGTTTAGGGTTTAGGGTTAGGGTTTAGGGTTCAGGGGTCAGGGTTTAGGGACCTTCGGTCCCCAATCCCGAAACCCTAAACCCTGAACATGAAGACTGAGGGTGTATGACACAGGGTTTATATTTCTGTTATTGGTGAGTGTATATAAGTTTCCTTTTTAATACTGGTGAGTGTATATACCTGGTGTCCTTTGGGGGGATACAAGAAGTATATACCTTGCTTCATATCTTACCACGGCAGTTTGTTGTGTTAGCTACTTATCAAGCCCTGAACTTGGGATGTTACCCCTTAATACTAACAGCCCTTAACAAGGATTATAGTACCCCCCCCCCCCCCCCCCCCCAATTCTGATCCCCATTTCGGACTGCTAGTTTGGGGGGGGGGGGTGGGGCGGGGGAACATCCCAACCCTGAACCGGCAAAGTCCATGACCCTGAGTGTTTTGATATCCTAGGGATGAACATCCCAAACCACGGAATCCGGGATTCCGAAGCCCTGTATACCCCAAGCCCCGCACCCTAAACCCAAAACCCTAAACCCTAAACCCTAAAACGTTCTTTGAAGGGCTGTAGATGCGACTGCAGGAGGACGCCAGGGCGGAGTGCGCTGCTTTTCTCCGGTGCGAGGCCATTTTTTGAATAAGGGTTTAGGGTTTAGGGGTCAGAGTTTAGGTTTTAGGGTATGCCCTCAAAGACCCTCACTGGAGATTTCCGAAAATGGGGGGGGGGGGGGGTACCTTTTTTGGGGGTCCCTTTAAGGGGATTCTCTTCAATTTGTGGTATAAAGGGTGTACCTTTGTTCTGGGAGATACCCATATGAGTGTTCAAAGGGATGAGCTTACACGAATGTAAATCCCAAAAAGGACAGCGAGGCCCGGCAATTGCTTGTGAAGGCGCGTCACACGTGATTTTCTTTCAACCCTAAAGCCTAAACCCTAAAACCCTAAAACCCTAAAACCCTAAAACCCTAAAACCCTAAAACCCTAAAACCCTAAAACCCTAAAACCCTAAACCCCACCCTCGACCCCAAACCATCCCACGATCCTGAATAACACGGAAAAAACTTGACTTAATTCAGGGCCCCCCCTTCCTAAACGGGTGGGACATCAACCCCGAACCCTTTGCGTAGTGATCCTTGTTGCCATGCTTGGTTGAGGGCTTGTTAAGGGTTGGGGGTTTTGCGGTTGGCGTCTGAGTGGCCCAACCCTAAACCCTAAGCCCTAAACCCTAAACCCTAAACCCTTAACCCTAAACCCTTAACCCTAAACCCTTAACCCTAAGCCCTAAACCCTTAAGAGTACAAAGGGTGCTCCATCACGAGCTTGCCCTCGCCCATGACATCCTTCAAGCGGTGAACGTTTTTTGGACGCGTGTGAAGCCAAAGGCACCAGAGAATCGCATCAGCAAGCTTCTGCCATTGCATAGCCATGCCAGCCATTCAGAGTCAACTGGTCCTAAAACTAGGTAAACTAGCCATCATTGGCAGAACCATAAACCCTAAACCCTAAACCCTAAGCCCTAAGCCCTAAGCCCTAAGCCCTAAACCCTAAACCCCTAAACCCCTAAACCCTAAACCCTACTTCGCAGCGCACTTCTCCACGCGGACCCTTTTGGGCCCTGCAGGCGAAGCTGGAGACCCTGGAGCGCCGCGAGGAGACGAGGAGGGGGTTTAGGGTTTGGGGTTTAGGGTTTAGGGTTTAGGTTTAGGGCTTAGGGCTTGGGGTGTAGGGTTTAGGGTTTAGGGTTTAGGGTTTAGGCTAAGGGCTTAGGGTTGAAGCCAACCTCCCCCTTAATTGCCTTCGTGCCCGGTATTTTGTTTGGGTAGGGGTGTCGTGTTTAGGGGTTGGGGTTTTCGGGGTTTAGGGGTTTAGGGGTTTAACAGTACGGGGTACAAGCGTTGAGGGGAGTCGGGGTTTGGCTCTTTCAAATACGTAGGTATATTCGGGCTTGTACTGGGTAGTTGTCGTGCGGGGTTTGAAGGTGTTATGGCTAGGTCTCAGCTTGCATGGTCTATGCTTTGTGGTGCTTTACTGTAACTTTAGATCCTTACCTTTTTTGGGTTTATTGGGTTTCTTAATAAGGCAGCTAAAAATTAAGTTTATAGCTACCCTGCTCCAGAGCAGCCAAGGTTATTGCCCTGAATCCCCTATATATTCCTCATAATGCCATTCTTTCAATAGGGCCCCCAGACCTACCCTAAGCCCTCCTAAACCCTAAACCCAAAACCCTCCTGAACCCTAAACCCTAAACCCTAAACCCCAAACCCCAAACCCTAAACCCTAAACCCTAAACCCTAAACCCTAAACCCTAAACCCTAAACCCCTCCCAAAACCCTAACCCCTTGTCTCCGAGAGTCCTCCCCCAGCCGCGTAGGAAGCTCTTTGAAAGCGTTCAGGTGGAGGCCCAGCACAAGGATCGGGGTTTAGGGTTTAGGGTTTGGGTTTAGGGTTTAGGGTTTAGGGTTTAGGGTTTGGGGTTTAGGGTGTTTCCCGCCCAAAACCCCGGAATCCAGCACCCCCCAAGACACCGAATTTACCCAAGAGCCCTGAAGCCGTAAAGGCCTTAACCCGAAACCCTGAAGTCCTTCGTCGGGGGAGGGGGTGGTTGGAGGCTTTCAGCTTGCTGGGCTTCGGGATTTTGTGGTTTTTGGGTAGGTGAGGAGGAAACGTGCCTAAATCCCAGTTAAACCCTATAAACAATTCCTCTATGCCCGCAGGAGGAGCAGACCAAGCAAGAGCTGCGCGAGGCAAAGATTTCGTGGCGTTACGGTGATCAAGGTACCAACCCAGTTGAGGGTTTCGAGCTCAGGTTGTTTTGGTGTTGAGTAGCCCATTCACCGTCCCTGACTTTAAGGTTCGGGGTTTAGGCTCTGGGGCTTAGTGGCTACCCAGAACCCTAAAGCCCTACACTGCAGCTAAGAGTCACTTCGCAAGCCATTCAAGTCCACAACAACCCCCCCAAGCCGAAACCCTCAACTCCCCGGAGGCTCGCTAAGACCGAACTCCGAACCCCCACGGCCTACTCGTGTTTTTTGGGGACTCCATGTAGTTTAGGGTGGAGGGTTTAGGGGTCTGGGAGTCCATACTGGGGGTTTACGAAAATCAGGGGCTCCTAATGTAGACTCCAAAAAGGTAGGATTCCCTTGTCAGAAACCCCAATAAGGTGCACCCCCGATATCGTAAACCCCCATCTCCTTGAGTAATTAGGGAAGTCTTGGGTCTGAGGGTTCACAGTACTTGGAGGTTCATTGTACATGTTACCCAATTATAACTGTACTTATAACCCACTTATAAGCCCGCCCCTTCAGTGTGCTAATATGGTTATAACTGGGTTGTGTGTGCAGTTATTATTGGTTGCATCTGTACCATGAACCTCCAAGTAGTCCTTAAGCACCCTAAACCCTAAACCCTAAACCCGAAACCCTACCCTAAACCCTAAACCCTAAACCCTAAACCCTAAACCCTGTTCGCGCGCTAAACTGAGCCGATGGCAGGCGCTGCTGCTGCGCAACGAGGCTGCACAGGCAGCTGACGAGGCGGAGTTTGCTAGGACCCAGAGTAGGTCCCTTATTGGGTTTAGGGTTTAGGGTTTAGGTTTTAGGGTTTAGGGTTTAGGGTTTAGGGCTAGAGCCCTTATTGGCTTTGGGTTTCGGGTTTAGGATTTAGGGTTTAGGGTTTAGGGCTAGGACCCGGAGGAGGCCCTTATTCCCTTTTTGGGAGGGTTTGGGTTCCCGAAGAAGCCTCTAAGCCTTAAGCAAATCCGTCTGGATGGAAGGCTTGGGCCCTTCGCGTGAAGCTGTCGCGCGAAGACCAGGACAACGGCCAGCAAGGGAGGTGAGTTAGGATTTCTTTGTCTTGGAGGCCCTAAACCCTAAACCCTAAACCCTCATGTTCCGAAGCTTCTCGCTTCTTATAGTGGGAAGCATCCAGCGAAGGAATCCTCACCCAAACTCCCTGATTAACCCTGTAGGGTGTAGAGTTTAGGGTTAGGGCTTATAGGTTTTATTACTACCAAAAAGCCCTAAACCCTGAACTCTTATTCGACGATTCAAGATTGGAATATGGCGCTTTCAAGGTCAACGTACAAGTTGCACCTGTTTATACACACCACTTTACGATTTTTCGGATTCTCTAGTCCCCTAATAGAACTGAAAGTGTACACTTTTCTTTTGGAGCTTATGAACTCAGCAACGAAGTCTTCATCCTGGCCTCCAGGATCTACCACACACCTGGCAAGCCCCTAAGCCCTAAACCCTAAACCCTAACCCCTAAACCCTAAACCCGCTGGAAGCGCGGTACGGCACTGCATCGCCAAGTGGGACGGCGCAAGTTCGAAGGGTAGGGTCTGAGATAGCTCGGCCCCTTTATAACCCTAAGGCTCAAATACCCCAAGAACTTTATACTTTGTGGTGCTTTACTGTAACTTTACATCTTTAGCCTTTTGGGGTTTATTGGGTTTCTTGATAAGGCAGCTAAAAATCAAATTTATAGCTACCCTGCTAAGAGCAGCCAAGTATATGGCAAGGCCATTGCACCCCACGAGCCCTAGAATAAGAGTCCTTAGAGCCTTAGGGTTTAGGGTTTAGGGTTTAGGGTTTAGGGTTTAGGGTTTAGACCCAACCGTGCAAACAGCAACTTCCCTCACCGGGTTGATCGACTTGGGTGGCATGGTCGCACCATTCTCAATATGGCCGTTTACGACAATGAGGGATTTCTAACAGAGACCCCAAACAGCAGGATTCCCTTATAATCAGGACCCCAGTAAGGTACCCCTAACTTTGTGGTGCTTTACTGTAACTTTACATCTTTAGCTTTTTTGGGTTTATTGGGTTTCTTAATAAGGCAGCTAAAAATCAAATTTATTGCTAATCTGCCAAGAGCAGCCAAGCTAAATTCGGAAACCCCCAATATGCAGTGGATTCAGTGGCAGCCCTGGGTGTGAGCGAGTCTCCGCATCTGGATGTGCCTGTCGCTGCCAAGAAGACACGTCCTGCGCGGTCCTCAAGCCTTCCGCCACAGTGCATGGTGCTTGTGGGCAAGCTCGTGGGCTAGGTTGCGTTGCTCCCTGTTGTGTTCAAGACGGGCTCTTGCAGCGTGAGATGGATATGCCACTGCCAAGTCAGACCGGAGCCTCTCGTCGAGAACTAAAGGGGTTTAGGGTTTAGGGTTTAGGGTTTAGGGTTTAGGGTTAACGCCTTGGACGAGCCAATGCACGCCCAATATGCAATGTGCTTCCATGACAAGCCGTGACGGGCCCGGCGACCAGGCACTTCAAGCCGGATGCCTGTCTTTCTGCCGCTTCACTTCTTGGCATCGGTGGCGCTTGCACCACGCTGCACCGTGAACGGCATTACCACTTCCGCCGGCCTTCCGGGTGGCGCCTAGGCGCCACAAAGCCCGGGAGCCATCTTGCAGGCCTTGTAGTGGCAGACGCCTCCGGGGTCTCACTGTCACAGTGCTTCCGCTAGCGGTCGGCAGCAGATTTCAGAAGCCTTGCCTTCACAGTTGAGGGCTCAGACCCTGGGGATGTCGGGGTTTAACGTTTCTAAACCCTAAACCCTAAACCCTAAACCCTAAACCCTAAACCCTAAACCCTAAACCCTAAACTATTGCAATTCTTATAACCATAGTATCTATTATCATAAGATGGAGCTAGTCTCAGCCTTAACTTCTTTGCCACGATAGCCTTGTAAGCGCTGAAGGGTTGAGGGTTTAGGGTTTAGGGTTTAGGGTTTAGGGTCTTGCTTGTCATGTGTACTGACTCTAAGGGTCCATAGACCTCACCATTACATGCTCAGGCCCGAAAGTCCCTATTTAGGAAGTACTTTAAGGCCCGATTATTCCCCAATCAGGTACATGGACCCCTAATTAAACCCTAAACCCTAAAAGCTATATAAACCCTAAAGCCCCTTGAAGCATTCCCTGTTCAGGTGCTGATTTACAAGAGGAATACGTGCTTGGGGTCGTGAAATTTCCACGGCCCTGGCCTGTCTTGCACAGCCCAAAGTTTAGGGTTTTTTGGGCTTTGTGGTCCCTAAGCCCTATAATCGACCCCTAAACCCCATAAGCCCTCAACCCCATAAACCCTAAACTGTATGTAAACCCTGAACCCTTACACCCTTAAACCCATAAACCCTAGAAACGTACACCCATAAACCCTAGCCCTAAACCCTAAACCCTAAACCCTAAACCCTAAACCCGAAACCCTAGACCCTAGACCCTAGACCCTAGACCCTAGACCCTAGACCCTAGACCCTAGACCCTAGACCCTAGACCCTAGACCCTAGACCCTAGACCCTAGACCCTAGAAACCCTAAACCAGGATCTCGCCGGCCGTCAGGCGGCCCTGGCTGCTGCGGACCTACAGGCGCGCCGTCGTTGGCGCGGGCGGGGGGGGGGGGGGGGTTAGGGTTCAGGGTTTAGGGGTGCTAGGGTTTTAGGGCTTTAGGATTTTAGGGTTTTAGGGCTTTAGGAGGTTTAGGAGGTTGGCGTTTCGAGGTGTTGGCTTCAGGGTTTGTATGGTTTAGTAGGGCTCTTGGAGTGTTAGGGTTTTGCCTGTCTTTTTTTTTTCTTTTTTTTGGGGGGGGGGGCGGGTTCAGGGTTTTGGGTTTAGGGTTTCGGGTTTAGGGTTTAGGGTTCAGCGTTTAGGGTTTAGGGTTGAGGGTTTAGGGGGTTGTAGGCTAAGTGGCACGGCCTCGAGAGACAAGCTGAAGCAAAAAGGTTGGGCCCGCTTGGTGTTTTGGGGCTTTAGGGGATCCATGTGTGCGTTTACCCCTTGCAGGGGCCATGCCGCACTTTAGGGGGTTATTTGGGGGCTTAGGGTTTAGGGTGTAGGGTTTAGGGTTTAGGGTTTATGAGACATGTTGCTTGGCCCAAAAACCCCAGGCCCTCACAACACGAACTGAAGCCGAGCAAGCTGCGAATCGAAGCCTAGCTTTTGCTTGCCGAGCTTGAGCTGTGACAGGCTACTGGTAGCTGGGCCCTAAACCCTAACCCGAAACCCTAAAACCCAAACCCTCTAAACCCGATAAACTTTATATAGTAAACCCTAGCCCTAAACCCTAATCCCTAAACCCAAACCACCCTAAATCCTCCTTCAGCCCTAAGGAAGCAAACCCTAAACCCTACCCTAAACCCCAAACCCCAAACCCCAAACCCTAAACCCCAAACCCTAAACCCTCAACCCTAAACCCTCAACCCTGAACCCGAAACCCCAAACCCTAAACCCTAAACCCTAAACCCTGAACCCCAAACCCCAAACCCCAAACCCCAAACCCTAAACCCTAAACCCTAAACCCTAAACCCTAAACCCTAAACCCTAAACCCTAAACCCTAAACCCTCCCTAAGCCCTCAGAAGGCATCGCAGAAGCTGGAGACCGCCACGGTTGAGCTGGACAGGGCGCGGCAGCTGACCCAGGAGCTGAACAGGGACAAGGCGCAGAGGGTTTAGGGTTTAGGGTTTAGGGTTTAGGGTTTAGGGCTTGCGGTTTGCGGTTTTGGTGTTTTTGGTTTAAAGGTTGCAGTCCTGATTGTAGGAACCCCCCCCCAAACGTGTACCCCATTTTGGGAGACAGCTTTGGTACACACAGCTTGAAAGCCTAACTATAACGAAAGCCTACAGCTCTCAACTCCCCTCAAATCCCCAAACCCAAAAACCGCTAAAGCCCAAAGAGCTCTTCTTTCTCGTGTGGTCTACAAGCCCTAAACCCTAAACCCTAAACCCTAAGCCCCAAACCCTAAATACAGGCCATGTGTTTCAACAACTACTCGCTGGCAAAAGTATGTGCTTAAGTCTTTCTGGTCCCACCCTGAGGGGTGAGGGTTTAGGGTTTGGGTTGCAGGGTTCTAGGCTGGGATGTTTCGCGGTTCCGCCTTCTACCAGCAGTCCTTAATAGGGGTTTAGGGTTTAGGGTTTAGGGTTTAGGGTTTAGGGTTTAGGGTTTTGTAGTACCACTAGGGCTGTAGGGTTTTGAGGTTCATGGGGTTTAAGTAACGTTTCAGCAGCGTGTTCCGATCGCAAGCCTCACTTCGCAGGCGCAGAAAGAAGACCCGCGCCCCAAAACTCTGAAGCCCTCCAAGACCCCTCAGCCAACCCTACTTATGAAACCGGCCCTGTGCCCTAAACCTAAACCCTAAACCCTAAACCCTAAACCCTAAACCTTAAACACCAAACCTCATAAAACCCTAAACCCTAAACCCTAAACCATCGAATCACCGCTCTGTCTCCTGTGGACCGACCCGCACATCCTTCAACCCAGCAGCCTGCAGCATAAAGCAGCATACAATCACCCCCCCAAACCCCACAAGCCCCCCCCATAAGTCCTATGAGTCCTATGTCAACCTTTCAACCCTACAAAGCCCATAGGGTTTAGGGTTTAGGGTTTAGAGTTTAGGGTTTAGGGTTTAGGGTTTAGGGTTTAGGGCCGTTCAGGGTTCCCTAGATTCCCCACGCCCCAGATGCCTAAGTTCCACCACCCGCGCGGCGGCAGGTAGAGGCTGCCAAGGAGCTGGCCCAAGCCGCGTCTGCGGCTGCTCGCGCCGGCGAGGCGGCCACGGGGTTTCGGGTTTAGGGTTTAGGGCTAGGGTTTAGGGTTTAGGGTTTAGGGTTTTAGGGCTTGGGGCTTAGGGCTTCGGGCTTAGGGTTTAGGGTTTAGCAGGCTGAGGTGTCTATGGTGCAAGCTGGATAAAGACACGTGGAGCAGAGCAGAATGCTCCCAGACATGTAGGGGTACTATACTCTAAAAATAGGGCCGTGCAGCCCTAAGACCTTAAAGCCCTAAACCCTTTCAACACAAAATTCCCTTAACCCTGGAAACCCTGAACTCCTGAAATCTTTAAAGCCCTAGACCCCTAAACCCTAAACCCTAAACCCTAAACCCTAAGCCCTCAGCCCTCAGCCCTCAGCCCTGACCTGCAGGACAACAACCCAAATCTTGAAAGCAGCATCGTAAACCTCGAATCACCATGAAGCCCCCCTACCATCCGCGGTTCTAAAACCCCATAGGGTTTAGGGTTTGGGTTTAGGGACTAGGGCCACTAGGGTTCAGGGCTTACCATACACAAAAGTTACGAGCAACTGCCAGATTTCTGGTGTCAGATGAACACGTTGTTGCGAAAGATATGGCCCGCGGGGTCTTGGAACTCACTGTGCGTGAGTTGCAATCAACTGGCTGCAGTCCACCGTGACTTGGCAAATGATGCTGGTTCCCTGAACTATACGCTCAGTGTGGGCGTTTTCGAGGGTGGCGAGCTCTGGGTGGAAGATTCCCGTGCTGAATACAAACAGGAGGTTCCGGGCAGCGCAAATGCTGTTTGGGGCTCTAAATTCTCCACACACAAGAGCCCATTGGCTTTTGATGGTTCGTTGTGGCACGCAACTTTCCCTTTTCAAGGGCGGTGGTCCCAGATAGGGTACACCCGAACCCTAAACCCTAAACCCCCTAAACCCTAAACCCTAATGTTGACTTCACATTAGTGGATCCACCCGCAATTGTGAAAAACCCGCTGCCGGAACACAATAGTGTAGCCCGCCACAATTGTAAAATCCGACCCGGAAATCCGGTTTTTACGGGCGTGGTGCTACTACCTAATACTAAAGCTAATACTACGTCCTACCAGGATTTAGGCGAACAGTATTGAGGAGGCCCTGGCCGGAGAGATTGATCAATGAAGGGGGGGGGGTTTATTAATGCGAACTCAACATTAAGCCCTAAGCCCTAAACCCTAAACCCTAAACCCTAAACCCTAAACCCTAAACCCTAAACCCTAAACCCTAAACCCTAAACCCTAAACCCTAAACCCTAACCCTAAACCCTGAACCCTGAACCCTAAACCCTAAACCCTAAACCCTAACCCTAAACCCTAAACCCTAAACCCTAAACCCTAAACCTAAACCCTAAACCTAAACCCTAACCCTAAACCCTAAAACCCCCCCCCCCCCCCCCCCCCCCCACTGAATCGCAACCAGGAGCGGCGGCTGGCAGAGCAGCAAAGTCTGGAAGCCGAGCCGCTTTGCCCTGCACACGCTGGGGGTTTAGGGTTTAGGGTTTAGGGTTTAGGGTTTAGGATTTAGGGTTTAGGGTTTAGGGTTTATAGGGTTTAGGGTTTAGGGTTTCGGGTTTCGGGTTTCGGGTTTCGGTTCAGGGTTTAGGGTTTTAGGGATTAGGGGCCTGTTTAATTTGAACCGTAATTTGGGTAGTGTAGATCCTACGTATCTGGGTAAGGAATGTAAGTGGCCACTACATGGGTTTGTGTTTTTTGGTGTTAAGAATGGCACAAGGATTGCACATCCGCGAAACATACCCCGAAACATACCCCCCCCCCCCCCCCCCCCCCCCCCCCCCCCCCCCCCCCGTTTTGCAGGTAAAGTAGCTCATGATGCCGCGAAACATACCCGAAACATACCCCCGAAACATACCCCGAAACATGCCCGCGAAACATACGCGAATCTCAACACTTGTCGCACCCCCCCCCCCCCCCCATTATCAAACAAATATGCTGAAGCTCCTGTCTTGGAGGTTTAGGGCCCCAAACCCTCAACCCTCAACCCAAACCCTAAACCCTACACCCTAAACCGCCAGTTCTTGTTTTGGGTGTAGGGCTTGGGGTTGCTTCTCTCGCGTGTGGGGCTTAGGGCTTAGGGATTAAGAAGGGCTTAGGACCCCAAACCCCGAACCCTAAACCTTTTTTTTTCACGGTCTGGGGTTTAATCCGAGCATCAGTTTAATTAATACCCCCACATTTAAAGAAATTGTTTTTGGCCGGAAGCCCGCCGGAAGACTACTTTCCATTAGGGTGGATTTCGTATGGGACAAACCCCCCACATTTAAAGGAATTTTTTTGGGGGGGTTCAAAAATCTGTCGGCAGGCATCTTGTTTTGCTTGCGGAGACGCAAAGCTACAGCACCTCAGGGATCTGCAGCCTATTGTTTTTAGTAGAGAATCAATACAGGGCCACGGTCCAACTATTGCGGAACCCTGCATTCCTTATTGTGGAGGGGGGGGGGGCCCCCCCCAATTAAACAGAAGCTCGGATTAGGGTTTAGGGTTTAGGGTGAAGGGCTTCGGGGTAAGCCCGATATCTGCTAAGAGGCAAGCGCCTCAACATCTGAGTGCCTGCAGAAGCCCAAGAGCCTTTCAGCGCAGAGCCTTAAACCGTTTAGGTTTAGGATTTAGGGTTTAGGGTTTAGGGTTTCGGGTTCAGGGTTTCGGCTTCAGGGTTTAGGGATCAGGGTTTAGAGTCGACGTTTTAGGGTGCATATAGTCAAGGGATTCCATCGTTAGGGAGCATTATGGTATTTGTGCATACTTGTGCACGTGCAGCCGCGTGTTCGGCGTCTTGGCGCGGCTATGGACAGCGGGCACTCTTCTGGAGCCAGCGGCTGTGATGTGAGCTAGGGTTTAGGGTTTAGGGCTTAGGGTTTAGGCTTTAGGGTTTAGGGTTTAGGGTATATTCTGAAATTCCCATGTGGAGGGTGGCCTTTGGGTTCATCACGCGCGATGGCGGCGGGACCTTCAAGCTAGGATGAGGGCCTCCCCCAACCAAGGAGCTGCTCCAATGCCAGAAGAATGGAATCGCGAATTCCTGGCATACGTGCTCCTCGCAGTCCAGATGCAGCTCGAAACCCGAAACCCCTAACCCTAAACCCCAAACCCCAAATCCTAAACCCTAAACCCTAAACCCTAAACCCCAAACCCCAAACCCGAAACCCTAAACCCTAAACCCTAAACCCTAAACCCTAAACCCTAAACCCTAGCCCTAAACCCTAAACCCCCTAAACCTTTTGGGGTCGCAAGGATGGCCGCCTTCGAAGCGCTCAAGGCCTGTGAGGAGGCCGAGGAGGACCGGCAGAAGGCCCCGGTTTAGGGTTTAGGGTTTAGGGTTTAGGGTTTAGGGTTTGTAGGTTTGTGGGTTTGTGGGTTTGTGGGTTTGTGGGTTTGTGGGTTTGTGGGTTTGTAGGTTTGTAGGTTTGTGGGTTTGTAGGTTTGTAGGTTTGTGGGTTTGTGGGTTTGTAGGTTTGTAGGTTTAGGGTTTGCAGGGGCTTCTAGGGGGTTGTGGGCGGTTTCTAGGGTTTTTTTTGGGGGGTTGCTAGGGGTCCATAAGGGTGTTATAGGGGTTTCTAGGGCTTTATGTGGGGTTAGGGGTTTGTAGGCGCTTGTAGGGGTTTAGGGTTTGAGGGTTTAGGGCTTAGGGCATGGGGTTTAGGGTGATGGGTGATTAGGGTTTCGGGTTTAGGAGTTCAAGGTTTGGAGGGTCTATAGGGTTTATACGGTTTAGGGCTTTATATAGGATGTATACGGATTACAGGGGTTTTAGGGTTCTAGTTGTTGGGTGTGTGAGGGTTTATAGGATTCTTGGGGTTAATAGGGTTTATTTCTATGTTCTTTTTGGGGTTTGGGCTTTCGGGCTCTGCGGTCTTCGGGTTAGAGAGAGTTTGGGGTATGATGGGTGTAGAGGTCAGAGTTTAGGGTTTTGGGGAGTTTTTGTTTGCGCTGCAGGGTTTAGAGAGTAGGCGGGGTCTAGGGACTAACCCCTACACCCTCGGAAAGGCCGACCGGAGATTTATAAACCCTAAATGCTACACAATTCCGAAGCTCTACGGCTCCCTAAGCCCGAATGCGTCCCCTAGAATCCCTACTGTTACAGTATCCGTAAGGACTCTACAGTGCAGACTACCAGAAGCCCAAGGCACCCTAAATCCTTCAAAGGCCTGAACACCCTCAACCCCAAATCGCCCTAAATATTTAGACTGAAAATCGTAGCCACTGAATGCTCCACCAAAAATCAAGCAACAATCGAAAATAGAAGCCAGCAAACATGGAAACACACCCAGGTTGGTTTCTTGGGATATTTCATGTTTCTTTCTTGTGGGTTTCTAAGAGACACAAGTCTCCAAAAACGCCTAAACCCTAAACCCATGTTCCAAAAAACTTTTCCAAGGGTTGAAAGGCCAACCCCGGACAAATCCTGGCTCCATTGGCCCTCTAAACCCTATAAACCCTTTAAGCCCTATCATCCCTTTAAACCCTATAAACCCTATTAGCCCTATAACCCTAAACACTACTGGCTCCAGTTGTCTGGGTCCGCGAGGTCAAAGAGGCCCTGCTGCTCGTCAGCGAGGACTTGGAGAAGGCGTCGCGGCAGGCGCGGGGCCTGCGGCTTACAAGCCCTAAACCCTAAACCCTACACCCTAAACCCTAAACCCTAAACCCTAAACCCTAAACCCCAAGCCCTAAACCCTAAACCCTAAACCCTAAACCCGGGCATGGGGGTTTGGAGGTTTATCTAGGGGCGAAGTTAGTGTTTTTCACGGTGCTAAGGCCTAGGCCTCAGGGTGCAGTAGTGCACTTAACATAGTGTAAATAGCTTGGATGCAGTTGACTAGGACCCAGAGTAGGCACGCATTCCCTTCTTTTGTGGGTGGTTTAGGTTATTACACGGGTTAGGGCTTAGGGTTTAGGGAGCATATAGGCCCTTATTTCCTTTTTATAGGGTTTAGGTTCCCTTCTAAGCCCCGGTAAACCAAAACGGGTACCCGTTGATTCCTAGGATACCGTTGAGTCTATCTTAGGATACTCTTGGGTTTGTTTACGATTAGGTGCTGGCCTCTGCAAGCGTGATTGGTTCTGTCTCTCACAGCCCAGCCTCTTGTCGTCTTAACCGCCTTCGAACCCCGAACTCCGAAACTGCAGAACCGAGGCCTCTGAACCTAACACCTAAACCCAAACACACACCAAACCCTAAAAACCCTTAAACACCCTAAAAACCCTAAAACCCTAAAATCCCTAAAAACCCTAAAACCCTAAAAACACTAAAAACCCTAAACAACCCCAAAGACCCTAAAAACCCCTAACTCTAAGCCCCAGAGCCAGTACCGGCAAAGCCGGGACTTCACTGCGCACAGCGAAGCGTCGCAGCAGCAGGCCCGAGATTGGGATCTTCGGGGTTTAGGGTTTAGGGTTTAGGGTTTAGGGTTTATAGGGTTTAGGGTTTAGGGTTTAGGACTTATGAGCTAAAGTCCAGGGCCCGCAGAGGCAGGCACCCTAAACCCTAAACCCTAAACCTTATAAACCCTGAACCCTGAACCCTGAACCCTGAACCCTGAACCCTGAACCCTGAACCCTAAGCGAATCTACGGGTGGCAAAATGGCCCCCGAATGTGGCCCCCCTCGCTAGAGGGATCAGATCCCTTACCCTCGCTAGAGCGTTGACCCTTGGGTTGTATAGGGTATATACAAGGGGTATTCCAGGGGTCACCATTTCAGGGACCATACTGAGGGACCCGAAACCCCTAAACCCTAAACCCTAAACCCTAAACCCTAAACCCTAAACCCTAAACCCTAAACCCTAAACCCTAAACCCTAAACCCTAAACCCTAAGAAGGTCGGGACCCTGAGACTGAAATCCGAAGCATCGTAACTCGCGGCGGGTTCTTCGTGGTCTCCGAACCAAGCAGGGGCCCCAGGAGCTGGTGCAAGGGCTCCCTAAACCCTAAGCCCTAAACCCTAAACCCTAAACCCTAAACCCTAAACCCTAAACCCTAAACCCTAAACCCTAAACCCTAAACCCTAAACCCTAAACCCTTACCTGAGCTCGAGACCTCATTAAACAACGCCAGCACGACTGCAGCAGGTGCAATCTCTGGAGGCAGAGGTGCGGTTGGAGTTTGGGGATTCGGTCTTTGGGGCTAAGGGTTTAGGATGTCGAGTTCAAGGCTTAGGGTTTAGGGTAAAGTTCCTAAGCCCAAACGCTGAGCCCACACAAGGTCCTAAGTCCTACGCCCATTCAAGATTTGAGGTTTCGGGGGCTGTTTGGGCTTGAAGGGCTCGGCGCGAAACCCTGACTTCTAGGTCAACGGACAGCCCCAAAACCCCAAAAACCCCTTTACATTTCCCAAAACCCTAACCCCAAACCCTGAACCCTACCTTTCAAGACCCCACTCAGAGTTTCGGCCTTCTTGTGCCTCAGCAGTGCTCAAAGGACTAAAGGACAGGAGGGACCCATGAGGATTTGGGGTTTGGGGTTATGGGGTTTAGGGTTAACGTCGGGTTTAGGAGTTAGGGTTTAGGGTTTAGAGTTTAATGTTATGGGTTTGTAGGGTTTACATGGTTTATCGCGGGCAAAGGTCTTACAGGGTTCACAGTATATGGCCTGGCTTTTATCTAGGGGTTTAGGGCTTTAGCATCTCCAGGGGTGTTTTGAGCCATATACTTTGGCAGACAGGGACAGCATCTTCTTATGCACCCATGATTTGCAGTTTCCATTCTTTTTCATGGCTGCTTGCGCCCTTATGAAAGGAATCCTATAGAACCCTAAGCCCTAAACCCTAAAACCCAAACCCTAAACCCTAAACCCTAAACCCTAAACCCTAAACCCTAAACCCTAAACCACCATATTCCTGGTTGTCATCTCTGAGCAGGTGTCGCGCTTCCGCCACGAAGCACACCGGCTGTCCAAGGCCCTCCCGCAGGGCTCTTCGTTGGGTTGAGGGCTTTGTACAGGTTCGAAGGGTTAGGGTTTAGGGTTTAGGGTTGAGGGTTTAGGGTCTAGGGGTTGGGGTTTAGGGTTTCGGGTTTAGGGTGTAGGGTTTCGGGTTTAGGGTTCAGGGCTTCGGGGCCTTCCAGGCGCGAGGGCTTCCGAATTGTCCTCATGAGCTAGGGTTTAGGGTTTAGGGTTTAGGGTCTAGGGTTAGAAACGCTTCCAACCCTATGAACCCTGCCAACCCTACAAACCCGACCCTTCAAGCCCCATACACCCTACCAAGCCCCATAGCCCGAAACCCGAAGCCCTAAACCCCAAACCCCAAGCCTTGCGCTACACACCCTAAACCCTAAACCCCGTGCCTTTCTGTAGACCGTAAGCGCCACACAATGAACCTCTTATACCCTCATCCTGAAACCCTAGAGGGTGCACGTGGGCTTTAGGCTTCAACCCGACCTGCGGTGCCGTTCAGGGTTTAGGGTTTAGGGTTTTAGGGTTTAGGGTTTAGGGCTACTAAGACCAATAGTAGGGCCCTTATTCCCATTTGTTTAAGGTTTAGGTTCCCTTATCGCCCCCTCAAACCAAAAAGGGCACCCTTTTATTCCCATCTTACTCTTGGGTCTAGCTTACGAGGGTTTCGGAACGTAGGGTCCCCTACAAACCCTCAAAATGGTCGCATGGGGGACACAACGTAGCGAGCCTACTTCCCGAATGCCCTTTTGTCAAGCTATATGAGGGTTTTCGAAGAAGAGTACCCTTCAAAATAGCTCCCCCACATAGGCTTCTCGTTTTTTAAATACCCCAATAGTTAAGGTACCCTCACTTCGGAAACCACTATATAGGAAGTAGTAGGGAGCCAAGTCAGCTAAGTTGTGTCGGTTTCAAGTGGCCTGTGGACCCGGTCGCGCAGGGCCTGAAAATTTCCAGGGTTGACTGGGGCTTTGGGATTTTGGGTTTGGGGTTTAGGGTTTGGGGTTTAGGGTTTGGAGTTTAGGGTTTGGGGTTAGGGTGTGGGGTTTGGGGTTTACGGTTTAGGGGTTTACGGTTTAGGGTTTGGGGGTTTGGGGGTTTGGGGTTTGGGGTTTAGGGTCACCCCCAACCCCTAGTCCTTGCAGCGAGGCACTGTCTTCGGAACAGTCGGCCTGTTCCGAGTACCGGGCCGACAAGGACTCCAAATACAGCTTCCCTTTTGGCGTTTAGCGTTTAGCGTTTAGGGTTTAGGGTTTCGGGGTCCCTCACTCTCAGGGAGTTATTAAGGACTCAGGGCCTTTAAGGGTTTTAAGGGTTTCATGCTCTGTTCTTGTTGTTCGCAATTTCTTGTTACTTTGTGTCGGATGTTGTTGCAATGCTTCTTCGTGGTTCCGGCATTGTAATTACTGACAGAGCATGGCTTCATAATGTGTCCATAGAAGGGAGGATTGCGGGTTGCAGGGTTCATTCGTATTACAATGTTTATAATTTAGAGTTTAGTTTTCGCTCGTCATAGGTTTGCTTCCTTCGGCAATGGGCAGGCGCCCCCCCCCCCCCCCCCCCCCAAAGGAACACCAACTATTCACGCAAGACTGGGGATTTTTGGTTATAAGCAAGTTCTTTATGGCCTTTTGCGCGAAGGGTCGCAAGACCCTGAGCAGGACTTTCAAGCCTTCCATATCCCTAACGCCTAAGCGCCAAACCATAAACCCTAAGCCTCTAGAACCCTAAACCCTAAACCCTAAACCCTGAACCCTGAACCCTGAACCCTAAACCCTAAACCCTAAACCCTAAACCCTGAACCCTGAACCCTAACCTGCTAAAAGGCCCTGAGGCCCTAAAACCCCTGTCAGCCCCCCCCCGGCATCTTCGGGTAGCTACACTCAATGTGGGCCCTTGAAAGGGACCCCTGCAACCCTACAGCCCGAGGTGCCATACTTCAGAACCCGTAAAAGAAGGTAAGGGACCAGATGAAGGGACCCTAAACCCTAAGCCCGCAACCCTAAACCCTGATCCCTAAACCCTAAACCCTAAACCCAAAATCCTATTGGTGAATAAGTTCCATGAACCTCCAACAGGAGCGCGTGCAGCGCGAGCTGTATGACCTCAGCCGCCTGACTCGGTGGTCCACACCAAAGCTCCGAGGGGCGCCTTAGGGTTTAGGGTTTAGGGTTTAGGGTTTAGGGTTTAGGGTTTAGGGTGTAGGGTTTAGGGTTTAGGGTTTAGGGTTGGTTTAGGGTTTGTGGTTTGATTTAGAGTTTAGGGTTTAGGGTTCAGGGTTTAGAGCTAGGGTTTAGGGCTCAGGGTTCAGACCTAGGGTTTACTTTAGGATCCTACGTGGGCCCCAGATGCTGTTGCGAAACTGCGCAGAGTGGCTGCCAGCGCAACAAAAGGTGGGCTCAGAGTGGTTGCAAAAGGTCTAGGGTGTCAGTGGAAGGGCTCTTACGCTGGACTTGGGACATGTTTTATCTTCCCGTCTTGGGTTTAGGAGGATCATATTCATGAGTATTTTCAGAGGGTTTTCAGGGCCATCCTAGGTAGTTCAGAAGCCAAGTGGTGCCCTTTTGTCTCCGATTCCGGGTTCCACAAAAGCATAGTCAGCACTTAAGCCCACCCTGTACCCAAATAACAAGATACTTACACCCTACACCCTTTCCTTTCCATAACAGCTCAAGCGTAGCAACTATGGTACACCCTACACCCTGAACCCTAAACCCTAAACCTGCTGCTACATTGGGGGGCCAGGTCTTCCACGTTGTTCTTATGGGCCCATTTCAGGTGGCAAATTCCTCCCGATCTTACTCTTGTAGAAGCCTTCTAGAAGCATATAGAAGGCACCCAGATCCCCACCCTCAGCCTCAATTAATGCGGTCCCTCACCTCCTTTTGAGGGTTCTGAAGTATGGGGCCCTTGCGGCGTTGTAGTGGGTCTATAAGGCGTACGTAAGAGGTTCCATTTTTCCGGGCCCCTACTACGGGACCATGAACCGTAAACTCCGACAGTTGGAACATCCATATCCCCGTACCCCAGAAAAGGATACTAAAGTTACTAAAGGAAATCCCAGCTCTAATCATCCTTAAACCATGTTCCAACTTTCTGGAGTCGACTGTAAACCCTAAGCCCTAAACCCTAAACTTACGCAACTAGTAGCGCTGTGTCCTTGGGAGCAACTGTGGGAGGCCACCGCCGAGCGAATTGGCCGTGGGAATCTCAGGTTGAGGATTTCGGGGTGAGGGTTTTTTGGGGTCCGGTGGGGTGGGTGTTAACCCTGGGCAGTATGTATATATGTATATATACAGGTATATCTATCTATGTCCATTTCTCTACATTAAAAATGGAAATTAAAAAACCTTATATATACATATATATATATATATCACAGTCCACAACTTTTGTAGTAAGGGTCAAGGTTATGTCTTGAGGGTTTTTTCGAGTACGGACGGTTGCATTCCCAGAAAAGGGGGGGGGGGCCCTGCAGCCGGCGGCTCTCGATCAACCAAACCCTAGTTACGTCCTAAACCCTAAGCCCTAAACCCTAAACCCTAAAACCCAAACCCTAACCCCTACTAAACCCCAATAAACCCTAAACCCGAAACCCGAAACCCGAAACCCGAAACCCGAAACCCCTAACCTAAAACTGCTGGTACTGAGGCTGGGCCGAAGCGCTATCGAAGCGAAGCGTGCCGTGCCTGGCCGCGCAGCAGGAGGTGGGCCAAACTAGCTCTTCTGTTGTGGGGTTCAGGGTTTAGGGTTAGGGTTTAGGGTTTGTGGTTTGTGGTGTAGGGTTTGGGGTTTGGGGTTTAGGGTTCAGGGTTCAGGGTTTAGGGTTCAGGCTATGATTAGAATAGGGTTCTGGGGGCTATCACAGTGTATTCACATAGGGACCATAAGGGAATAGTAGTAGTAATGATTCCGACCCCTATGGTAAGTGCTTTGCGGTTTGGGGTTTAAGAACTATAGGATTTGGGTTTTAGGGTTTACCCGTGCAGACGCGGGGCAGTTTTGTAAGAAATGACCCCCGGTAAGGCTCCTTAATTCAGGAAGCTTAGTCTTTAGAGAGCCGCCCCTGCAACTTTTCTGAACTTCTTGAAGGGGTACTTGAGGTATGGCCTAGTGTGTACGTGCTGGAACTGAGGGTGGGTTGGAGTCTACGAACCCTGAATCAGATTCTAAGGGCCCTCATGGCTTTAATTCTTGGCTTTGCTCTACGTGAGCCCTAAGTCTCTGCCAAAGCCACGAAACTGTGTGAGGATGATTGCCTTAAACCCCAAACCCCAAACCCTAAACCCTAAACCAGAGACTTCGGCTGGAAAGGTGGAACGTTGCTACGCAGCGCCGCCTGGCGGCGACCAGCTCAAATGCAGCAAGGTCGTGGATGCTTATGTGCCCCGCCATATCGTCTATCCCTCTCTCTCTATATATATTTATATGTATATAACCCTAAGTGTGTGTATATATATAGATATAATCCTAAGTATATATATATATATATATGTTTTATTTATTTATTTATTTGTTTAGTTATTTATAACCCTCAGGGCCATGTACCTCATTACGATATGCTTGGGCCCCAAAGTCCCTATATAGGAAGGACGTTAAGGTCCAAGTATTCCTTATTTAGGTACATGGGCCCTTAGGGTAAACATCAGATAGGTAAGAGATCTGCCCAAAGCACAGAACGCCCCTAAACCGTAAACCCTAAACCCAAAACCCTCGACCATCTCTCATGTTCGCTCTAAGACCTGGCTGTTTACAAGGCATTTTAGGGTTTAGGGTTTATGGTTTAGGGTTTAGGTTTTAGGTTTTAGGGAATACTTGGAGCCAAGGGGTTGACCCTTGTCCCAATCATTTTGGGGTTTGTTCTGGCTTAGGGGCCGTCCTTGCGAATCCAAAAATGAAGGAATCTGCGATAAAGAGCCCTCAACCCCCCCAATCTGTTTAGGGTTTAGGGTTTAGGGTTTGGGGTTTGGGGTTTAGGGTTTTGGGTTTACTGCAAAGGTCCATCATCTAAGCCCTAAACCCTATAAACCCAAAGCCCCAAAACCCAAAACCCTAAACCCTAAACCCTACCTCGTCAACCTTGCAGGTACGCTGCGCCAAGGCGTGAGCGCGCCTCAGGTCCAAATGCAGACCATCATCCCCCGAGACGCTATAGAATTTGGGGTTCAGGGTTTAAGGTTTAGGGTTCAGGATTTAGGGTTTAGGGTTTAGGGGAGTTTTCGGAATGTACGGAATTTATTGTTTAGGGAATTTACGGAATGTGCGGAATCTTAGGGTTGGGATTTTGCAGACTGTACGAAATTTAAGGGTTGAGAATTTACGGAGTGTACGGAATCTTCGGAAGTAGGTTTAGGAGCGAAAAGCCGGGCAAGTACCATCCGGAAGCCGAGAAGCAGGTGTCCAAAAGGTGTCAGGAATCGCCCCTTTGTGTGACAGTTCTGAGCTGGCAGTTTCAAAGCACGCTTCCAGGACGAACTCGGCTTCCCTTAGCAGGCCCTAGAGGGACCCTAAACCCTAAACCCTAAACCCTAAACCCTAAAAACCCAAACCGACAAGCCAAAATCCACAGCCCCAAGCCAGCTACCCGAAGCAACAGCCCTAAGACCCCTAAACCCCAAGCCCTAAAACCCTAGAATCCCGGGAGGCCCCGGCTTTAGTAGCCCTAAACCCTAAACCCCAAACCCCAAACCCTAAACCCTAAACCCTGAACCCTAAACCCTAAACCCTAAACCCAAAAAACCCTACATTCCGAAGCTTTTGCTGCAAGCCGTGGTCCCCCTGGAGGCCCCTTGAGCTCGGCTCTCCTTGCCGGGGAGCCCTCAATCCCGAAACTCTGAACTCAGAGCCACGGTTTAGGGTTCAGGGATTAGGGATTGGGGTTTAGGGTTTAGGGTTTAGGGTTTAGGGTTTAGGGTTTAGGGTTAGGGTAACCCTAAACCCTAAGCTCTAATTCCTTGAGCCCTAACTAAACCATTGAACCTATGAGCCCGAAATAAACCCCTGAACCCCAGTCCCTGAATCCTTGAACACTAAACCCTTGAACCCTAAACCCTAAACCTTGTAGGGTTTAGGGTTAGGCTTCCTAGGGAACCCTAGACCCTTGAACCCAACCCTTACATCCTTAAACCCTTAAACCCTTAAACCCATAAACACTTAAACCCTTAAACCCTTAAACCCTTCAACCCATAAACATTTAAACCCTTAAATCCCCAATGCCCTCAGCCCCTCAAGCCTGGAGCTTGCTTTCGACTCCTTTGGCCGTGCTGGTTTCAGGGTTCAGGCTTGGCAGGGTTGGCAGGGCTTAGGGTTTAGGGCCTAGGGCTTAGGGTTTAGGGCTCAGGGTTTAGGCTTCTGGGTTAAGGATTTAGGGTTCAGGGCTGCGGGTTTAGGGCCTAGGGTTGTGCAGTACTATCCCGCAGGACGGTGTGGTAATAAGGTGCTCCGGCATTGCTGCGCCAGGCATGCCCTTAAACTCAGTAATGGTGGTTTTGGGCAGGGTGTAAGGATCAGGCCAACCCTAAACTCTAAACCCTAAACCCTAAACCCTAAACCCTAAAACCTAAACTTAGGGTTCAAGGTTTGGGGCTTCTTTCGTGGGTCAAAGCCCTTTGGTTTCAAGGCCTGCTCGGGCTCAAAGCCTTTTCTGTTTCGTCTTTATCCAGGATGCCCAGCAGTACCCCTATTCCCTTTCTGGGGGGGTTTAGGTTCCCTTGTAAACCCCTTTAAGGAAAAAAAAGGGCACCCTTTTTAATCCTAGGTTACTGGGCAGCCTAGTTATGGGTTTATAAGCCCTAAACCCGAAACCCTAAGCCCTAACACCCTAAAACCCTAAAGCCCTAAACCCTAAACCCTAAACCCTAATCCTAAACCCTAAACCCTAAACCCTAAACCCTAAACCCTCTCACGCCGGGAGGGCCGAGCCATTTGCTTAAGTCGTAGGTATCGCTGGGGCCCGGCCAGCACAAGGTGATTGGGATGCTGCAAGTGTCCCTAAACCCTAAACCCTAAACCCTAAACCCTAAACCCTAAACCCCAAACCCCAAACCCCAAACCCCAAACCCCAAACCCTAAACCCTAAACCCTAAACCCTAAACCCTAAACCCTAAACCCTAAACCCTAAACCCTAACCGCTCGGGGCGTCAGGGAACACCTTTACAAGATGTCTAATCACAGGGTCATAGGGGCACCTGAACTGTTGAGGGTTTAGGGTTTAGGGTTTAGGGTTTAGGGTTTAGGGTTTAGGGTTTAGGGTTTAGGGTTTAGGGTTTAGGGCTACTTACCACCAGTTTGTCTACCCTCCACAGGGAGGCAGGAATGAAAGGCTTTGCGGCCTCTGCGACGTTCATGTATGACCAGGGTATGGAACCCCCTCTCCATATTTTTGCCCAGATGGCCCTCATAAAGAGCCCCTAGCACCGACGCGCTTTAGGGTTCAGGGTTCAGGGTTTAGGGTTTAGAGTTTAGGGTATAGGGTTTATGGTTTGGGGTTTAGGGTTTAGGGTTTAAAGTTTAGGGTTTCCGACCCAAACCCTAAACCGCCCTAAAGCGTACCATGCAGTTCTGAAAAGGGAAGCTAGGTACCTCAGCCTTCGAATCCCTAAGCCTTAAGACCTAAAAATCCTTTCAGGGGTTACTTAGTAGTAGAGTAGGTAACCTTTAGCCCTTTTGGGGTTTTCGAGTTCAGGGGGGGGGTTTAAGGTTCAGGGTTTAGGCTTCAGGGTTCAGGGTTCAGCGTAGTGTTGAGGGGTTCGGCGAGTTTAGGGCGGAGGGTTGAGGGGTTCAGGGAGCCAGGGTTGAGGGTCCAGGGAGGGGTGTGGGGTTTGGCCTCCCCTAAGGGTCACTATACCCCTAAACCCTAAACCTTAAACCCTAAACCCTAAACCCTAAACCCTACACGTACACGTAGGCCCTTGGTACATGTACCCCTTGAGGGGTTTAAGAGGATTTTGTTAAGGAATCTTTGTTCAGAGGGTTTTACGGGCCACCCAAGAGGATACACGGTGCAGCTTCCGCAGTTTAGGGTTTAGGGTTTCGGGGTTTAGGGTTTGGGGATTTAGGGTTTAGGGTTTAGGGTTTAGGGTTTAGGGGTTTAGGGTTTAGGGTTTAGGGTTTAGGGTTTGGGGTTTGGGGTTTGAGGTTTGGGGTTTAGGGTTAGTGGCTGGGGCCCAGGTTATGGGACGAGAAGGCGGAGAGGCGCTCCAAAAGGAAGTCAGCGCGTCGGCTGTGTGAACTGACCCCTTTAGATTGTGACGCACTGGGTTTGAGGGATTTTGGCTAGGTTTAGGGTTTAGGGTGTAGGGTGTAGGGTTTAGGGTTTAGGGTTTAGGGTTTAGGGTTTAGGGTTTAGGGTTTGGGTTAAAGAACATGAACGACCCAAAGACGCAAGATTCCGCAATTCCGGACTCATTGCTGTCATGGGCCTGGCCAAGATCAGCCAGAGGAGTGTCGACACTTTTCGGGGTGAGGGCTTCGGTAGCATAGGGGGTCTTGCGTGCGTAGGGTTTGCGTCCCTAAGCACTTAAGAACCCTAAACCCTAAACCCTAAACCCTAAACCCTAAACCCTAAACTAAGGACTTTGGACTTCAGCAGCTGTCGAGGGACTTGGGAGGGGTCTTTGGGCTTGGGAGTTTAAACCCTAAACCCTAAACCCTAAACCCTAAACCCTATGCTCCGCACTTCCCTGACATGTTGCCTTGCCCAGCCCCTCACTGAAATCAGAATCCCTAAACCCTAAACCCTAAACCCTGAACCCTAAACCCTGAACCCCACAGCGAGAACCTCACAAACGCACGTCGGTGTTGCTTGGAGTTAGGGTTTGGGTTGAGGGCCCTGAAGGGTTTAGGGTTTAGGGTTTAGGGTGAAGGGTTTAGGGTGGCTTGAGCTGCGCGTGCGCTGCTTCAAGGCTTCAGCCATGAGGTGCTTCTGGCAGCAGGCAGCAGAGTATGCAAGCCTCCTCTGGTGTCCGTGCACTTGCCTGAACCCCTAAACCTTATAGACCCAGATCCGTGAACCCTAAACCCTAAACCCTAAACCCTAAACCCTAAACCCCAAACCACCCTAAGCCCCGGGACCCCCAAAGGTTGAGCAAGCATTTAGTTCGAGTTTGTAGGGTTCAGGGTTTGCGGCCCGGCTCAGGGTTGTTAGCCACCCTCACCTTGGAAACCCTAGACCCTACAAACTCCCTAAACCCTAAACCCTAAACCCTAAACCCTAAACCGCTCAGGGAACCTGAAGACCCCGTGGGCTCACCTTCGGTTTGTTTGGGGGCATGAGCGGCCCGGGCCAGCCCATGCATCTACTGGCTGTCCTTCCCGCGCTGAGGCCTTTGTCTTGGTGTGTGGGGGGGGGGGGGAGGTAGGGTTGAGGGTTTTAGGGTTCAGGGTTCAGGGTTTAGGGGGTGATTTCTACACCCTAGACCCTGAGCGTTTATAATCTCCAGTGTTTCGGGATTGCGACGGAAGTTTTCAACACCAGCACAAGCAGAACAGGATCCCCCCTGTGTTCTGGTCTTCAGATGTATAAAGTGCTATTATCTTCATTGTTATGTATTATTCTTTCTTAATCAGTTCGGCTTACCAACATTATCAGCTTATGGTGCTCCTTAAAGGCTACCCACTGTACTTCGTTCCGGCGACGTTTAGAATGTGACCCGAGAAAGCGGATGGGCTTCGGATTTGAGAGGCGAGAGAGTGTGCACACAATCCCCATAGCCAGGCCGCCTACTCTGTCCGTTGACAGAGTCCTGCAGCATCTGATCCTAGGGTTTAGGGTTTAGGGTTTAGGGTTTAGGGTTTAGGGTTTCGGGTTTAGGGTCAATTGTCTCACACCTTGGTCCGCATGCAAATTTTCGGGTTTGAGGGTGCGCATGGCTGCAGCCGAAATCGAGAATCGTTGTTATGGGGAAGCCCGACCTTTCGGCCGCCACGCTTTCTTCTCCAAACCCAAATCCCTTAAATTACAGACCGAATCTCCAAAACCCTTTATTTGAGCCATGTTACCATAAGGGTTTCTATCTTTTGAGTTGCGGAACCTTTCTTAATGGAAGAGGCAGGGAAAGATACAGACCCCAAACCTTCAACCCCAGAACCACTATTGAGTAGTTCTCTACCTTAGGTTCTCTTTTGGGGGGGTATCCTTCTTGTAAGGCAAACCCCAAACCCTGAACCCCAAAAACCCAAAACCCTGAACCCCAAACCCTAAACCCTAATCCCTAGACCCTAAGCCCTAAACCCTAAACCCTAAACCCTAAACCCTAGCTGTGTTGAGGCGATGAGCGCTCCCCTCCTGGGGCGGAGCGGGGGAGCAAGTGGAAGCCATCCTGGCACACCTTGCAGAGAGGAGGTTTAGGCTTCGGGTTGCCCTAAACCCTAAACCCCAAACCCCAAATCCTTAAACCCTAAACCCTAAACCCTAAACCCTAAACCCTAATTAAACCCTAAACCCTCTCGGGTGTGGCGCAATTCTCAGGATGCTCAGCGCACCTTTTTTTCAGAATACTTAATTATAAACTCTCATTCCGAAACATAATTAAGCGCTCAATTGTCCAAGGGTGTTTCAGGGTGCAGGGTTCACAGGTCTAACCCTAAACTCTAAACCCTAAAGTCTGTAAACAACAAACCCTAGACCTCAAACCCTGGTCCGAAAGTCCGCATATCCTTGTCGTCTCTCCCCCCTAAATCCTATACCTCAAACCCTAAACCCTAAAACCCTAAGCTCTTAAGTTCGCTTATAAGCCCCTCTAAGTAGAAAACTAGGCACCCTTTTTCATCCTAGGTTACTGGGTAACCTAGGTTTCGTAGGTAGAAGATTCTTAGAGGCCTTTCACAGTGGTGACTTCTTCTTAGCGGATTGCTGCCTAAGTTCAAAGAAGCACTTAAACTTATTGCATCAGTATTTGTTTCCGGCTTTACACACCATGGCATTGGAGCGTGCCAGATTCCAGCGACGAGCGCCGCAACTCGACATCTAGGCGAGCATGGGGGGGAGAGATTTCTAAGACTTGCGCACTGCCCCTGGCCACAAGCCTACACCCCAAACCGTACTTAACACCCATGAGCCATATGCCCTTAAGGGAAGGGGGGGGGGGGAGGTAGGAGGTATTTAGGGCATCTTCACGAGTACTCCGAGGTCGGGCTTAGTAAAAGTTTTGTTGGCTTTGGGTTGAAGGAGCTTGGGGGCCTCCAAACCCTGAGGCATGAGGCTCTCAACCACCAACTGAGACGTTTAGGGTTTAGGGTTTAGGGTTTAGGGTTTAGGGTTTAGGGTTTAGGGTTTAGGGTTTAGGGTTTAGGGTTTAGGGTTTAGGGTTTAGGGTTTAGCTAAAGCCGACCTGGACCCCCAAGCTGCCCCTTTATCAGAGGTGCTTGGGGAAGAATAGAGGTTAGTTGAGGGTTTCTTGCAAACCCTACACAACCCTAGTCTCCAACAGCCCTAAACTCGAAACTCTAAGCCCTAAACCCTCAACCCCAACAGCCCTAGACCCTCAACCCCAAGATCCTCTACCAGAAGCCCTAAACCCTAAACCCGAAACCCCAGACAGCCCCGAAAGTTCACCCCCTCTTCCAGTAGCATCTACCCCCTCGGCTTCAAGATGTCCCCGGAGCACACCGGGGCTGAACCCCCCGCCCTAGGGTTTAGGGTTTAGGGTTAGGGGGGCCAGGGTTTAGGGTTTAGGCCCCCCCCCCCCCCCCCCCCCCCCAACCTGGAGTCGCCAACCTGTTTGGGCTTTCAAGCTGTAGGGGGCTGCAGGAGTTTAGGGTTTAGGGGTTTAGGGTTTAGGGTGTAGGGTTTAGGGTTTAGGGTTTAGGGCTAGGCTTATAGGAGTGCAGGCTGATAGGAAGGGTATAGTGGCTTGCAGCGCTCGAGGGCCATCTGGCGTTGCAGGTTTTCGGGCGTAGAAACATGGGAGGTTTAGGGTTTAGGGTTTAGGGGCACGTAGGGCTGCAAGACTCTAGGTGAGGGCGGTCTATTTTGGGCTTTGAGGGTTTAAAGGCTCCAAGGTTTGAGGGTTTAGGGTTTGCGTGCCCCCCGCCCCCCGCCCCCCCTCCCCCCCTCCCCCTCCCCCCCCCCCCCCCCTGCCAAACCCAAAATTCAGCATTCCCTCCTATGTACACACATTGAGCCCTAAACCCTAAACCCTAAACCCTAAGCCCTAAACCCTAAACCCTAAACCCTAAACCCTAAACCCTAAACCCTAAACCCTAAACCCTAAACCCCTACACATTGCGCCCTCTCGTGTATCTCGGGCGCATAGGTCCCGGCCGACCAAATCCCAGCCTC
>CAJNDS010002745.1:122500-167500 GCA_905221605.1 Symbiodinium natans | reverse complement strand
CCTGCGAGCCGCGGTATTCTAAGGGTTCTGAAGCACCGACGCCTCACTCCCATGCCAAGGTGGCGCTAAACCCTAAACCCTCAACCCTAAACCCTAAACCCTATTAAATGTAAACCCTAAACCCTGAACCCTGAACCCCGAACCCTACATGCCAAGGTGGCCTGCACTGCAGGCAATGACGACTTCGCCTGGACGGGCGAATGCGAGGAGAAGATCCGACGCTGGGAAGACCACTTGGATATTTCCTCACATAGGGGTTTAGGGTTTAGGGTGTAGGGTTTAGGGATTAGGGTTTAGGGTTTAGGGTTTAGGGCTTATTCCCCCGAAACAGTAGAGTCCTTAAAGGGTCACCCTTAATATCCCCCCCTCCAAATAGTAGAGTCCACATATGTGCTTACCCTTAACATGCCCACCCAAAATAGTAGAGTCCTTATTTCGGAAGCCCCCAACCCCAAACCCTAAACCCTAAACCCAAAAAAGGGTAACCCTATTTTCGGAAACCCCCATTTCGCGTCATGAGGGTTCGGCTTTGGACTCTACAGTCTTAGCGTTTTCCTTAGGCAAGGCACCCTCAGCCTGGGTTTAGGGTTTAGGTTTAGGGTTTAGGGTTTAGGGTTTAGGGTTTAGGGTTTAGGGTTTAGGGTTTAGGGTTTAGGGTTTAGGGTTTGGGACCCTAAACCCTAAGCCCTAAAACCCTAAAACCCTCAAATCGTGGTGGCTGGCAAGACAGCAGGATCTGCTTGCGCAGTCTTGCGGGGCTTTACGAAAATCGGGGGCCCCTAATATAGATCCCCAAATAGTAGGATTTCCTCACAAAAGGGACCCCAATAAGATACCCCTAAACTCAGAACCCCAAACCCCAAACCCCAAACCCTACCCCCCCCCCCCCCCCCCCCAATCCCTAAACCCTAAGCTAGTATATTTTCGGAGACCGCCTTTCAGTGCCGTGGAAGGGCGCGTCTTCCCCGCTTACTGCCAAGCTCAAGGAGGAGCCATCATTCACCGAGGAACGTACCCTCTAAACCCTACCCTCTAAACCCTACCCTAGACCCTATACAGGTGTCCACTGAGTTTACCAACATCCTACGCCCTGCCATCAGGAACCGAAGGTGTAGTATACGGCTGAAGGCACTGAGGACCCTTGACTGCCTAAACCCTAAAATCCCAAACTCGAAGGTTTAGGGTTTGGGGTTTAGCGGCTAGGGCTAAGCCCTAAAATCCTGAACGCACTTTAAGTCCTTAAAACGTGCCAGGCCTTATTCTGGATGCCTATGGGTTCAAGCATGTTTCTTACAAGTAATGCGGTTTAGGGTTTGGGGTTTACGGTTTAGGGTTTAGGGTGCCGATTGGTTTGCACAGGGTTTAGGGCTTAGGGATCAGGAGGGACCCCCAGGTAGAGGCCGGCTCTAATTACAAGTACGGTAACCTAGGTTTAAAGACCCTAAACCCTAAACCCTTCATGATAGTGAGTATAACAAGAGGGCCCCTAAACCGGAAGTAAGCCTAAACCCGAAATCCTAAACCCATGTCCGGTGAGTAGCCTCCTCCCCATAAACCCCTTGTCTATAATCCTCATAGAAAACCTTTTGACCCCTTTCTCGGAGCCCAGGGTTTAGGGTTTTGGGGAGGGTTTAGGGTTTAGGGTTTGGGAACAAATTCCTGAAGTTGCCTTCAACGTAACCCTAACATGTCTAAAACCCCTAAGCCCAGAAGCCTTGAAGCCTTGATCCTCTCAGGATTTCCGAAGAAGTTCCCCAAGGACAACAATCCAATGCTGCTTGGCAATGGCTTGGAGAGGGCAGGTTTCGGGTTTAGTTAGGGTTTAGGGTTTAGGGTTTGAGGTTGAAGGTTCAGGGGTTTAGGTTTTAGGTTTAGGGTTTAGGGTACGTGGCTGCTTGGAGGTTCCAGCTGCTGACTTCAGCCCTCATCTGGTGTGGTCTTTCGGTTGCGGACTCCTGGACAAAGCTCCTAGATCCTGTAGGGGTTTAGGGTTTAGAGCTCTGTGTTTAAGGTTCAGGCTACCTGTACTCTAACTCCTCAATTCCCAAGTAAGGTACTACAACGGGATCACCATCAACCGGACGTGCTGGAAGAACGGCACCTCTTTTGATAGCCGCTCGTTTGGATCAACTTTGCCCGTCCCACCTCAAAACTCATAAGCCCTAAGACCTATGCAGTATAGGGGTTTTCTAAAGGCGCAAGGCCCTACATGCCTAAACCCTAAAACCTAGACCTATAGACCCTAACCCTTAAATTGCATTATCCCTAGATGTCCCTCAAACCTGAAACTCGAACCACACTACCCCCACGAATCTTATGCCAGTCCAAGCCCGAGAGACTCTGTGGAGTCCCCAATGCAGGGGGGCCCAAGGCGGGTTCAAGGTCGCGTTTACAGTTTAGGGTTTAGGGTTTTCGGTTCAGGGTTTAGGGTTGAAGCGGCCTATTTTAACTACATGTTCATATCACGTGGATGCTCCAAACCCTCAACCCAAACCCTAAACTCTAAAACTACCCATGGCAGGGGATGCAGGGGCCCGAATGGCATTTTAGGCTTTGGGTGTTTAGGGATTGGGTTTGGGTTTAAGGTAATGAGGGCAATGGGGGGATTCTGGCGTAGCTCATCGAACAAACCCTAAAACGCATGTCTTGACCTTAAACCCGAAAGCCCTCAACCCTAAACCCTAAAGCCTAAACCCTAAGCCTTCAAAGCCCCAGAGCCGCAAGAACAGTCCTAGAACACGAAGCGCGATCGGTTTGTCTCGTGCACCCTGAGCCCGAAGCCCTAAACCTTCAGCGGCTAAGGGCTTAGGAATTCCTAAAACCTTAAAACCCTAAATCCGAAAACTCCTAGACCCTACACCCTAAACCCTAACCCCTAAACCCCAAACCCTAAACCCTAAACTCTAAACCCCAAAACCCTTAAACCTTATAAGCCAAGGATACAAGCTTGGCAACTCGGTCTTCTTGATTGGCGACTGGGGAGGCCTCTTTCCACGCAGAGCTTGGGGTTTAGGGTTTAGGATTTAGGGTTTAGGGTTTAGGGTTTAGGGTTTAGGGATTAGGGTTTAGGGTTTACAATGCTTGTAGGGGTTTTAGGCTTTATAGGGCTTATCATGTTTATGGGGTGTTTAGGGTTTATGATGTTTAGAGGTTCTTTTTCAGTTCACAGGGCTTACAGAGTTATGTTTCGGATGAAAAAGGGCTTTTAGGGTTTACTTAAGTTAGGGTTTACAGAGTTGTTTTGATCTCATTCAAAAGGGTTTATCCGGGATACAGGCTTTACCCTAAACCCTAAACCCTAAACCCTAAACCCTAAACCCTATAGGGTTTGCAGGGTTTATGGGGCTCAGAGTGGTTGCATTGCCTCTGGGAGTTGAGGGCGCTAGGGTTGAGGGTATTAGGAGACATCAAGCCGAGACTCCCGAGGCCCCCAAAGCCATTCGCCCTGAAAGGTTTAGGGTTTAGGGTTTAGGGTTTAGGGTTTAGGGTTTAGGGTTTAGGGTTTAGGGGTTTGGGGTTTAGGGTTTCGGGCTTACGGGTCTAGGGTTTAGGGTTTAGGGTTTAGGGGCAGGCCCTGTGGACATGTTATTCTTCCCCTTATTGGGTTCAAGAGGATCATCTTCAGGAATCTTTCTTCAGAGCGTTTTAAGGGCCATCCTAGTAAACTTTGCGAGCCCTCGAGAAAAAACCTCCCAGACCGCCCTTTTTAGGGTTTAGGGTTTAGGGTTTAGGGTTTAGGGTTTAGGGTGCAGCTATATTGCCAAATTTGTTTGGAGCATCCTATTGCGATATAGGGGGGAACTTTCTTAAACCCTAACCCTAAACGCGAAACCCTAAACCCTAGTGTCGAACCGCATACCTTAAGCCTGCGCACAACCCTGCAGCCAGGAGATTCTGGGTGGGAATTCTTACCGTCTCTAGGGCGGTGGTTTAGGGTCTATAACAAACCCTTAACCCTAAGCCCTAAACTGCAAACCCTAAACCCCAGGAAGCTTGCGGTTCCCTTATCGCAAAAACACCCTTGCAACAAAAAAAGAATGGGCGCCACCTTGTTTCATTCTCAAGGTCGCTCTGCGAACTGGATGGCTTCTCCTTGCAACCTCAATCCCTTAATTGTTAGGTTGTTCTTGTGTTGTGTTAGGGTTTAGGGTTCAGGGTAATGGAGGCATATCCCCCCAAAAAAACTGGATGAGGTTCCTCAATTCAAAATGGGTTGTCTATAATTAGCCTAATGAAATGCTTTCCAATCCCATAATTGAGGTTTCTCCCCCCTAAATTCTGAATAGTATCCATAAAAGAGGTAATACATATGTCTTCATGGAAGGGGTTTTGGGGCTTCTGGGTGGGGTGGGAGGGCAGTAGCGACCACCCTAAACCCTAAACCCTAAACCCCATTAGCCCCAACTGCCAGGTGTGAACTGGGGAAATGGCCCGGTTCCCGCCGACCGCACGCAGTCCCACGATCCCTTCAAGCGTCGCGCCCTGGCGGACAAAGCCCCTCATGCTTAGGGCTTAGGGTTTATAGGGTTTAGGGTTTAGGGGTTAGGCAAAACGCATCGAGCTCAGCCAAGGATCCCATGTAGTACCTTTTTGGTGTAGTATACTAGAATACCCTATATAACTAACCCCAAAAAAGGAACTAGATTGGAGCCTTCAGGTAGAGCCGTAGTAGCTCAAAAGCCTAAACCCTTAAACCTTGCCCCACCAACCGCCACACTCTGACCCTCGTAGCCCTTGTCTCAGAGGTTAGGAGGTTTGTTTCAAATGGTGTGCGGTTTAGGGTTTAGGGTTTAGGGTTTAGGTTTGGGGCTTAGGGAAGTTTAGGGTTTGTTTGGTTTCAAAGAGTGTAGGGTTTAGGGCATCGGATGGCGGCTGTCGACCTAGCGCCAGGCTGGGTTGCGCTATTTTGGGCTATGTCTGCTACGAAACTCCCTAACCCTACACTGGGGTTTAGGGTTTAGGGTTTAGGGTTTAGGGTTTAAAACGTCAGCACCTGCACATCGACTCATAGACCCCAAACCCCAAAACCTGAAACCCCAAACCCCCTGAACCTGGAACCCCAAACCCCCCTAAACCCTAAACCCTAAACCCTAAATCCTCTATCCCAGGGCAATACAACTGGGCCGTCGATCGCAACGCGCAGCGGCGCGTGGCCGCTGCGTTCAATGCGCGCGCCTCCCATCGCCACCCCGACTACGTCACTTGGACCTGGCGAGCTCATGCAGGGTTCGGCCCTATAAACCCTAAACCCTAAACCCTGACCCCTAAACCCTCTTTCGTTTCCCTAAGCCCCAAACCACCGCAAGCTCTCAAGCCCTGAAACGGATCAACCTCGTACACTAAACCCCAGATGCGTGACTCTTGTTGCTTTAGGTTGAGGGTGCAAAGTTTATGGTCTAGGTCTGATTGTAAGACCTCAACCCAAAAACACCCTCAACCCTATGGCAATCTTGGTTTTCTTCTGGCTGGCTCTTAGGACTTTCACCTTTTGTGTTTTTGAAGCAGCTGCAATAAGGAGCCTGAAAGTTAAACTTTGTTAAGGGGTTCAGATGTCAGCCCCCCCCCCCCCCCCCCCCAAGTCCCAAACCCCAAGCCCCAAAGCCTAAACCCGAAACCCTACACCCAAAACCCTAAACCCCAAACCCTAAGCCCTAAGCCCTAAAGCCTAAACCACCGGTTTCGGGTTTCGGGTTTAGGGTTTAGGGTTTAGGGAAGCTGTAGAGTTTACATGGCATGACAGACCAAGATCCCAGAGGATGATTGTGCAGCTGAGATGGCATGCTGTGAATGTTTGGAGCCTGCTTGGAGGTTCATGGGTACTGAGAACCCCAATTACAAGTCCATTTATCATGATCACCTGCTTAGGGGGCTTATAGATATAAGTGCCCATGAACAGGTAGGTTGTCCCGTTCAGCTACGCCCGACCCCATGACGCCTCCGGTCGATTGAACTACATTCGTAGATTTCCCCTAATTTAGACCCTAAAGCCTAAACCCTAAACCCAGATCCCTGACACTGCAAGCGGCCTATAGCACAGGTCATCAACGTCGGTGACAACTTCTACTGGGGTGGCATTGACTGCAACCTGTCGTGAATGTGTCTGTGTAACCCTGAGGGTCCATGCACCTTCTATAAAACCCTAAACCCTAAACCCTAAACCCAAAGTCCCTACATAGGAAGTGCTTTAAGGCCCAAGTCCTCCTTATTTAGGCACATGGACCCTTAGGGTAAGATGACTTCTGGGAGTTGGAACGCTCGGTCCAGAACTGAATCGGTTCCATTGGCCCTGAAGTAAATTCGAGGGACCCTGAACCCTAAACCCTAAACCCTGAACCCTAAACCCTAAACCCTAAACCCTAAACCGAAGTTGTTCTACACCCCAAGGCCGAAAGAGTCTACGGCCAACAAGCTTAGGATCAGGGAGGCGTTGCGCGGCCATAACATCCAAAACCTCTACAGCAGTCTTCTTCCGCGCTCTGTGTGGGTTCATGGGCTTTTCAGGCTTTGAGAGTCTGTAGCGTTTAGGGTTCACAGCGTATCGACGGAGTTTAGCACAGGGATGCGCGTTTAGACCTTAATATGTTTCGAGCAGGCCTGCGGGTGTGGGACTGAAACAAACAGGGAGTTTAGGGTTTAGGGTTTAGGGTTTAGGGTAACTAGGGTCCAAGGTAGACTGCGGAGGTCACTGTGGGAGTATGCAGAGCCCCTGCGACACCCAGCAGTGGAAATGGATCTTCGAGGACATGTACAAGGCAACCCTGATAACTGCAAGGGTCAACCCTGGGCCCCCTCAACCGCTACACAAACTCTGGGGGTAAAACCCTAAACCCCAAACCCCAAACCCCAAACCCCAAACCCCAAACCCCAAACCCCAAACCCTAAACCCTAAACCCTAAGCCCTAAACCGCTGTTTAGGCTTACGCATCCCGGAAGAAAGCTTCACAAACAACCCTTGAGCGACCATCAGTCAACTCCAGGTCCCCAAAATCTGCTATTTTTCTTAAGAATCCCAAAATACAAATCATCCCTATATTCCCCTGAATACGGAAGAATAGAATATGTTTTCGGGGTTCTTAAGCAACTAGTAGATATACCCTTTCACAGAAACCTTAGAGGCCTAAGCCCCAAGGGTCCATGTACCTAGAGGGTTTAGGGTTTAGGGTTTAGGGTTTAGGGTTTAGGGTTTAGGGTTTAGGGTTTAGGGTCCATGTACCTGTATGGTATATGCTTGCGCCCAAAAGCAACTATATGCACGAAGCCTGTCTTGGACGCCCAGTGGTTCTCATATAACCTTGTTTCTGGGTTTGTTCCCTAGCAGTGCCGCGAGTGTTCTTAGGTTACCGGGGAACCTAGTTGTTGTGCAAACCCTAAACTTACACCCCGCACCGCAAAAACCCTAAAACCCTAAACCCGTGGTTGACTGACACACAGATGACCGCTTTAGAGCTGCCCATGAGAGCAGAACCTTCACCGAAGTCCCAAACCTTAAGTCCAACCAAATTATACACCCCAACCACTAGATCCCGAACCCCCCCAAGCCCCCTAACCCCTAACCCGAAACCCTATTCATGGGGTCATGCTCTTGGGTTTTCCCAGGGCCCCGGCGTGGATGGCAAGATGTGGCTCTCTGTTCTGGGCGCCCCGTCAGCTGTTCCCGACCCAAGCCCCTAGAGTTTAGGGTTTAGGGTTTAGGGTTTAGGGTTTAGGGTTTAGGGTTTAGGGTTTAGGGTTTACGTCTCAGGGTTTAAGGTTTAAATAAACCCCGAACGCCAAACTTCCCATTCTTTTCCAGTTGGTGTAGTTGAGGGTTTAGAGCTTAGGGCGATTCCCGTACAGAAAGCCCCTAAACCCCAAAGTCCAAAATCCATTCGTTCAGAACTTTTTGATGAAGTTGACCACCCTGGCTGCGCCCAGAGTCCTGACAAAAGGAGGCGGCATGTTTTTAAGGGATAGGATTTGGGGTGTGGGCTTTGGAGTTTAGGATTTAGGGTTTAGAGGTTCAGGGTTTAGGGTTTAGGGTTTAAGGTTTAGGGCTCAGGTCAACAGCAGGGTTTAGGGTTCAGGGTGTGGCGTTTAATTTCTAGGGTTCAGAGGTCTCGGTGCACTCGGGTACATTCAGAAGTCCCCGGAATCATCCAAAACCCTCCGACCCTAAACCCTAAACCCTTAGCCCGTAACCCACCCTAAACCCTAAACCCTCAACCCTACATTCGGAATCGTGTCCCTAAACTCCTGACCTACCCGGACACTCAAACAATGCCAGTCATCGAGGCCTGCAGCGGAAACTGGCAACCAGCCTTGGGTACCCCTAAGCCCTCAAGCCTAAACCCTAAAACCTAAAACCCTGAACCCTAACTCCTAAAACATGGGGCCTCCAGATCAACACCCTGGACCCTTAAACCGTGTACCTAGATGGGGAATACTTGGGCCTCGAAGTACCTGCTACGTATGGACTTTGCGTCCCAAGTATGTCATGGTTTAAGGTTTGGGGTTTAGGGTTTGGGGTTTAGGGTTTAGGGTTTAGGCTCCTAAGCCCTAAACCCCAGGCCCAATCGTGGACCCTTGGGGCCGTGATGAAGAGCCCAGGCAACCATGACTGGGGCGGCTGGCAGTTCAATAAGGGCTGGGTGCCAGTCTCAGCTCGGATTTCGGGTTTAGGGTTTAGGGTTTAGAGTTTTGGGTTTAGGGTTTAGAGTTTTAGGGTTTAGGGTCACTGATGGACTCCCCCCCCCCCCACCCCGCCGCCCTCCCCAAAGCAAAAGGCGCTTCTTGCAGTCATGGCCACAGAAAGAATCAGAGGGTGGGCGTACAGGCTGAATCTTAAACCCTGAGCCCCTGAAGGTATAGCCCCCAAGGGGGACCAGGTTAGGGTTTAGGGTTTAGGGTTTAGGGATTAGAGAAGTCCCATCTGTGCCAAAACCCCTTTCTTAGACCCTAGACATGCGCGTCCAAACTCCGCGAGTAGATGGGGGCGGGGTTTAGGGTTTCGGTTTAGGGTTTAGAGGTTTAGGGTTTAGGGCTCAGGGCTTAGGGCTTAGACCTTAGGGTTTAGGGCTTAGGGCTTAGGGTTTTGGGTTTTGGGTTTAGGGTTTGCTGTAGGAATGCGAAGTTCCATGGGTCTAGGGGTTTAGGGGTTTAGGGTTAGGGCTTAGGGCTTAGACTTTAGGGCTTGGGGCTTAGACCTTAGGGCTTAGGGCTTAGGGTTTAGGGCTTAGACCTTAGGGCTTAGGGCTTAGGGTTTAGGGTTTCGGGTTTAGGGTTTTGCGCATTCCTACACAAGTGGCAAGGTAAGAGTACGTAACCAGACCCTAAAGACCCTAAAACATCCCTGAGCACTATCTCTTTAAATCCTACGCCCCGCACCCCAGACCCAAAACCCAAAACCCAAAACCCCAAACCCTAAACCCCAAACCCCAAACCCCAAACCCTAAGCCCTAAACCCCTCCCCCCTCCTTCCCTGCAACAAAAGCAACCCTAAACCCTAAACCCTAAACCCTAAACCCTAAACCCCGAGGATCAAGTCATCGCCTACTCCTGGGGTGGGCTCGAGGTGCAACCCTGAACTCGGGTTTCGGGCTTAGGGTTTAGGGTTTAGGGTTTGGGGTTTAGGGTTTTGGGTTTTGGGTTTTGGGTTAGGGTTTAGGGTTTAGGATTTAGGGCTTAGGGTTTAGAGTTTAGGGTTTAGGATTTAATTAGGGTTTAGTATTTAATTAGGAGGGGGGGGAGAGTTTCTGAAGCATAGCGCACGTAGCTTGTGTATCCAGACGAAGCTATGCAGATATGGACGTACGTCGTGCCGTATCTGCAGTAGAATAGGCCTCTTCTGCTCGCATTTTAGTTTGGGGTTTATGGCTGAGGGTGGCTTATAGCTGTTTACGGTTTAGGCTTGATGCATCCCGCATCTTCTAGGGTACCTGGAAGGGGCCGATAATGTATACAAGAGTTCTTCCGACCCTGAAACTCCTAAGTATCTATAGGTGTAAGGCCATGGGACTCTTACTATGCATGACTTGGAGATATCGGCAACCTAAACTCCTGAACCCTGAGCCTTCAAAGTTCGGATCGGGCATAGAGCTCAGGCTTTAGAGATTTAAGGGTTTTCAGGGCTTAGGGACTATAGGGTATAGGCTTAGGACCGAACTTTTGTTCTGAAGGGGATCTAGTCTGTAGTTTCCTGGCTCTAAACCCTATGTAACTATAATCACGAGAGGAGTAGACACATGCGCTCTCAACCCTAAAAGCCTAAACGTAGACGCGGAAGTTTCTCGAGGAGTTTACGGGGCGGTGGCTCCAGCCAGCAGTCTACTGGTCTGCGCCCATGCGCCCCCTGGCTGAGATGACAGACCCAAGTGATGCAGTTAGTAGCTTAGGTCTTAGTTTCAGGGTGTTAGGTTCAGGGTCACTTAGTAACTTAGCCCCCTCAGGGGGACCTTTTTTTGGTGGCCGTTTTGCTGCCGAAGGATCTACAACAAGAAAGGTATCTTGGATTTTGTGGAAAGGTGGAAAAGTTGGAACTTCTCTTGAGGCTCCAACACGTTTTTGGGCTTGTTGTGGCCAAGGGCAATACTCTAAGGATAGTTCTGAATCTGATCCCCTGCTTCTTTTAAACGGTTCTGATGTGTGTGGGCCCTTGCGCTGAAAAGGGTATATGCCCCTACCAAGAGACCATGAAACTACCCTTAGCGATTTAGGTTTCGGCATGATTGAAGGCGGGGTGACAGACTTCGAATCCTCCTAGCACACATTTAAGACAGAGGGTAGGCGGGCCCTCTTTGAAAACCCTAAACCCTGAACATCCCTTGAATGCCCCAAACCCTGAACCCTGAACAGCAAAAAGCCTCTAAGACAGGAGTCGCAAGGCCTTGAGGCTTTGTGTTGGGTCACAGGAGCTGCTTCTAGCAAGGACTTTTCTTTTCAGAAGTGCATATGGCGCTCCAAACCCTAAGCCCTAAACCCTAAACCCTCAACCCTAAACCCCCCAAATTCTGCCGAGCCAACGCTGAAGAAGGAAGTAGAAGTCTAGACAGGGTCGGTTGAGTTCTCGCGTCGCCCGCCCAGGCTTTGTAGGGCTCAGAGGGCTGAGGGCTTTCTTAGCTGAATGAGGGTTTAGGGTTTAGGGTTTAGGGTTTAGGGTTTAGGGTTTAGGGTTTAGGGTTTAGTACACTTTACACGTTTGGGGCTAATGTACTCCTCCAAAAAGAGCTGCAAGTCTACACTTGTCTGGCGGGCTTATGCAACCCTAAGCCCTAAGCCCCAAGCCCTAAACCCTAAACCCTAAGCCCTAAACCCTATAAACCCTAAGTTTTGCAGGCTACCCGGACTTCGATGTGGATTGGTTTTTCCTGGATTCCAACATCTTCGACGTGAGGCTCAAGATTTGGGCGTTTTTTTTCCGCAAGCTTCGTTTGGGGTTTAGGGTTTAGGGTTTAGGGCTTAGGGTTTAGGGTTTAGGGTTTAGGGTTTAGGGTTCAGGGCCGAACCACGGAACAGGACTAAGCCCTTTGGAGAACCCCCAGAAGAAAACCCATGAAACCTGAAGGATCCTACAACAGATAGCCCTACTGAACCCGAAAGCCGAACCCTAAGGGTTTAGGGTGTAGGATTTAGGGATATTTAGGGTGCCTAAACTGAACCCTAAATTCAGACCCCCCAAAGCCCTAAACCCCAACTCTCGGACTAATGGATTAGGGTCTAGGGAGTCTTCGTAGGGTTTCGGTTTTTTAGGGTGTAGGCTTGAGGGCTTAGGGTTTGCCCAGAACCCCACTTGAAGGATCGAGGAACATTTGTAAGTAGGCAAGTTTCTACCCAAACATGGACCTTATCTGGGTTATCGCACGAAGCCGCACTGAGCAAGCTCCATGGAACTCAAGAGTGCCTGAGATAGGGCCGGTGGGAATAATTACTAGGAGTAAGCTCTTATGGCCCCTTTGTAATTATACTTTATTACCCTAAACCCTAAAACCCTAAAACCCTGTTGTAATAGTTCAGGCCCCCATACTAGTGGAGCAAGCGGGCAAAGATTAAGGCACTGTGCCACAATCTAGGATGCCCGGTAGTACCCTCATTATCTTTTGTGGGGTTTAGGTCCCCCAAACCCTAAACTACCCTAAACCCTAAACCCTAAACCCTAAACCCTAAACCCTAAACCCTAAACCCTAAACCCTAAACCCTAAACCCTAAACCCTAAACCCTAAACCCTAAACCCTAAACCCTAAACCCCCTAAACCCTAAACCCTAAACCCTAAACCCTAAACCCTAAACCCTAAACCCTAAACCCTAAACCCTAAACCCTAAACCCTAAACCCTAAACCCTAAACCCTAAACCCTAAACCCTAGACCCTAACCCTAAACCCTAAACCCTTTTGAATCCTAGGTTACTGGGCAACCTCGCAATTTTATAGAGTACTGCCCCCCAAAGTCCCAATTTAGGTACATGGACTCTTAAAGCTTGGGGGTCTAGGGTTTAGGGTTTAGGGTTTAGGGTTTAGGGTTTAGGGTTTAGGGTTTAGGGTTTAGGGCTAGACCCTCAACCCTACACCCTCAGAGGTTTGTGTTTGGGGGTACCCTTGATTTTGAGACGGTAGCCTCAGATCCTCAGCCTTTTGGGGCTTAGAATCCTTCACAAGGTTGCAAAGCCCCGCCAAGAATGGGTTTAGGCCCTAAACCCTAGGGTTTAGGGGTTTAGGGCTTTGGGGTTTAGGGACTTAGGGTTGACCTTAACAAGAGGATGTTGTCAGCCTAGGACGCTATGCGCTCCCAGACCCGCGAACTCGAGCCTCAATATCCCAGGGGGTCCATTTGTAGTACTATTATGGAATTAGGTACCCAAAAACCATACTATATAGTGTTTTGGGGTACCTAATTCCATAATAGTTATACAAATGGACCCCGTGGGTATAGTTTAATTAGAGCCTAAGGCCTTCAAGCATAGCCCAATGTCCCGATTGCCACCTTACTGTTCCTTTCGGCACTCTGGTTTGGCGAAAGACAGCAGCATTAACGTGGACGCAGACAACAACCTCAAGCTGGCACCAAAGTCGAACGACTTGTCTTGTGACGTTTCGTCGGGAGGTTGCTCCAATCAGCCGGCTTGGTGATGAAACCGCGCGGCGGCAACGCGTGGGAGATGGTAGTTCTAGGTTCCTACCACCGCAGTGGCGGTGGCCGATTGTTGGCACTTAGGATTTCGGATTTCGCTTCCCTTTCCGAGACACCTTGAACCCCAGCACCCGGAACTCAACCGCGCAAGTCGAGCGTTCATCACGGGATTCCTGGCTATCCCCCGCCCGGAAGAATGGATAGCCCTAAACCCTAAACCCTGAAATAGCCTGGATATTCGGGGTTGAGCACTATGTGCCCCTAAACCCTGTAATACCCTGGATATTCAGGGTTGAGCACTATTTTTCCCAAAATGCTGAACCTGGGAACAATCCCCTGACTTCAGGGAGTCCCCCTGGTGGGACCCTGACCACAACCTCTGCGGCGCCCAGCACAGCGGCACCCGGGCAGGTGCGAGGGATATTGCATGACAGGTACTTGTATGTAGGGTTTAGGGTTTAGGGTTTAGGGTGTATAGGGTTTAGGGTCTAGGACTAGGTGAAGGGGTGGGGGGGGGGGGGCATAATAATGTCGTGTTCTCTCAAACCTGAAGAGTGTATAGCGTCATACGTATCAACACACAGATATGTATATATATATATGGAGAAAGAGAGAGAGAGAGAGAGAGAGAGAGAGAGCGAGAACCCGAAGCCCAAACCTTGCATAGTCATAGCAGTCATTGTAGTAGTCATAGTAGTAGTCATAGTGTAGTAGCTTGTTCTCAGAGTCGCTTCTGTACCCTAAACCCTAAACCCTGAACCCTGAACCCTGAACCCTAAACTTACCAGTGTAAGCCTTAAGCCGCGCAGCCTTGAACCCCAAGTTGCCCAAACCCCCCAGCTGGCAGTCGCGTGGCCCCAAGCTCCAAATATCTTAGGGCTCATGGTTTTAGGGTTTAGGGTTTAGGGTTTAGGGCATAGACACCTTCGTTAGTACTAGCACTAGCACTAGCACTAGCAGTACCAGTACCAGTACCAGTAGCAATAGCAGTAGCAGTAGCAGTAATAGTCGTCGTTGTCGTCGTCTACAACGTCCACTCTGAAAGAACCTAAATTGCCCTGAGCCCCATTCCAGAACTCGAAACTTTCAAATGTAAACCTGTAAGCCCACAAACCCACAACCCTAGACATCCGAAGCTATACCGTAAACCCCCAAACCCTTAGCATCGTCAGGGCCTGCGCTTTCTTTGCAAGTTTCGCAGCTCTGGAAGCGCCCGTTCACTCGGAGATTAACCCACTTATCGCCCTAAACCCCTAAACCCTATTCCGCTAAACCCCGAAGCCCCCAAACCCTACACTGCCAAACCCCTAAACCCCTAAACCCCTGAGCCCCACGCCTACACCCCTAAACCCCTGAACCCCTACACCCCTAAACCCCAAAACCCCTAAACCCTAAACCCCTAAAACTCTAAACCCTTAAACCCCTAAACCCCTAACCCCTTAAAACCCTAAACCCCGAAACCCTAAACCCTAAAACCCTAAACCCTTAAATCCCTAAAACCCTAAACCCTATGCATATAGGATCTCTTGCGTTCTTCTCGCATGGGACGTCCGATGACATCTTGCATCAAACCCTAAACCCTTAAACCCCTAAACCCTAAACCCCTAAAACTCTAAACTCTCAAACCCCTAAACCCCTAAAACCCTAAACCCCTAAACCCTAAACCCCTAAAACCCTAAACCCTAAACCCCTCACACTCTAAACCCTCAAACCCCCTAAACCCCTAAAACCCTAAACCCCTAAACCCCTAAAACTCTAAACCCTTTAAACCCCTCAACCCTTCCAAGCCTTCAGGTGCGGGCTGCGACCCTTCGGGCCCAGACTCGGTCTTCGACTGCCCCTTGGAACGGAACGCTCCCGGTTTTTTTCGGGCCTGCGAACCTGAATCGTAAGACCTTACAAGTTAAGTTAGGGTTTGGGTATAGGGTTTAGGGTTTTGGGGGCCTGAACCCTAAACCCTATGCATCTACGGTTTTGTTTTCGAGTTCAGGCTTCATGTTTGGGGTCTACAGTGTCTAAATGAGGTCTAGGATTTAACCACACTCTACTAAGTGTGGTTAGGGCGCATTTGACCTAAGTTCACACAGCTTTTGCCGTTTGCAGCTCCACTTGTGCTTAGGGGGCCCCCTCCTTGTAGGCTTTCGGGTTGGGAGAACCTTGCCCTTCGCTTCTTTCCGTTCCATGGGACGAATCTGAAGCACACACAAAGCGCTTGAACCTGAACCCCTACAGTAGAAGCCGGAAACCATCCTACACCCCTGTTTACCAGGTAGCCGGCTCAGTTAGGCGGCGGGGCTGCTTAGGTATACAGTGACGGTATGTTAAGGTGTGACTCTATATGCATATGTGTATAGATTTGAGAGTATGTATATATGTTTATTTATCTATATATATATATATATATGTATGAATGTGTGTAGGTAGGTAGGTAGGTAGGTATGTAGGATGGAGAGGTCTTGATTGTAGCCAGAGCCCCTTAACTACTAGCCCGTTGTTTCCTCGGCATCTGCTATCAAGAGCGACCTCAGGCTTCCTCATTGGATTCCTAGTTGCCTCGAGCATCCCATTCCCCCTTATTCCTGTGTCTACTACAGGATCCTAGATAAGTACCAGCCTTTTCCCTGCATAATGCCCCTACTTACACTACAAACTACCATTTCCAATTAAACAGGCCTCGATATATCTAGGCTCTAATCTCCGAGACCAAAACCCAGGCCCGGGATGGTTTGCGAAGCTGTGGTCCAATCAGCAAAGCGCGCGGGAGGGGGCAATTGGGGGATCGTGGTTTGGTTTGTCTCTTTGTTTTGGTGCCTGCGTGTTTGCGGCCGAGTGAACTGGAGAGAGTCTGACGAGTTTTTCAACTTGCAGCTTCGATTCGCCGAGTTGCCACAACCTTCAGCCCTGATTACTGACTTTGCTCTTGCCCACCAGAGCAACCCAGATAGTCAAACTGACCGTGAAACTTGGTGTTCTAGTCCTTTGCCTTTGCATCAATATGGTAGCAAAACCGTTTAACCCTGAGCCCGAAGCCCTAAGCCCTAAGCTCTAAACCCTTAACCCTAGACCCTAAACCCTAAACCCTCAACCCTAAACCCTAAACCCTAAACCCTAAACCCTAAACCCTAAACCCTAAACCTGCGGCACTCTGGAGAGGTTTTTCTTTGCGAGGGCTTGAGCTTCATTGCTGATGTATGTGCATGTATGGGCATGTCTCTTTCCTTAAGGGTCCATGTACCTGATTACTATTCTACACTGGACCCCCAAATTCCCTAGAAAGGAGGTTGCTCAAGCTAGGGTGCAGGGTTTAGAGTTGAGGGTTTCTGAACACTCCAAGTTTTTGAGCTAAGCAGCAGTTTGATCTTCATTTGCCATCATATTGCTGTGCAGGCTAAGGGTGGGTGCCAGCAGGTCTTGCAGCATCAAGGTCCCTAAGCCCTGAACCCTAAACCCTAAACCCTAAACCCTAAATCTCACCCTGGCCGCCTCTTAGGTCGGGAAAAGCTGTGAGGCATAAAGGCTTTAGGGCGTGCACTTTCCGTGGTGATTTTGGGGGGCATCTTGGGGCCTGGGGTAGGGCAATTCGTGCTAAACCCCAAACCCCAAAAGTATAATATCCCTAAACCCTAAACCGTGAAATATAGGGTAGAATAACCCAAACCCTCAACCCCACACCCCAAGCCCCAAACTTTTGACTTCAAGCCCTAAACCCCAGACCATGTCGCCCTCGACCCTCAACCCTACACCCCAAATATTAAGAGCCTCCGGCTTTAGCCGCCGGCCCTGCCTGAGAAACGGTTCAGGCCGTTCAGGGCTCAGTCTTGATATGAGGGTATTCGGCGGGTTGTCGAAAATAAGTGACCCCCTAATGGATCCCCAAATAGTAGGATCCCCTTATAATAAGGACCCCAGTAAGGTGCCCCTAATATCGTAAACTCCCGTATGGCTTTTTTTTTGTAAGGAGGGTCCATGAAGCAACCGGAAGCAAAGCGTGCAGGGTCGTCGACGCTTGTTTGGATAGGTTTCTCCAAGAGGGGCTTCGGGTTTGAAGAAAGGGTGAAGAAGTGAAGGCATGTATCGGCCCGCCGAAGCTGTTAGTTTAGGGTTTAGGGTGTAGGGTTTAGGGTTTAGGGTTTAGGGTTTAAGGTTTAGGGTTTAGGGTTTAGGGTTTAGGGTTTAGGGTTTAGGGTTTAGGGTCGGGGGTTGCACAAGGTCACCAGGCCAGACCTCTAGAACCATCACGACGCTCTACATGGTCCCGTATTCTGGGCCCTGAAAAGGGGACTCAAAAAGCTTTTGGGGGTTTTGGGTGGTGCGCTTGGGCCCCCGGAAGCCGGCCTTTTTTAAAGACAGGTCCAGAAAAGGCTCAGAAGGTCCCATACTCCAGAGGGTCCCAGCAGGGGTCCCAGGGCGTTCAGGGTTTAAGGTTTAGGGTTAAGCCACGAACTTGCCACTCCGCCCTGAGCACCCGGTGCCATGGTCCCTGAGTTCGCGAGGCGCGGGGTCCGGGTCCTCCATGGAAAAAGCGGCCGGGGTGCTAGGGAGGGAAAACAGGGAGGCTTTCAAAAAACTCATCATTGAAACTCCAAACCCTAAAACCCAAAACCTTGAGCCCTAAACCCTAAACCCTGAACCCTAAACCCCTAAACCTTACCCTAAACCCTAAACCCTACGGCAGGCTGGCTGGAGGGGAAGTTGCGGGAGTCCATCACCAACCAGGTCTGGGTTGCTGAGGTATGGGGGGGTTTCCGAAATTAGGGATACCTTCATTATTGGGGTCCTCATTATTCTGGTTTAGGGTTTAGGGTTTAGGGTTTAGGGTTTAGGGGTACCTCATTGGGGTACTGGAACCCTATTATTTGGGGTCTATATTCGGGTACCCTTACTATCGTAAGCCCCCATATGTTCTCAGACCTTGAGAGAGCTTCTTGCTTTGGGGCGCTTTAGGGGGGTGTGGAGGTTTAGGGTTTTAGGGTTCAGGGTTTAGGGTTTAGGGTTTAGGATTTAAGGTTTAGGATTTAGGAATTGGGCGGCTTAGGATTTGGGAAAAGCTCCAAAAGTGCTCAGCACGGCGGCTTTCAGGTCGACTGGCAGTTCTTCGTGACCCACTTCCCTCCGTGGTGGGGCGAGGATGTCTTGCTTATGGTTTAAGAGTTTTAGGGTTTAGGATTGAGGGGTTCAGAGGTTTAGGGTTTAGGGTTGAGGGGTTCAGAGGTTTAGGAACTCAGAGAAGTTTAGGGTTTAGGGTTGAGGATTCGGGGCCCCAGGGTGGGGTTGAGGGTTCATCGTGTTCGGTAAGGTCTGGCCTGCCTCTGGAGAGGGATTCTCTGCATTTAGCTCCCTTTTGGGGTTTCTCTTATAAGGCGGCCCATAGCATTTAGGGTATCCAAAAAGGACCATCATGTAGCGAACTGACCATGCTCAAGAGTTTCAGGTGTAGGGATGTGATTAGCTGGAGAACTGGAGTCCCTGGCTTGGGTACTCTCCAAGATAGCTCAAACCCAAAGGCCTAAGCCCCTAAACCCTAAACCCTAAACCCTAAACCCTAAACCCTAAACCCTAAACCCTAAACCCTAAACCCTAAACCCTAAACCCTAAACCCTAAACCCTAAACCCTAAACCCTAAACCCTAAACCTACCCGGATTTGAGGTCTCTGGTCCAGCAGCAGCCTCCAATATGTCTGCTCAAGCCTTGGGCTGCAGCATCTGTATTGGGCCCTGCCTCTGCCGTTTAGCCCTAAACCCTATAGGGTTTAGGGTTTAGGGTTTAGGGTTTAGGGCTTAGGGCTTAGGGCTTAGGCCCTTAGGCCTTAGGCCTTAGGGCTTCGGGCTTAGGGCTTAGGGCCTTCTGGCTTAAATCGTTTAGGGTGTTTGGGCTGTAGGGTTTTGGGCTCTTCGGCTTTGGGCGTAAGGTAGAAAAAAGGGAATCTCGGCACCCGCAGCTGTCTGCTCCAAGCAATCTGGCTGGAAAACAGCTGCCTTGCTACCCGTAACTACTATTTGCTTAAACACCATATTCCCTATATTGCCCTTAACAAGGAAGAACACGTTTTTATTTTTCGGGGTTCTTAAGCAGTTAGTGGTTAATGTTTCGTGAAACTTCCGCTGAGGTCTTCAGGCTGCGCTCACCCTGATTGCAAGTCTAACCTTCATCTTCTACTTTTCTGACAACAACATTAACCCTAAACCTTAAGCCCTAAACCCTAAACCCTGGTTCAAGGGGTTGTGTAACCCAAGGTTCCTTAATACTCCTTACTCCTCCCTAAGGCTCCCTAAGCTTCTGGGTACCTACCCTCCATGATCCCCTCCCTTAAGAACCCCATAACAACATTCTTAGGGTAGCTACATTGTACTGTGCCCTATGAAGGGCCCTTAAAAGGAGACCTCTTAGATACCCCACATATTCTCTAAAGAGTTTAGGGGCCCATGCTTCAGAACCTCCCTTAAGAAGCCCATAACAACTTGACAGATATGCATTTGCAGCGTGAGAAGAAGCAGCGGCAGTGCCCCTAAACCCTAAACCCTAAACCCTAAACCCTAAACCCTAAACCCTAAACCCTAAACCGAGCCTAAACCCTAAACCCTAAACCTCAAACCCTAAACCCTAAACCCTAAACCCCGATTTTGACTCTGAGAAGGAGCAGTGGCAGTGGCTCCTGTGGCAGTATGGCGTGGATTTGATGGTGACCGGCCACGTGCATCGGCAGGACGAAACTCGATCCCCAGACCCTGAAAATTGGGGATTGGAGGGGTTCAGGGTTTAGGGTTTAGGGTAAAGGGTTTAGGGTTTAGGGTTTAGGGTTTAGGGTTTAGGGTTTAGGGTTTAGGGTTTAGGGTTTAGGGTTTAGGGTTTAGGAGTCTTGGGCTTAGGGTTTCGGAGTCTTGGCAGCCCAGTGGTACCCTTCGCTCTGTTTTTTTTTGGTGGTTCTCCGTTTCCGCACAAAGTAACCAACCAAGAAAGAGGGTACCCAGAACTGGGCTACCAAGACACCCGATTCAAGCCCATAAAATCCTAAACCCTAACCTCCTAGGTAGGATAAGGGGGGCCCTTAAAAGGGAACCCTTCTGAACCCTCTTCTGGCTCTCTTAGAAAGGGACCTGAGAGGGTCTATAGCCCCAAGGGTCCCCCTAACCCTATCCCCTATAACCATCCCAAGCCCTACAACCTTCCTGGGGAGGTGAAGTTGGGCTTGGGGTTTAGGGTTTAGGGTTTAGGGTTTGGGGTTTAGGGTTTAGGGTTTAGGGTTTAGGGTTTAGGGTCCTGGGCAGGATGTTCTGGAGCAGATGGACTGGAAGAACCAGTTCAAGCCCACGGCGCGCCGGTTGTCGTCTAGGGTTGTGGCTAGAGTTTAGGGGTTTAGGGTTTAGGGTTTAGGGTTTAGGGTTTAGGGTTTAGGGTTAGGGCTTAGGGTCTACCCAAGGAGCCCGATACCCCTTAATCAAGGAACATACCTTAAATTATATTAAGGGTCCCTCTATTGTCTAGAAGTTAAGGTATACTGCTGAATTAAGGGGGTCTTGGGCTCTCTGGGTACCTATCCTAGAAGAGAACCCTGTAATTCGCACAAAATAACCCTGAATCCTTGAACCCTTTAGGGCTTAGGGTTTAGGGAACCCAAGACTTCACGCAAATCCAGGAAGCCGACAACTTCAGGGCATGAGAACCCTAAACCTTAAATCCAGAACCCGTTGCGGTTTAGGGTTTATAGGGCTTAGGGCTTAGGGTTTATAGGGCTTAGGGCATAGGGCTTAGGGTGGAAAGGGAGATCGGGGAGACAGTTTAGGGTTTTAGGCCCTGAACCCTGAACCCTGAACCCGACACAGAGCTCGCAGGTGGTCGTCATCACCGGCGGTGGTGGAGGCATCACCTCCGAATCCTTCCCCGACAATGAGGGCAACGACGACCAGTACGGTGCTCTTGGCTGGGTTTAGGTTTAGGGTTTAGGGTTCAGGGTTTAGGGTTTAGGGTTTAGGGTTCAGGGTTTCGGGTTTAGGGTTTAGGGTTCAGGGTTTAGGGTTTAGGTTTTAGGGTTTAGGGCACTCAGCCCTAAACCCTGAAGCCTCAGCCCTCGTACTTCTCGGAAGATGTCTTTTAAGTTCCGTCATCATTCGGCGTCCTAACCGCTGCGAAATTCCGCCCTGCACAGCTGAAGAACGAGAGTTTGCTTAACAAGTAAGGCGCTTTCCCCCGTGCAAGGGTGCATACTTAGGTGCTGGCGAAACTCCGAAACAGTGTCAAAGAAGAAATGTCATAGGTTTTAGCGAAACCTCCGCAACAGTGTCCAAGAAGAAGTGTGTTCGGCGCGGGGACGGTTTTGTAAAAACCCACTTCTTCCCTCGAAGAAGTAGACATGCTTCGCTTTGAGTTGTCGGACTGAGTTTTAATACCTTAAGTGTCCATGTACCTAAATGGGGAATACTTTGGCTTCATCTAATGACTGTGGGGCCCCAGTATACAAGAAAGAGGCACATGGATCCGGAACTTGAAGCCCTAATCCCTAAACCCTTTTTGGCTTAGCATTCGATCGATTCGACGGGGGGACCCAATGAAGTAAACTGGGAGGGTTGCCCCTACACACTAAACCCCGTAAGCCCTGAACGCCAAAGGCCCAAACCCTGCAACCTTCAACCGCTGGACCCTAATTTCTGAAAACCCTAAACCCTAAACCCTAAACCCTAAACCCTAAACCCTAAACCCTAAACCCTAAACCCTAAACCCTAAACCCTAAACCCTAAACCCTAAACCCTAAACCCTAAACCCTAAACCCTAAACCCTAACCCTGAGCCACCCTTACCACACCCAAAGCCACAGGCTTTGTGGACTTGACCCTGTGGAAGGATGAGGCCATGATCCAGGCGGGGGGGGGGGGGGGGGGGGGGGTAGGGTTTAGGGTTTAGGGTTTAGGGTTTAGGGTTTAGGGTTGATGAGGTTTATAAGGTTTAAAAGGTTTCTAAGGTTTATAAGGTCTAGGGTTTCGGGTTTTATAAGGTTTATAAGGTTTAGGGTTTCGGGTTTTATAAGGTTTAGGGTGGAGAGTTAGGGGTTGAGAGGTTAGGGTTCTGCGCGTCTGGCATCTTGAAGGCCAAAGTAGGATGCCCAGTAGTAGCCTTATTCCCTTTTTGGGTTTAGGGTTTAGGGTTTAGGGTTTAGGGTCCCTTTTTGGGGGGTTTAGGTTCCCTTCTAAACCCCTTTAACCAAAAAAGGGGCACCCCTTTTAAGCCTAGGTTACTGGGCAGCCTAGCCAAAGTAGGGTTTCACTTTTGGCCTGCTGCTTTTGGGGCTTCCTCGAAGACACCGAGGGGGGTTGAGGGTCTGGGGTTTTAGGGTGTAAGAATTCGGGTTTAGGGTTTAGGGTTTAGGGTTTGGGGTTTAGGGTTAGGGTTTAGGGTTTAGGGTTTGGGGTTTAGGGTTTAGGGTTTAGGGTTTAGGGTTTAGGGTTTGGGTTCGGGGTGCTTCAGTAGTGACCAGTTGAAGCCCTGTACAGCCCTTCGAATTTGTAGCCCCATGTCCGCGAAACGAACGCGCCAACGAGTAGTCGTTCCTCCCTTCCGAGGTAATTCCCTCCCATCCCCAAGGTTAGCCCCTAAACCCTACACCCTAAACCCTAAACCCCAAACCCCTGTAACCCTAAACCCTAAACCCCATAACCCTAAACCCCATAACCCTAAACCCTAAACCCTAAACCCGAGTTGAGAGCCCTGCCCAGATGATCTCCCATGGGAGCAAGCTGCGGCGGACCCACACCTTCACGAAGCGGCAGGCCAGTGAGTTGCAGGATGCCAGGGTCTAGGGTTTAGAGTGTAGGGTGTAGGGTTTGGGGTTTAGGGTTTAGGGTTTATCAGGGTTAAGGTTTGGTGTTATAGGGTTTAGGGTTTAGGGTTTAGGGTTTAGGGTTTAGGGTTTAGGGTTTAGGGTTTAGGGTTTAGGGTTTAGGTGTGCATTATTCGGCTTTCTTTCTGCGGAGACCGGCAAAGGGTGGGAAGAAAGAGGGTCTAAAATACTTACACTGCGGAGGATGGGGGAGGGGGGTGATACGAGGGAAAGAGAAGTACCCTGACCCCTCAACCCTCAACCCCAAACCCTATCCCTAAACCCTAAACGCTAAACCCTAAACCCCAAACCCAAAACCCCTAAACCCTAAACCCTAAACCCTAAACCCTAAACCCTAAACCCTAAACCCTAAACCCTAAACCCTAGACTTGAGTGTTTCGCTTTCACGCTGGAAGCGGCCTCGGGCTTGTCCATATATACCCAATGAAGAGACGGATTGTTAACAAGAAGGGTTTAGGGTTTAGGGTTTAGGGCTTAGGGTTTAGGCCCCCATAACAAATGGGATCCAGGGTTTTTGGGCCCGAAAAGGGCTTGGGCTTTATCGGGTCTAGGGTTTATAGGGCTCTTGAGTTTAGGGTTTAGGGTTTATAGGGTTTAGGGTTTAGGGTTAGGCTTCAGGGTTTCGGGTTCGGGCGGAGTTTTGGGGGTGCGCAGTGCAGCAGTTTCTAAGTCTGATCCCTCAAGGAAGCCGAACTTGAGGTTTCAGAGCCCTAAACCCCAAACCCTAAGCCTTGAGCCCGCCATCCTAAACCCTAAACCCGAAACCCTAAACCCTAAACCCTAAACCCTAAACCCTAAACCCTAAACCCCACTAGGGCTCCACGAGGCAGTGTGGAAGCCAGAAAACTACCAAGCGAAGAAGCTGGGCGTGCAGAAAGCTTAGGATTCAGGGTGTAGGGTTTTGGGCTTTGGGGTTCAGGGTTTAGGGTTTAGGGTTTAGGGTTTAGGGTTTAGGGTTTAGGGTTTAGGGTTTAGGGTTTAGGGTTTAGGGTTCAGGTTCGGGGTTCAGGCTTTAGGGCTTAGGGCTTAGCGTTCAGGGTGCAGGGTTCCGGATTTCAGGGTTTGGAGGGTAGAGGGTTTCGATTCATTTGTCAGCGTTTCAGGGTTAAGGGCTTGGGGTTTGGGGTTGGAGTGCAGAAAAGTTAGTGCTCAGGGGTGGGGTGTTTGCCTTACAAGGCATACGCTCGAAGACCCTAAACCCTAAACCCTAAACCCTAAACCCTAAGCCCTAAGCCCTAAAGCCCTAAAGCCCTAAAGCCCTAAAGCCCTAAAGCCCTAAAGCCCTAAAGCCCTAAAGCCCTAAAGCCCTACAGCCCTAAAGCCCTAAAGCCCTAAAGCCCTAAAGCCCTAAAGCCCTAAAGCCCTAAAGCCCTAAAGCCCTAAAGCCCTAAAGCCCTAAAGCCCTAAGCCCTAAAGCCCTAAAGCCCTAAAGCCCTAAAGCCCTAAGCCCTAAACCCTAAACCCTAAACCCATCTCCTGCGTTCTCTTGGGTGTTGCGGCACGGCTCGAAAGGCCTCAGTTTGCCTAATTTGGGGGTCGGAATCATTACCTAATAGTATTCCTTTTTTTAATTATATATACTAAAATAACTCTCTCCAGACCCTGCTCTAATTATGAAGGTGCCTATATTAGGTAATCTCCCTTTGCACTTTGCCGTCCTTCCACCCCTCCACCCCTCCCATGAGCACTTGCTGTTGGTTTGGAGTGCTGGGATTTAGGGTTTAGGGTGTAGGGTTTAGGGTTTAGGGTTTGGGGTTTGGGGTTTAGGTGTTCTTGAGCGTCGCGGTTGCAAGGAGTTGTACCTTCATGCGGTCTAGGGTTTAGGGTTTAGCTAACTTTCATGGGCCCTGAATATGGGCCCCCCGGTACCTTCTTTAAAGGGTTCGGAAGTATGGGCCCAAAAGGTTGCATAGGGTATAAGGGGCCATTTTTAAGGGACCATGTAGCTACCCTAAGGATCCTTGAGCTCTTCGGCCAGAAAGGGTTTAGGGTTTAGGGTTTAGGGTTGAACTCTAATCCTGAACTCTAATCCTGACGAAGCCCTGGACCACAAAAAAGTGACACAAAGTGGCCTAACCCTGAACTCTCGTGCTGATGAAGCCCTGGACCACAAACTCTCAAACCCAAACCCCTAAGCCCCTAGACCCTAAACCCTAAACCCTATAAACCCTATAAACCCTATAAACCCTATAAACCCTATAAACCCTATAAACCCTATAAACCCTATAAACCCTATAAACCCCAGACCCTAAACCCTAAACCCTAAACCCTAAACCCTAAACCCTAAACCCTAAACCCTAAACCCCAAACCCTAAACCCTAAACCCTAAACCCTAAACCCTAAACCCAACCTTTTGGGGACGTTGAGCTCGGCCTCGCTTAGGCTCAGCACCACTGAGCGCGCCGAGCCGAGATCTCCTGAAGCGGAGGTGGGCGTTCCATGGGTTTACGGTTTAGGGTTTAGGGTCTAGGGTCTTAGGGTCTTAGGGTCTAGGGTCTAGGGTTTAGGGTTTAGGGTTTAGGGTTTAGGGTTTAGGGTTTAGGGTTTAGGGTTTAGGGTTTAGGGTTTAGGGTTTAGGGTTTAGGGTTTAGGGTTTGGGGCTCAGGGTTTAAGATTTCGGGTTTTGGGTCTTAGGGTTTAGGGTCTTAGAGTTTCCGGTTCAGGGTTTTGGATTTAGGGTTTTGGGCTTTGGGTTTAGGGTTGATAAAGCCCGATATCCTCAACCCTAAACTCTGGGGTCTTGAAGTTTTGGGTTATGCTTTCTTGGGCATTAGCGGTTTGATCGTTTTTGGGAATTCTGGGTGTTGGGCTTCGGAGATTAGTTGGCTGGAGACGGTTAGATCGTTGAGGGTTTAGGGTTTAGGGCTTTCAACGTGAGATGTGCCGGAGGGTCTGTACCAGCCCTCAAGAAAATTTGCAGTTTTTTTGGGGTTCGGGGTTTCGGCATCATGGATTTGGAGGGCTTTGGGGTTTAATTAGGCTTGGGGTTTAGGGTCTAGGGTTTAGGGTTTAGGGTTTTGGGTTTAGGCTGATGGTTTTTGCAGGGATTGGGGTGCTAAAGGCCCCTACCTACGCGCCCGGACCTCTCAGCTGAATGGCTCCCTATAGACACCCATCGCATCCCTCAACCGGGGCTTCTGGGTGTAGGGTGTAGGGTTTCGGGTTTAGGGTTTCGGGTCCAGGGTAGGGTTTAGGGTTTAGGGGCTAGGGTTTAGGGTTTAGGGTTTAGGGCTACTTGCTTGGAAGATACCCCAGGAAACCACCGGCGCAAAGTGCTTGGCTCAGGGCTCCGGGGGCATGTTACGTGTAGTTAGAGCCTAAACCCTGAACACCCCTAACCCTAAACCCGGTGTAGCCCTAGCACCCCTACACCCTAAACCCCAAACACCCCTACACCGTCAGCTCTAAACCCAAACCCTGAACCCTAAACCCTAAACTCTAAACCCTGAAACCCTAAACCCTAAACCCTAAACCCTGGGTTGACCTTGAGGACCAAATGAACCCTAGAATTGGGGTCCTAGGACCGGAAGTGGGCCCTTATTTCCTTTTTTTTATGGTTGAGGTTCCCTCATAATCCCCCAAAGAGGGGATCCTTTTGATTCCCAGGAAACTCCTGGGTCTAGGGTCATATACCGTGTCCTACTATACTTCTTACAAAGGTATATCAACCCCATAAACCTTTTTAGAGTTCATTAGGCCCCCAAGGAGACCGACCCCTGACCTGCGTTGCCAGGCGAAGACCGCCTCACTCGTTTCCAGGGAGCCAAAGGTGAGATCTGAGGGGGAGCAGGTCCGAACCCAAAAACCCTAACCCTAAACCCTAAACCCTGAACCCTGAACCCTATATACTGTACCCTAAACCCGAAGTCACATTTGTTGGGGTTTAGGGCTTGGATTCGTCCTGTATGGACTTATGGGTTTAGGGCTTGGGGTGATTGATGGGGTTTGGGTTTATGGGCTTATGTGGGTTTATATGGGCTCATATGGGCTCATGAGCTTATTTGTTCCTTTACATGTGTTTGTTTCGGGTTTCTTGTGGTCTGCGGGTTCATTGTTTAGTAGGTTTAGGGGTTTGGGGCGTAGTGGTTTCGTGTATAGGGTTCAGCATGATGCCGAGCCGCCTGTAAATCCCTACACCCAAAAACGACCAAAAGCATCCGAACAAACACGAACGCAACAACAAGAACACGCACGCACGCTCGCACGCGGGCACCCACTCACGCAGGCACACACGCACATACGCGCGCACGTACACACACACACATCTGGAAATCGAAGTACAACCTATCCTAGCAGCTAGGGAGCACTCATAACAACAATAATAAGAACTTGAGGTTCTGAGGTTTTAGGACCCTAAACCCGAAACCCTAAACCCTCAACCGTGGCTCTTATTCGTTCCAACAGGTGGCAGCGTTTCGGAAGCTGGACGGGGCAGAGGCCTTGCCACGCTGGCACACTTTGGGGCGTTCGGGCATGAATCGGGGCACTTGGCTATCACGCCACCTTGCTGATTCAACCCTAAAACCTAAACCCTAAAGTCTAAACCCTAAACCCTACACCCGGCAAGTTCAAAGTGTGTTCGGCTTTGGGAGTTGCCTGGCGTCGACCTTCCAGGCGCATAATCCGCGAACAAGTAGGGGTTTAAGTGTACATCCTCAAATAGGGTTGGGGTTTAGGGCTTCCGGTTTAGGGTTTAGGGTTTAGGGTTCAGGGTTTAGGGTATTGGGTTTAGGTTTTAGGGTTTGATGTTTAAGGCAGGCTCCTGCACTGAGATCTTTGTCCTCCAGTCCTTAAGCTGGCTAAGAAGTTGGTTGGAGTAGTAGCACAAACCTTGGGCGATCATTCCGATTATAGCAAACCAGGCCCTTCATGAAGGCGCATCTATAGACAATCAACACATCGCCAAATTTGAGCAGTCACGAAACACACGCATTGAACCATACCTTAACCCAAAACCACCTCTTTTATGCGCTCCTATTATCATCAATTCCTTTCTAGGAGTCTTAGGTGACCTAAAAAAAGTAGCCTTTGGGGCTTTTTCAAGTAAGCCCTAAGCCCTAAAAAGCAGTACATCATGTCCAGAAGCTGAGATCCCACAATTAGTTCCACGCACGCCAGCCCTCAATAGCCAAGCCGGCCCTCGAATGAATACTGCGTAGTCTTGTTATTAGAACAATATTGTGGTGGATGCATGTGTGTAGAAAAACAACATAAACATGTATGTACGTATGTATGTATGTATACATGTATATACATATATATATGTATATATGCGTACATGTGTGCGTATTTATGTATATGTATATGTATATGCATATGCATATACATGTGCATGTGTATGTGTATGTGTATATGTGTGTATAGGTGTGTATATACGTGTGTATATATATATATATACGATATATATATATATATATATATATATATATACATATATATATATACACATGCACATACAGATAAGCATACACACAAATAACCTATCTACATATGATTTGTACATATACATATATATATATATATACAATCTCTCGTACGAGGATGTCAAGAGGATCGACATCGATGTCTGAGCACCGCGGTTTTTGCACCTGCTGATGACTTTGGGAAGCCCTGTGCATCCAAAGGGACTTGCTAAGCCCTAAGCCCTCAACCCTGAACCCTAAATCCCAGGCCCTAAACCCTAAGCCCTAAACCCTAAACCTCAAAACCTAACTTCGGGTAGCAGAAAGCCTGTGATGCCGAGGGGGACGCTCCAAAAAAGAGTGTGCACGTGCCACTGCAGTTAGAGTTTCGTGTTCGGGGTTTCGCATTTGGGGTGCAGTTGTTGCTCAGGATTTCACATGCATGGGGTTGTTGCGAGCATGGGGTGTTGGCTGCCGATTCTACAGGGAGGGGCCCCCGCATACTCACAGAAACCACGGCGAATGGCTTTAGAGTGCTTATACCAGGTATTGTATGAACCTACCCCTCTCTCGGAGGGTCTATAGACGAATCCCTAAACCCAACCCTAAACCCTATAACCGCTCGACCCGATAAACCCGAAACCCTGTAAATCTTAAACCCCATAAACACTAAACCCTGCACTCTAACCCTAAACTTCATACCGTAAACCCTAAACCCTAAACTCTAAACCCTAAACCCATAAGGGTGTGGGCCAAAGCACAGCATCCTCTGATCTGTATCCCGTAGACGTGTAGGCAGAGGGTGATTGGTACACCTTCACCTTAGATCTTTCGGGTTTAGGGTTCAGGGTTTAGGGTACAACGGTCCTTTCTGCAGGTTTTAGGGTTAGGGTTCAGAGTTCAGGGTTTTGGGTTTGGGCTGGAATTTCGTAGTGTGCATTACATCATGTGCACCAGGGTCGACATTTTTTTTTTTTTTGGGGGGGGGGGGGGGGGCATACTTTACAAACCTGGGGTGTGTGTAGATGGCATTGATTGCTAGATAGGGTGGGGAGGAGATGCGATGGGCTGGAGGAATGTATTTTACACACCCAGCCACCCTTAACCCTAAACCAAAAACCCTGAACCCTCAACCCTAAACCAAAAACCTTCAACCCTTAACCCTAAACCAAAAACCCTAAACCCTCAACCCTAAACCCTCAACCCTAAACCAAAAACCCTCAACCCTAAACCCTAAACCCTAACTCACAGACATGGGAACTCCGCAGGTCAGAAGTCGCCAGGGGTGGCAGAGGCTCGACATCCTAAACCCTAAACCCTACACCCTACACCCTAAACCCTAAACCCTAAACCCTAAACCCTAAACCCTAAACCCTAAACCCTAAACGACAGCTTAGCAGCTTTAAGGGCGTCGTTCAAGGATCCATGTGTTTAGGGTTTAGGGCTTAGGGTTTGGGGGTTAGGGCTTGGGGTTTTTGGCTTAGGGTTCCGGGCTTGGGTTTAGGGCTTGGGGTTTTGGGTTTTGGGTTTGGGGTTTTTGGCTTCGGGTTTGGGGTCTTTGGCTTAGTGTCTCGGGCTTGGGGTTTTACGGCTCGTGGATTGGGGCTTGGGGTTTGGGGTTTAGGGTTTACTTAGGGCTTTGGGGTTTACGGCTAAGGGCTCACGGTTTGTAGGGTTGGTTTGGGGCTTAGGGTTTGGGGCTAAGGGTTTAGGGCTAAGGGCTCAGGGGTTGTAGGGTTTTGCGTGATTGGGGTGAGGGCAGGTGATCTAGTTGCTGGGATGCTTGGTGAGCAAGGGCCATGTGTGTGCGTGCTCAGTCAAGAGACCCAGGTTTAGGTTTTAGGGATTTGGGTTTCGGCTCCAAATGGAGCTTGCTTTAAATGTCGGCCTCGTGCTAGATGCTACTGTGTACAAAGCCGGATCCCCGCACAGGAACCGATATTTGACCCTAAACCCGAAACCCTAAACCCTAGCCCTAAACCCGACACCCGACACCCGACACCCTACACCCCTACCCCCTACCCCCTACCCCCTACCCCCTAAACCCTAAACCCTAAACCCAAAACCCTAAACCCTAAACCCTAAACCCTAAACCCTAACCCTAAACCCTAAACCCTAAACCCTAAACCCTAAACCCTAAACCCTAAACCCTAACCCTCAACCCCAAACCCCTCAAACCCCAAAGCTTTTGGGGAGGCAGCGCTTCCCTGGAGGCCCCGGCGAAGCGGCGCAAGGTGCCCATCGCACCCCCCCTCCCCCCAGAATGCCCGGAATAGGCCCAACCCTGAACTCCAAACCCTCAACCCTAAGACCCTCAACCCTAAACACTAAACCCTAAGCCCTAAACCCTAAACCCTAAACCCTATAAATCCTAAACCCTGTAGACCCTATACGCCCCTCTAAACCCTGTAAGCCCCATAAACTCGAGAAGCCCTACACACCCTATAGAAGCCCTATAAGCCCCTAGAAGACCCGAAGAGAAGATTTTGTAAGCCCTTTAAAATCCCAAGCCATGAACTGCCAAACCAGTACGTAGATTGTGGGGGTTTGGGCCTGTAGCAGGCAGGGCTTATGGGTTTGGATGCAGGGCCCATATACCCTCAGGCGCTGGGTAGTTAAGGGTTGAGGGTTTCAGGGTTTCGGGGCAAGCAGTAGGTGTTATGCCCCGACACGACCTCCTTCCCTCTGCGCCAGGCTCCACGCTCAGAGGCGGCCGCAGCAGAGGAGCTCCGAGCTTGGGGTTCGTGGGGCTCGTAGGGTTTAGGGTTTAGGGTTTAGGGTTTAGGGTTTAGGGTTTAGGGTTTAGGGTTTAGGGTTTAGGGTTTAGGGTTTAGGGTTTAGGAGTACTGGGATCGTTGGGGCGATTAGGGTTTTAGGTTGTTGGATTGTTTTAGGGTGTTGGAGTCAGCCAGGACTCCCAATATTCGACATGTCTCTACATGCCTTGGGGCAGCCGGCCATTATTCCGTGCACATTTAGGGCTGCAGACAACTCTGAACCATACTAGCCCAAGCAAGGTTCAAAACCCTAAACCCTAACCCTAAATTCAGGTGGGGTTTCAAGCACTTCCCAGAACCCCAAACCCTATTCTTGGGAAAGCCCCTACTTGAAGCTGCCCTTGACCCATCACCACAGGACTGCAGGGCGCAGCGTATGCGGTTCCCAGCTGTCTGCGCCCTCAACTTAGGGTTTTAGGGTTTAGGGTTAGGGGCTAGCCCTAAACCCCAAACCCTAAGAAACACGAAGGCCCCCAGCACGACACGGCGCCAACGCTTTTCTCAGCCAGCAGAACCCGCACCGCAGTGGGTACATGCACGGCGAGCTTGCGTGTCATCTGGGTATGGAGATACGTTTTTTGACCAAGGAGGACCGAAAGCAGGGGCTGGTACAGGATACCCTTGGCATCATCATATGGATTTCGACTTGTCCGGAAGATGGGCGCGCGTACCAGACCACGAGCGTGGGTCAACTTTTCGACGCGGGCGAACGCCCAGGCCGCGTTCTCGATGAATTAGGGCTTACAGTAGGGCATTTAGGGCTTTAGGGAACCTGAATGTAATCCAATCTTCTGGTGTCGACATGTCTGAAGGTTCATGGGGAGATGGTTTGTGTTTGCCAGTTGTCTCATCTACTCATCCCTTCCCCCTACTTTTAAAACTCCTCCAAGCCCCTAGTATTCTATGCTCCCATTATCGTTATCTTGCAGTTTCGTGTATGGGGAATACTTAAATCTTGCGGAGTAGGGGAAGCCCTTTTTTGACTTAGTAGGGTTAGGGGTTAGTAAGGTGGGTTATGGGGAATACAAGTGGGCTTCTAGGGGATACTAAGTTACTTAGTAGGGTTTACTAAGTCAAAAGAGATTCCAGGTATGCGGGGTTTGGAGGTTGCTGTAGGGTTTAATTAGGTTAGGCTTAAGCGTCTAGAGTTTCAGGGGTTTAGGGGCCTATGCTGGGTTGAGGGGTTCCCCGAAAAGTTGAGGCCGAGGTGTTTAGGGGTTAGGGATCAGCGTTGGGGGCGCAAAACGGAAATCCCTGGCACAAATGTTTATTCCCACGTTGTTCTGTCCAACTCTGCACCCTGTGCTAGGTCCGACACCCAACGGCCCCTCCGAAGCCCCTTGTAGTCCGTAGACCTTAAGAGTCATTTGGGGGTTATTTCGGGGCTGCCTATAGGCATACAGGCACCATACAAGAATTAGATTGGGGTTATACAGGGGAATAAGATTACAGGTCCCTTCTAGGGGGTCCCTCCTTCTACCCCTCAACCCTAAACCCTAAACCCTAAACCCTACTTATACCCCTTCAGGGGCTTAGGCGCCTGCAAGGACGACTCATGCTTCCGTGAGGCAGCCCGGCAGGGCCGGCGACTTTGCTGACTCTACTTGTGTTTAGGGTTTAGGGTTTAGGGTTCAGGGTTTAGGGTTTAGGGTTTAGGGTTTAGGGTTTGAGGGTTTGAGGGTTTGAGGGGTTTTAGGGTTTTAGGGTGTTGGGGTTTTAGGGTTTGAGGGTTTTGGGGTTTTCGGGTTTTAGGGTTTTGGGGTTTTAGGGTTTTAGGGTTTTAGGGTTTTAGGGTTTTAGGGTTTTAGGGTTTTAGGGTTTTAGGGTCCATGTACCTTCTTATTATATACGTGGACCCCAAAGTCATTATATTGCAAGTCCTTCGAAGCCCAAGAATTCATCTTCGGGCACATGGGCCCTTGTAGGGACAAGTCAGCTTTGGGGTTTTTGTTGAGTTCTGAGTTTAGGGGGTTTAGGGTTGATAGGATTTAGCGATTAGGGTTGAGGGTTTATTGGGTTTTCTTGACGGTTTTCAGATTCATATGGGCTGAGGGATGGGCTTAGGCTGTGGAGGATCATGAAAATTTGGGGTTTACGGTGCAGGGCTTATAGGGTTTAGCGTTTAGGGGCTTCAGGGGATTAAGGGTTTAGAGCTTCAGAGTTTAGAGAATTAGGCTATCTTAACCTTATCTTATCCCCCAGCCACCCATCCTCCCAAGACATTAAGGGGTAAGGACCCAGAGTAGGCCGTTATTCCCTTTTTGAAGGGTTTAGGTCCTTATAGGCCCCTGTTAAACCAAAAAGGGCGCCCTTTTTGCCCTTAGGGGGGGTTCATAGGCGGGGGCAGGCATCTAGGGAACCCTAGAAAGTTCAGGGAGTAGGGAGTAGTGGGGGGAAAATTAGGAAACCTGGAAGGTTATATACCCCGCTTGAACGTCCTTGAACGCCCCTCGCTTAAGGACCTTTTAGCAATGTCTAATGTTCCTACCGTGTAGCTTACTGCCGTTTCTGGGGAAATTGCGGAGAGCGGTTATTTATTCAAAACACAGACCTAGACCCCCAATCGTAGTATGTTTGTTTTTAACTGTCTCAATTATGGCACATTCCCCTGAAAGGCCTTAGCTCCTTCGGTCAACCACCCCAAAACCGCAAGTCAAAACCTTGTAACATCTTCGATCGGCCACCAGACGAGCCCTTTACAAACCAGCCATAACGAGCCCACATCCTTTGTTGAACCCTCAACAACTTCAAGCAAGCACTGTATAAGAGTTTCAACCCTAAACCCTCAACCCTAAACCCTAAGCCCTAAACCCTAAACCCTAAGCCCTAAACCCTAAACCCTAAACCCTAAACCCTAAGCCCTAAGCCCTAAGCCCTATAACCGAACCAGGCTCTTCATCGCAGCGCAGACGGCCACCGTGGAGTGGTCCATCCAGGAGCCTCCTTAAGGGAGGGAGGGGGGGGGGGGGGTTTAGGGTTTAGGGTTTAGGGTTTTGGGTTTTGGGTTTAGGGTTGAGGGTTGAGGGTTTAGGGTTTAGGGGATTCATGCGTAACCCTAACACCCTGTCCTTTTTGGGTTTAGGGTTTAAGGTCTAGTTAGTGTGGGTTCAGGGGCTTAAGTGCGAGGTGTCATGCAACTCTCTTGCGCCCTCGTCCTTTTAAGTGAGCAGGGGCCTTTGGGAATAAGATCACACTTTGGAGTCTTCCCAGAGCAGTGCGCAAAAGCCCTGTGAAGTTCCAACGTCCAGCCCTAAACCCTAAACCCTAAACCCTAAGCCCTAAGCCCTAAACCCTAAACCCTACTTGCGGAGTGCGGAAGGTGAAAGCACCTTGCTCTCACCCGGTGGTCCTAAACTTGGTGCTTGAGGGTTCCGTTACTTAGTAGCTGTGAGCGCTCTTTACACTTTTTGGGATACTAGAATCCCCTATAGAACCGAAAGTGTACACAGTTGTTGGGGCTTATTGTGTACTCAGCAACTAAGGTTATAATGTAACCAACCCCAACAAGGGTGCCCTTGTTAAAAGATGCTTACCGAAGTAATCCCTTACAGGGTATATATAGGGCCTCATTCCCTGCTATGAACGAGCCAGGGACTTGCATTCCGGGGTGTGTTGCGAATTGCGTTCGCGCCTCTGTTCCAAGCGCATTCTCCTCGTCAAGTGCAACATGCAGTAGTGTCGTCGCTTTGGGCCCGTGAAGTGCGCTGTTTAGGGTTTAGGGTTTAGGGTTTAGGGTCTAGGCTTTGGGGTTTAGGGTTCAGGGTCATGATCTTGCCGTGCTTTTGGGGGTCTTGGAATGCCCTTGATGTGTCATTCCGCTGCTTCGGGGCTCCGTTGGCATAAGTTACTTCAGAAGCCAGTCCATGTACATCATTCATATTTTGGGACGTTCCCCCTGAAACTAACAGTCCGTAACAGGGATTATAGTACCCCGAAACCCTAAACCCTAGACCCTAAGCCCCTACTATAATCCCTATGAAGAACTGTTGGTGTAAGGGGAACATCCCAATTCATATTGTATGCTTGGGCCCTTTAAGGACACGATGTAGGACGTGCTTTCCAGCCCGAGGTCCCTCCCGAAGCCCTAAACCTAGACCCTAAGGTTTAGGGTTTAGGGTTCAGGGTTTGGGGTTTAGGGTTTAGGGTTTAGGGTTTAGGGTTTAGGGTTGAGTGTAAGTGTAAGCATGGGCAAGGCGGAGTCATTGGAATCAGATCCTTTCTTTCCACCTCACCCGGTGCACGGTTGACAGGTTGTGTTTGGAGTTGTGGAGTTATAGAGAGCTTAGGTTTAAGGTGATCAAGCGTAACGCTGAGGGTTTTAGGTTTCAGGGCTTTAGTGCGTTAAGCGTAACGAATTTCTCACATCATAGTTCAGGGGCTCTGGGGTATTAGGGATTTAGGGTTCAGGGTTTAATTGTATACACACCCTAAGCCCGAGAAACCCTCCCTAAAGCGCTCGGGAGGACTTCCTGGCGAAGCGAAGCCAGGTGCATTTTTTTCCCCTGAACCCCCATCTTTCCCTGCACCCTAGACCCTGAACCCTAAACCCTGGTTTCCGGGTTAGGGTTTAGGGTTTAGGGTTTAGGGGTTAAGCCCTGAATAAGAAAAAAACGACCCGACCCCGTCCTTTTGAAGACTCCGCCGAAGCCCTGACAACCAGCCCACAGACATATGGTTCGCTTATGTCATGTACCTATACAGGAGAACACACCCTACGCTAAGCAACAGACTTTACAAAGCGAATGGTTCGCTTGCTACATAAAATGTGAGACGTTCATTGCACCTTACCCTAAGGGTCCAGGCACCTAAATATTGAGTACTTGGGCCTTAAAGTACTTCCTTTACAGGGACTGTGAGGCCCAAGTATATAGTAATAAGGTACATGGACCCTTAGGGTTAGAGACCCTTGAATTCAAGAGGCCCGGAGCCATGTTTTAGGGTTCAGGGTTCAGGGTTCAGGGTTGAGGGATGTTAGGTTGGGCTGTTCCCTCTTATACATAACAGTCCTTAGTAGGGATTATAGTACCCTCCCCCCCCCCCCCCCCCCCCCCCCCGATTTTTGTCCCTATTAAGGACTGCTAGTGTAAGGGGGGACATCCCAAGTGTTTGGGGCTTCTTTGGCCGGAAACTTTGGAGCGGCGCATTGCGGAGTCTTGGGTTTTTGTTCGCATTTTGGTTATCAGGCTGGCCAGTGGCTCTGGGGTTAAAATTTAGGGCTTGGGGTTTGAGGTTTTTAAGGGTTTAGTGTTTATTGTGGGTTTGGGGTATATTTTGTGTTTTGGGTCTGAGGTTCCAGGGTTAGTGCTATTTTGGGTTTGGGGTATAGGGTTCGGGGTTTAGGGTTGAGGGTTTGAGGTTTAAGGGTTGAAGGTCATTTTGGGTTTGGGTTTTTAGGGTATAGGCTTGGATGCCACAGCCCGGGCTCGGCAATTCGGGCATTCTGGGAGACATGGTTTTGGGCTTTTTCCAGCACGCCCTGCCGAAGCGTCAGGGTGGGTCCGCTAGTTGGACCCCAATACCCTCAACCCTAAGCCCTAAGCCCTAAGCCCTAAGCCCTAACCCTAAACCCTAAACCCTAAACCCTAAACCCTAAACCCTAAACCCTAAACCCTAAACCCTAACCATAAACCCTAAACCCTAAACCCTAAACCCTAAACCCTAAACCCTAAACCCTAAACCCTAAACCCTAAACCCTAAACCCTAAACCCTAAACCCTAAACCCTAAACCCTAACCCTAAACCCTAAACCCTGAACCCTAAACCCTAAGCCTCATAAACCCTAAACCCTGAACCCTAAACCCTAAGCCTCATAAACCCTATACCCTATCCTGCAGGTTAAGTTTTAGGGGGACCTTTCATCACGCGAAGCCTTACAACTTCCAGGCGCCGCGTCCGATTGTTGTCCTGCGACTAAGCCAACTTCAGGATACGTGGAAACCATTTTTCCTGTTTGGTTACTGGAGTCCTTCAAGAGCAGCTATATGAACTTCTAAATCTTGCAAGGGTGCCAACCCTAAAACTAAACCCTAAACCCCAAAAGCCCTAAACGCCCTTGCCCCTCAAACCCGAAGTCCTGAGCAGAAACCCTGTTCCCCATAAACCCTAAAGCCCAAACCCTAAACCCTAAACCCTAAACCCCAAACCCCAAACCCTAGCCCTAACCCTAAACCCTAAACCCTGAACTCTAGCCCTAAACCCTAAACCCTAAACCCTAAACCCTAAACCCTAAACCCTAAACCCTAAACCCTAAACCTCCCTTTCCCACGCGTGGGCCAGGGTGGGGGGCTATGCCTCGACGGCCCGAAATTCGGACCACGGGGGATGTGGCAGGCGGGCCATATTGTTGGGTTTAGGGTTTAGGGCTTAGGGCCGCTAAGCCCTTTATTGTTATAGACCCTTACAGTCAATATCCTAGCGCACTCCCGGCAATGTACCCTTAGCAAGGGTCTTCTGCGTCCTGATGAAAGTAGTCCAGGGATTCAGACTCGTACCCCTAAGGTGGTACCCGCAAGGGTTCCCCCTAAATATACTCCTAATATGACCTTGGTGGCCCAGTGGTACCCTTTACCCTTTTTTGGTTCTGGGTTCCCTTGTAAAGTAACCAACCAAAAAGTGTGCCCATGTTATGATATGGCTACTGGGCTACTAAGTGACCCTTACCTTAAACCCGAAACCCTGGACCCTAAGCCCTAAATCCTCAAAGCCTTAAGGGTCCAGGGTAAAACCGTAGAAGTAGAGAGCGCTTGGTTCCACATCTTTCGCTTTAGGGTATTAGGACTTTGACACGATTGGGGTTAGGGGTTTAGGGCTTAGGGTTTAGGATTTGGGGTTTGGGGTTTGAGGTTTCGGGTTTAGGGTTTATGATATTCCGGTTCAAAGCGGTTTCTCAGCCGCTGCGTTTTTGAGGTTTAGCAATCAGGCCAGAATTGCTAAAACCGCAGAAACCATGTGAAACAATAGGCAAAACCCCAAAAATATGAATTTTGCAAGACTTTTGGGAGAACAGGAACACCGACAACCAACCAAATCAACACAGAAAGCCCAGAAAACCAATTTCCACAAAACCAAAAAAACCAATACCAAAAAAACCAAAAGAATCAAAAAAACCAATTTTCCGGGACTCTGTGAAAGCTGTGGAAATAAAGCTTACGAATCAAAAGTCCCGGAAAATTGGTTGTTTTGGTATTTTTGATTTTTTTGGTATTGGTTTTTTTGGTTTTGGGGAATTGGTTTTTGTGTCTGATTTTTTTGGTTTCGGTGTCCTAGTTTCCCACGAGTCCTGCATGTTTAGGCTTTTGTTGTTTTGCATTATTTTTGGGAATGGGTGTTTGTTTATTAGTTTCTATGAGCCTTGCTTACTAGGATTAGAGTTTTGTTGTACTCCACCTGTGCACACCATGGGAAGTTATGCAGCCGACCAAAAAAACCAATACAGCACTCTCACGTTTGTTGAAGCATGCGCACACGTGCCGGGCCAAATCTGGAGCTAGGCAAGGCGTGAATGCGAAAAGCAAGATAGTAAAACGAAGCAAATACCAAGAATTAGAAGAAACAAATGTAATGCTGTAAGAAAACAGAAAGAAACACCTACGAGTATAAAGTGAATCATTAACGTAATACGAAATTCTTTAATCCACAAACTAATAAAAAGATAAGATAAATAGAATGACCACAAAGTGAAGAAAATAGTATATTGTGAGGAAATTCCTAAATTAACAAAAGCACTTCCTAAAGATATAGCAGCATTACATAAAATAAGTGTATTAGCATAAGTTAATTCACAAAGCTTCTCCAGGCCACATCCCTAAAGTTGGACAAGATAATAAATACAACGATGTCCAAAACAAGGATACAAATAATAGAGCTTCAGAAACAGGACAACCCCGCCAAAATCAGAAATAGATTAAGGGCTTTTACGCAAATGTAAGACTAAGTTGATTCTGAAGGATTGGGTTAATAATGCCATTCTTAAAGAAATGACAGGGTGAAAGACGTCTTTTGTCCATAGAAAGAAGCTGTACTTTTCCCCGTTCATGTCATTCACGGATCTATGATTAGTATCTTCATGTCGTGGGTGAACTGAATAGAGGAGAAAGTCCTAAGGAAAGTCTGTATATTTATCCCTGTAAAAATATTAATGTTAAGGGGCCACATTATAGCAATATTCATGCGGTCCCTTCAAAGTACTATGATTATTAGGGGTGTGAACACATGAACGAAACAACCTCATGAATGCACTACGTTATGATATTATATATTGTACGCCGTGCGTTTCACTCACCCGTAAAACAATGTTATTAACGTGTGCTCTTCATGGACGGACTCTTGGGCAGCTAAGGTCTCCACGGCTGGACAGGTAATTTAGTACTAACTCCCTCACCTTGTTTAGCCATCGCACCTTGAGACCCTGTTAACACCTGGTCTGGATAACACTACACAACCCAAGATGGGAAGTCTCTTCACAGAACGCACTCTCGGGACAGCTCTTTGAATGAGCAGCAGACGCGAAACTTGTTGAAGACGCAGTCGCCGAAATGCTTCGGTCGTGGAAATATCACAATAGTTGACTTCAAGAACATGGCCCGAGTTAGCTAGGCCAATGGCCTGACTTTTCGTCATTGCTTAGGCAGAAGCACCGATGATTCAGCGTGGAAGGTTTGCAAAAGGAACGTACGCTTCGTATACCCTCGCAAAATGTAGTTTGGTACTTATCTCTTAAATATAGCACAAATATCGCGTCTCAGCACGAGATATGGGACTTGAAGGCTTTTAGATTGTTTTTCTTTTGTGGAGGCGGGAAGTCACTGCAGTAAAACCCCAAAAACGCAGTGGCTGAGTTCCCGCCTTGAACCGATATTCCAGTTCAAGAGCCTCGAAGCTTGTCGCCAGACTCAAAAGCTTGGCAACCTGAATTTTCAGGATTTGGATCTTGAGCTTGAAGGGAGAGGGTTCAAGACGTCGAGATTACGGCCGTCGAGCCTCAGGATGAAAGACCCCTCAGGGCCCATGTACCAGAATGGGGAATACTCGGGCCTTGAAGTACTTCCCATACAGGGACTTTGGGGCCCAAGTATGTAATAATGTACATGGACCCTGAGGTTACCATAAGCCCTAAGCTCGGGATTTAGGGTTTAGGGCAATGTTGGGCGCAGAGCTTCTCGGACTAGGGGAAGCCATGTTTGAAGCCTGGAGAGTTCGGATTTAGGGTTTAGGGTTTAGTGTTTAGGGTTCAGGGTTTAGGGTTTAGGGTTTAGGGCTGGGCACGGGCTGAATACTAGGGACGATGGCACGAGCACAATTTGAGGCGATAGCGTCAAGGTCTGACACCCGAACAGTATGGAGGCTAGGGGTTGTGTGGGGTGAGGTTCCCTTGTAAAACACCCTAAACCCTAAACCCTAAACCCTAAGCCCTAAACCCTAAGCCCTATAATAGGTACTTCTGTTCTACGTGCTAGGTTTCATTTTGGCATCTAGGTTTTTCGGAGGTTCGCCTAGGCACTGAAGTTCGAAGCTGCCGTGCAGGGTTTAAGGCTTAGGGCCTGGGATTTGGAGCAAACCCTAAACCTAAACCCTAAACCCTAAACCCTAAACCCTAAACCCTAAACCCTAAACTCTACAGGAGCCTGCGAGTGGTAGAAGCCTTCGACCCCAAACTCCGCAGCCCAAACTTTGAAAAGGCAAGACGCTGTCGAAGCTTGCAGTCTGACATCCCCGAATAACCCTCAACCCTAACCCCAAACACCATCGAGGCGGTTTAGAAGGTCGGACTAGAAGGAGACATCATAAGGACCCAGAGTATCATTTGGGTAGAGGGTGTGTAGGGTTGTTTTTTGTTTTAACAAGCTTAACTTGAAAACCATAAGGCTAAAACAAGGGTGCAGCATTTTTAACTATTAACCCAGCATGCCCAGTAGTACCCTTATTCCCTTTTTGGGGTTTAGGTTCCCTTTTTAAATATAACAACGGCACCCTTTTGAATCCTAGGTTACTGGGCAACCCCAAACCCTAACCCCTAACCCCTAAACCCTAAACCCTAAACCCTAAAGCAACCTACCACCCCGGGGTGTGCTTGCAGAGGTCTTCTGCCATCCCGACGGTCGCTGCCACAATCTACCATCAGGCCAGGGAAGCCCTCAAGACCCTATACGGTTCTTCAGGGAGGGGGTTTAGGGTTTAGGGTTTAGGGTTTAGGGTTTAGGGTTTAGGGTTTAGGGTTTAGGGAGGGTGACCCCACCTCCCCAAGCTTTGCAGGAGCTTGTGCTCAGGAACTAGGGACCCTAAACCCCTATAAGCCCTAAACCCCAAACCGTCTTGGTTTGTGGGTTTGGGGCGTATAGGGCTTATAGTGGGTTCATGAAGTGTTGGATGCCTATGCCCTAAGCCTATCAATATCTGAAACTTGAGGTTAGGGGTAACCAGCGGATATTGAAGGTTCAGGGATTTGGGGTTCAGGGCTGGGGATATTCGGGGGGAGACCCTTAGACCTAGCAGCCTCTCCTGTGTACTTCGTACGCGAAGGGGGCCCAGAATTTAGCTGCAGCCCCAATCTGTCTTGTTGCGGCTGTTTCGGCCTAAACTCTAAACCCTAAAGCCTAAAACCGCCTAAAACCCTAATCCCTAAACCCTGAACCCTAAACCCTAAACCCTAACCCTAAACCCTAAACCCCCGGAGGTGGGCCATGTGGGGTCTTCATCCGCACCTTTGCTCGGATTGAGCTGAAGAGCGCGGGTTTGGGCAGGATCCTGCCCACCTCAAGTCCGATTGGGGATGGCAGGGTTTAGGGTTTAGGGTTTAGGGTTTAGGGTTTAGGGTTTAGGGTTTAGGGTTTAGGGTTTAGGGTTTAGGGTTTAGGGTTTAGGGTTTAGGGTTTAGGGTTCAGGGTTCAGGGTTTAGGGTTTAGGGTTTAGGGTTTAGGGTTTAGGGTTTGGGGCTGTTGGGGGACCGGGACCCACTAGGATAGACTAGGGGGGCGGGTATGTCCATCTTGCGAAAAAGCCTCGAGGTTTCCCAGCTGGCTTTACCCACCATAGCCCCTTACCCCCAAAATCCCATGGCTCAATAAGTAACCCTAAACCCTAAACCCTAAACCCTAAACCCTAAACCCTAAACCCTAAACAAGGGCAGTTGAGGTTCTTTTGCTCATGGAGGGTTGGTCTTATAGATATGCCCGGAGTGCTCCAGCTAAAGCCGTGGAGTTCCCTGAGTCTGAAACTTAAGTGCTGAACGCAGAACCATAACGACCTTGGACCGTGAAAAATAGACCAACCCTCAAACCCTAAACCTTAAAACCCTGAACCCTAAACCCTAAACCCTAAACCCTAAACCCTAAACCAAGCGCCGGGGTCTGAACCCCCCCCCGCCTCACCAAAACAATGACAAGCACAAGATGACCCCAACAGAAACTCGCAGGGTTTAAGGCTTCAGTGCATCACAACAAGATGTCGGATTGTCCTAGCCTCGGGCGCCTTAGTGTATGTGCATGGGGTGGGTGGTCACGATGTGACGAAGCTGAAAGCCGCTTAGGGTTTAGGGCCTTGAGGACAAAAGCCTTGCCCCAAGGGCCCATGTCCCTTAATAGAAAATTCTTGGTCCTTAAAGGACCTCCTACATAGGGACTTTGGGGCCCGCGCATCTACTAACTACTTATACGGACACTTAGGCTTGTACCGATTATACCCATCAAAGCCCAAACATCCTAAACCCTAAACCCTATAAACCCTAAACCCTTCAGACAAGGATACCTTGGTCCTCACGAGCCTTGCCTGCAGTCAGGGGAAATTTAGTCAGTTTAGTGGCTAGTCCGACACCCGTGCTCCCGCCCCATTATGCCCGAGGTCCCTGCTAATAAGGGCCCTATATCCCCTATTACGGGTTGTTGCGGGGTCTGGGAGGCTTTGCGGTTTCACAGGCTTTAAGTGGTTAAGGGTTTAAGGTTTACGGCATGGTTTTGGGGAAATGGTAAATTTCTCATCGTGCATCGCGGCCTCATCCGACAGAAACACCTGTGCGGAACTACAAAACTCTTGGGCCCACCACCCTGTTTGGGGTCGAAAGCTTACGCTTTGGGGTTCAGGGCCCCCAAACCTAAACCCTACACCCTAAACCCCAAACCCCAAACTCTCAACCCTAAACCCTAAACCCCAAACCTAGTAGTAGAGTAGGTAACCTTTAACCTTTTTGGGGTAGTAGTAATCCCCTTAGAATCCCAAAGGTTAACCTTTAATTTCCCCAGGTTCCTGGACAACTAACCCAGAGGGTCCATCTGTAGTACTATTATGGAATTAGGTACCCCAAAACCCTATTTCGTATAGTTTTTGGGTACCTAATTCCATAATGGTACTACAAATGGACCCTCTGGGTAAGCAAACCCTAAACCCGAAACCCAAACCCTGAAGTTTCCCGACCGAAGCCCCGGAACACCTGGAGGCCCTCGGTCCCTAGGTCTTTCAAAGCAGCATCTCCACTGCCCAAGCTACCCTCGTTTGTGCAACAAGGGTTTAGGGTTTAGGGTTTAGGGTTTAGGGTTTAGGGTTTAGGGTTTAGGGTTTAGGGAAGTTTAGGGTTCCTATGACGCCTACAAAGGGTAGCCGGGTGCCCTAAGCCCTAAACCCTAAACCCCTAAACCCCATAAACCCCATAAACCCCATAAACCCTATAAACCCTAAACCCCGAAACCCTATAAACCCCATAAACCCTATAAACCCTAAACCCCGAAACCCTATAAACCCTATAAACCCTAATTAAACCCTAATTAAACCCCATAAACCCAAAACCCTTCAGGTTCCTGGGCTTAGGGATCATCTCAGCCCAGGAGCGTGTCCCAGCCTATGCAACGATTGCAGCTTGTCTGCACGCGCTGAGGCGTCGAAGTCTAGGCCAACTGGTTTAGGGTTTAGGGTTCAGGGTTTAGGGTTTAGGGTTCAGGGTTTAGGGTAAAAAGTGTATAGGCATGGTTGTGTTTCGGGCTTCCCCGCAACAATTGCTTAAGAACCCCCCTCCAAATAGAAAAGCAAGGAACAAAAACACAATCTTCCTTATAAGGGTAATATAAGGATTATTATCTCTCATTTTTGGGGGGGTTCTTACTCAGTTAGCAGTTTGCCCAATATAGCCAAACCAACCTACTTGGAGGTTTAGAGTACTTGTAACCCCAATTATGCCAGTACTTATCAGCCCCTAAGTCATCTAAGTAGTTTAGAAGTAGACTTAGAACTGGGGTTTTACGTACCCATGAATCTCCAGGCACTTAGCCAATGCCTGCCTGAACTTAAAACTAAAACTTTTGGGAGTTTCTTATGTAGTAGGAATAATAACGTTTGACCTTTTTCTTGCCTGGTTATTGGCGACGTCCCTGAATCCGCACAGGCCGTTTAAAATACACCCCCGAGCCGTATCTTGCCACGGCAGTACTTTTAAAGCCCATGTAATCTCCATTAGGATTTACGTTTTAGGGTTTAGGGTTTAGGGTTGAGGCTCTTCGGGGTAGTGTAGAGGGAGTTTAGGTTTTAGGGTTTCGGGTGTAGGGTTTAGGGTTTAAGGGTTTAGGGTTTAGGGCTCAGGGTAGTTTAGGGTTTAGGCTTTAGGGTGAGTGTGTGTGCGCATTCAGAGATTCAGCGCTCATGTGGGTTCAAGGGATTTGGCTTGGGGGTTTCGGAGTTCTCGGGTTTCTTACGCACGGAAGTTTGTTCGTGATAGCATCCCTACTGCATGGGGCCATGTGCCTCATGATTGTATATACTTCGGCCCCAAAGTCCGGTACGCTATAGTAAACCCTAAACTGTAAAACCTGAACCCTAAACCCTAAACCCTAAACCCTAAACCCTAAACTTGGGTTCGGCCGGTCCACACTAGCAGTCAAATAACGCCGTGGCCTTATAACACACAGGCCAAAAAT
>CAJNDS010002745.1:105000-120000 GCA_905221605.1 Symbiodinium natans | reverse complement strand
CCCTAAACCCTAAACCCAAAGAGAACCAAGGTCTATCCGATTGAGAACCCTGCCCCAAACTGCTTTTAGGGCTTTAGGGTTTGGGGTTTAGGGTTAGGGTCTATGATTTAAGGTTTAGAAGAAGCCCCTCAACACATTGCAAACATTTCTTTCTTATAATAGGGCAATATAGAGATTATCATCTTTCTTGTTTTGGCGGTTCTTAAGCAAATGGATGCCCTAAACCCTCAAACCCCAAAACCCCAAAACCCGAAAACCCTAAAACCCTGAAACCCTAAAACCCTAAAACCCTAAAACCCTGAAACCCTGAAACCCTGAAACCCTAAAACCCTAAGCCTAAAACCCTAAAAAACCCTAAAAAACCCTAAAACCCTAAACCCTATAAACCCTACATCCTGGGAGGTTCCTAGTTTTTGGGATCCTGGTGTGCCGGACAACGTGTCTCCGCCAAGCGTACAGCTTGTTTTTAATATTTAAAACCGAAACGCCGCGGGCCACATCCCACGACAAGGCGCTGCGGTTTAGGGTATACCGGCCCCTCGTATTTAGGGTATCCCAAAGAGGACCCTAATTTACAGAGCTGACCACGTTAAGTTCTTGCACATTTAGGGTTTATAGGGTTTGGGGTTTAGGGTTTGGGGTTTGGGGTTTAGGGTTTAGGGTTGGGGTTTGGGGTTTAGGGTTAGGGGCTCAGTCTGGAGCCGAGAGGGGGACAGACAGGTCAATCAGGTGACCAAAGGGCAATGCCTAAAGTCCAGTGTTCGGACAGAACTCCAGCTAAACCCTGAACCCTGATCCCTGAACCCTGAACCCTAAACCCTAAACCCTAAACCTCAAACCCAAGGCAGTCTCCGAAGTTGAGCTTAGGGCTTGTTACTTTAGGGTTTAGGGTTTCGGGTTTAGGGTTCAGGGTTTAGGGTTTGAGGGCTGTAGTGGCTTGGGTTTGCAGTTCAGGCCTTATGAAGGCTTCGGGCCCTAGATCCTGCACTGTTCCCATCACTCGCAGCGGTCACACAACGCGACGAGCCTTTGGTTCCGGTAATCCGAAGACCCTAAACCACAAAACCCCAGACCTCAAACCCCAAACCCTAAACCCCATATCCTAAACCCTAAACCCTAAACCCTAAACCCTAAACCCCAAATCCTAAACCCTAAACCCTACACCCTAAACCGAAACCCAAAGTCAAGCCACAGTTCTATAAGCAGACCCTGGGTCCCAGAAAGTTTCAGGGCTCAGGGGTTAGGGGTTTAGGGTTTAGTATTGAGGGTTTAGGGTTTAGGGTTTAGGGTTTAGGGTTTAGGGTTCAGGCAGGAGGTGTGGAGCTGGGCTCAAGCGCATAAGTGCATTTCTCCCGATTTCCTTTGGCACTCTCTACGCCAAATCGCACGTGGCACTCCCCATTCCCCAAACCCTAAACCCTAAACCCTAAACCCTAAACCCCAAACCCTAAACCCTATACCCTATACCCTAAACCCCAGACATTCAACCTCAAATTTTGCAGGCCCGCATGATGGCCCGCGTTCCGGGGGGCGCCATCGTACGACTGGTTCAGGGCGTGCTTTTAGCCCCTTGACATTCTTCTGAGGCTTAGGGTTTTAGGGTTTTTGGGTTTTTGGGTTTGGGGGTTTTAGGGTTTTAGGGTTTTTGGGTTTTTGGGTTTTAGGGTTTTAGGGTTTTAGGGTTTAGGGTTTAGGGTTTAGGGTTTTAGGGTTTTAGGGTTTTAGGGTTTTAGGGTTTGGGGTGTAGGGTTTCGGGTGTAGGCTTCAGGCTGCTACGCCTTTCGCACTGCATCTGTTGTCGCTTCTGTCGGTCTCCAGTCTAATCCTGACGTTTGGCAGCTCTTTCTAAACATGTCTCAAATACCTGGCCAGCGTGCCACGGAACATTTTGACTTGAAAGGTCAAGTCGACATGTTCTATTCCTTGTTCTGAGCTGACAAGCATCTCATACACATCAGATTCTAGAGCTCATTCAATTAAGGTGACGATTGCAATCAGATGAGATGTTCGCAGACACCTACTGCCTAAGTCCGAAATCCCAAACCCTACATCCGGAATCCCAAATGCGAAATCCCAATTCCCATATCCGTGATCCGTTGAGGACTCATTTTGGGGGGGCAAACAATCAACCCTGAACCCTAAACCCTAAACCCTAAAAACCCTATTGAATTAATTAATTAATAAAATAAATATATTAAAGAATAGAACCCTAAGAACCCTAAACAGAGCCGAACAGGCGATTATGGTGCATGGACCCTTTGGGATGCTGTCTCTAGATCACTTCCTAGCACTGGTCCTTTGCAAGATGTTCCAGGCCAACTGGGTCGCCATACGTAGGGATACCCTTTTTTCTTTGATTTATTTTTATTTTTTGAGGGGGGGGGGGGGGGGGGGCTCCTGTAGTAAAGATTACATCGAGTTTTCGGTATCTTCGTGGTGGTCGACCTGTTGATGTTGTCGAGACATTTTAAATCAGCCTTCGATCTGGCATGTGCAATTATAGGCGAATCAGGGTCCATGTCTCTCAGTGTTCTGTACTTGGGCCTCAAAGTCATTTTGTACCAAGTAGCCTCGATTTCGTCACGTGGCTAAGGCCGTGGGCAATCCGGATTCGCGGCTGCACACGACCTCTGCTTGTCATGCAGGATAGGCTCTCAACCCTAAACCTGCCACCCTGAACCCCAAACCCTGAACCCTAAACCCTAAACCCTGAACCTTCACCCTAAACCCTAAACCCCAAACCCTAAACCCTAAACCCTGAACCTTAAGTTGCAGGAACCGAGTTTTTTCCCGGTCCAGCGGGCTTCGGGTACATGACTTTCGGTTCTTTGGGGCTCGTTGGGCTCCTTTGGTTCCTTATGAAGGGCCTAGGGTTTAGGGTTTGGGGTTCAGGGTTTAGGGTTTAGGGCCTTTCGGGTTGCGAAGTAAGTATGCGCCTGCAGGAGCAATTTTCGGAAGCCTTTAAGGGTCAAGCTAGTCTATATACATAATTGAAACCCCAAACCCTAAACCCTAAGCCCCAAAGAGGTGACGGCCGTGACGGGGGCGATTGTTGGGCACCGCGGTGCAGGCTTTCATGGATCACACACGCATAGGGTCTCTTAGACTCTTTAAGTTCCATAGACCTGAAAGGGATAACATTTCTCCTATATCATGACTTTGGGTCCTAAGGTTTGCTGCTTGAGGGTTTACAAGGTTTGTGGTTTGGGGCTACCATCTATGTGCAGAGCACTGGATAGGAGAGATCCCTGTAACCCCACGCGTCCATTGTCATATTGGGCCCCAAAGTCCCTCGAAAGCCCTAAACCCTAAACCCTAAACCCTAAACCCTAAACCCTCAACCCTAAACCCTAAAACCCTTTCCTGAAGCACTCTCAGGTCATGGCACAGAGCCAGTGCAATGACTCTGCGGTCCTGCTCCAGCATTTCCAGCAGCACAGCAGCATGACGACACTTACCGTCACAGATTGCACGGCCGTGCTAAACACCGGAACATGCGAAGCAACGATCACCGACCCCATCTGCATCGACTGCAGCGGCAGCCCAACCATCCCTCCAAATCTGGCTCCCTTGCCCGACGGGGGGTTCGTTTCTTGGCTTTCTTCTGGCTGGCTCTTAGGACTTTAGCCTCTTGGGTTTTTGTAGGACCTACAATAAGGAGCCCAAAAGTTAAACGTTTAGGAGGGGTTCTGAACCCAGAGGGTCCATTTGTAGTACTATTATGGAATTAGGTACCCCAAAACCCTATTTAGTATGGTTTTTGGGTACCTAATTCTATTTAAATAGTACTACAAATGGACCCTCTGGGGAAGTCAGCCAAGGTTTGCGAAGGGGGCACTGCCGGGGTTGGTCAGGGAGCGTGTGGGAGAAGCAGCTCGGGGACTGGGGCTTGGACCCTTGGAAGCCCACTGGTGCCCTTTACCCTTGTTTTTTGGTTCTGGGTTCCCTTTTCATGTAACCAACCCAAAGAAGGGTACCCTCATTATAATATGGTTACTGGGCCTTAGTGGGCCACTAAGGACCTGGAACAGCCCAAACGAATGGCTGGCGTGCTTGGAGAAGGATACCTGCTGCTGGCCCGTACTTGAAACATGTTGTTTGTAACTCTAACCCTAAAGCCCCAAACCCTACTTGTTTCGCAGGTCCAAGAGCAGCTAAGGCTAAACCCTAAACCCTAAACCCTAAACCCCAAACCCTAAACCCTGTAAGGCTATGGCAGCAGTAGTTCGCCATTCACGGCTAATGGCATGGGAGCCCTCTGCTGTGCCCAGACCGACACGGGCGGCTCGTCTGCCTGCTACCAGGTTGCTTGGCAGCCCGGTGGTACTCCCTTTGCGTTTCGTTTTGGGTTAAGGTTTTGGGTTTAGGGTTCCCTTATAAAGTAACCAACCCCAAAAAGGGTGTTCTTGTCGTGATGTAAGTCCGGGGCTACCAAGGCTGCTTACACCCTGGCCACTCCAACCCAAATTGATGAGGACGCCTCAGCCACCAAGTGCACTGGAGATGTGTGCTGCGTTGGCTACCAGGTCTGCTACGAAGCAGACTTCGCAGAAGTCAACAACATGTACTGCACAGGTCCTCAGTCATGCACACAGATCTCCGCAGAGATCTACGGTGACTTGTACTGCAACAGTTTCTCTCCCATTGCCGGCCAAACCGACATCGACGCATGCAAAACCGGAAGCACCTTCGGTTTCGACAACACATACAATGTCGACCACTGTGTAACATGCCTAGGCGACAATGCCTGCCAGGGCAGCAACACGTGGAACTTCGACAGCGGCTCCCAAGTCAGCTTCTACTGCGCAGGAAATGCGGCCTGTGGCAGTTCCAGTGCCCAAATTAACCTGGGCGACTCAACTTCCTGCATGGAGCTCACATGTGACAAGATAGCAGGCCAGGATGACAAAGCCTGCAATTCGCTTGTGATCAACGGAGGAAAGTGCTACTGGTTCGGCAACACATCGCAGTCAAACAGCGATCTCTCTTTCGGCGGTGATGGATGCATTCAGGGAGACAATGTGAACAACAACTGCGGGTGGACCGATGCGACGCAGCCGCAGTGCAGCGGGGAGCCATGCTGCCTGAGTTCTACTTCCCCCTTCGTTGATTGCGGCGGCTGCTGCACCGCCCCGACGACGACCACCAACCCCGCAACCACAACGACCACAGCCGCCCCGACGACAACCACCAACCCCGCAACCACAACGACCACAGCCGCCCCGACGACAACCACCAACCCCGCAACCACAACGACCACCGCCGCAACCACAACGACAGCCGGGGGCCCGACGACAACCACCAACCCCGCAACCACAACGACCGCCGCCGCCCCGACGACAACCACCAACCCCGCAACCACAACGACCACAGCCGGGGGCCCAACGACAACCACCAACCCCGCAACCACAACGACCACCGCCGCCCCGACGACAACCACCAGCCCCGCAACCACAACGACCACAGCCGGGGGCCCGACGACAACCGCCAACCCCGCAACCACAACGACCACAGCCGGGGGCCCGACAACAGCACCAGATGGCTCGACGACCACAGCCGGGGGCCCGACGACAACACCAGGTGGTTCGACGACTACAGCCGGGGGCCCGACGACAACACCAGGTGGTTCGACGACCACAGCCGGGGGCCCGACGACAACACCAGGTGGTTCGACCACAACGACCACAGCCGGGGGCCCGACGACAGCACCAGACGGCTCGACCACAACGACCACCGCCGGCGGCCCGACGACAGCGCCAGATGGCTCGACCTCAACCTCCAACCCCACAACCACAACAATCACAGCCACAGACGGCACGACAACCTCGGGGAAGAATCCATACTACTACTATGCGAGGCCATTTCGCCGACTTCGCTTTGCTTCAAGCTTCTAAGGTTCAGTCTTGAGTGTCTGAGTATTATTGGAGTTCAGAATGTAGAAGACGTTGCAAGGACCACTGTGCCCACCAGGCATGTATGTAGCTGCACCCACACACACTTACATATGAGTAGTTTCCTAAATTAGGGTCCCTTTTTGGTGCTCCCCCAAAACGGACCACCATAATTTCGGAACTATCAGCAATGTAACAAAAATCTGGTCTCCGCGTAGTTGCATCAATACAGTCCAAGGCACAGGTAAGCCCTAAACTCAGAATGTTGCCTGAAGATTCGTGCGAGCCCATGGTTTTGGGAGAGTTGAGGGTTTGGGTTTAGGGTCAGGTTTTAGGGTTTAGGGCTTAGGACTTAGGGTTTAGGGTTTAGGGTTTAGGGTTCAGGGTTGTATCATAAGGGAGATACATTCACAGTCGTAGCGTCGCCGTACTCGCCGTCGTCGTCGTACTAACACCGCTACTTCCTCTACGACGACCGAGTACTACAACAACAACCGCTAATTACTGCTACTGCTACTGCCAGTGCTACTTCTACTGCTACTGCTACTCCTACTCCTAGTAGTAGTAGTAGTAGTAGTAGTAGTAGTAGTAGTAGTAGTAGTAGTAGTAGTAGTAGTAGTACTACTACTACTACTACTACTACTACTACTACTACTACTACTACTACTACTACTACTACTACTACTCCTCTCACGGCTACCACCACCACCACCTATGCACAAACTAGGTCCCAAGCACTTCTACATGTAAAGAAGGAGAAGGGGTGGGGGGCGGGGGGGGGGGGGGGTCCTTATGTGCTTAGGCATGAGGGCTGATCATGAGACATCCTCCTGTGGCGGAGTTCAGCACAACTCACGTCACACACACAGCACGCGGATTCACAAGTGATAGTTGCAGTGGTAGCGGTGGTAATAGTGTTAGAAGTGGTGGTGGTAGAAGTGGTGTAGACTATGAGCGCCTCAGCTCTAGTTAGTATGGTAAGGCTGCGTCCTTCCTTGTGGGGCACATTCGGCCCTAGTAGGCCGCCTGCGCACCCGTGAAGGCACTACCACAAAGAACACCATTGTGCGAGCTGGCGCCGTTGTCCGCACTGCTTTCATCACAACCCCGCCCCCCGGTTTAGGGAATGTAGTGAATGTAGGGTTTATTTAGCGTTTAGAGTTTAGGGTTTAGGGTTTAGGGTTCATGGTTTAGGGTTTAGATTTAGGGTTTAGGGTCCCTAAACCCCCAAACCCTGAACCCTGATTCCTAAACCCTAAATCCTGAGCCCGACGAGTTTCCATCACCCTAAAGGCCCAAGTAATTCATGTTTATTTTCATTGGACCCGCAAAAGTCACTACGCAAAGTAGGAAGTGCTTTAAACCCCAAGCCCTAAACCCTAAACCCTAAACCCAAGTTGACCTCAGACTCTGCGGTAAGCTAAGGAATCTACCTTAACACGCCTGAACCCTAAACCCTAACCCTTGATGGAGCGCCCGCCCTACTGGGCAGTCCCCGACAAGCCCCAGAAGCCTCAATGTCAAAAGTCTCTCCCCCCCCCAAAAAAAATAATAAAAGATAAAAAACAGACTGCCAACATCATCTTCAGCTAACAACCCCACGGCCTTTGTTTGTCCATGTCGCACACAACCCAACCTAATGAGCTCATACGGAACCTACAACAGGGCTCTGGGTTGCGAAGGTAAAACCCAACCCTACTCGATTCCCAGTCCCAAATACCCCAAACGCTAGGGTTTAGGGTTTAGGGTTTAGGGTTTAGGGTTTAGGGTGTAGACCCTGCACCCTGAACCCTATGAACCCTGCATCCGGGCACCCGCGACCCTCAACACTAAACCCTAAAACCCGGGCCTAAACTATAAACCCCCTAAACCCCTAAACCCTAAACCCCTAAACCCCTAAACCCCTAAACCCCTAAACCCCTAAACCCCTAAACCCCTAAACCCCTGCACCCTAAACCCCTAGACCCCTAAACCCCTAAACCCCTAGACCCTAGACCCCTAAACCCCTAAACCCCTAGACCCCTAATCCCCTAATCCCCTAAACCCCTAGACCCCGAGACCCCTAAATCCCTAAATCCCTAAACCCCTAAACTACACTCTAAAGCTCATCATAAATCAAGGCCTGAGACCCGTGTGGATGTTTGAGGCTTCTGAGAGTTTTGAAGTTTTGTTTAGGGTTTCGGGTTTCGTTTTTTTTTGTTTTTGTTGTGGGGGGGGGGGGGGGGTAGGTGCTGGATTTCGAACACCATGTCAGGGTTGAGTGGTTAGGGCTTGAGGGCCTTATGAACTTTAGGCAAATAGGGCTGTAGCGTTCAGAGTTTACGGTTTGGGGTCTCCAGACCTCATCATGCTACTTGCCAGCTGATGCATGATGCTGGTGGAACGATGGAAGACTACCAACTCTTACTCCCAAGCCTAAACCCTAAACCCTAAACCCTAAACCCTAAACCCTGAACCCTAAACCCTAAACCCTAAACCCTGAACCCTAAGGTCGCTTCAAGGTTCCTAGCTTTGATTGGGGGTTTATGCGTTTGATGGTTTACGCAGGTCTGTAGGATCGGTTTAGGGTTTAGGGTTTAGGGTCGAGTGTCTAGGGTCTAGGGTCTAGGGTCTAGGGTCTAGGGTTGGGATGTTCCTCCCTTAGCAGTCCTTATTAGGGATTATCGTACTCTTTATAATAATCCCTATTTAAGGACCGTTAGGATAGTGGGAACATACCAAGATCTAGGTTTTGCGGAGTATGGAACCCCTGGACTGAGTAAAGCCTGTAAAAACCTGCATTCCACCGTTTGCCTTTCTAGCTTCTGAACTCTATCGGGAGGTTTTAGGGTTTAGGGTTTAGGGTACTGTACCTCGTACCCGAGCTCCCTACGACCCCTCAAAAGGATTATACATGGTACACAACTCACGAATCCCCCGTTCGGGGGAACTACCTTGAGAAACGCCCGCAGCCCTTGCCACCCTAGACAAACCCTAAACCCTAAACCTTTCCCCTAAACCTCAAACCCTAAAGCCCCCTGAGTCCTATTATGGAGGTGCAAGTGGCAGCCGCAATATACTTGGAAGCTCACGCCTACGTGCTCAGGCTGTACCAAAGGCCGCACGCCTTCAATTTGTCATGAGGTGCACGTTTAGGGTTTCGGGTTTTGACACCTTATCCCTAAACCCAAAGCCCTAAGCCCTAAACCCTAAAACCCTAAACCCTAAACCCCAGGTTTTCAGGGTTTGCAGGGCCTGGCTTGTGGGGCGTTTAATGCTTGGCACTCAAGGGGCTCAAATCGGTTCAGTCAACCGCCAACGCCCTTTGCCACAAAAGGTGTGGGGCGAACCGGGGAGTTTAGGGTTTAGGGTTTAGGGTTTAGGGTTTAGGGTTTAGGGTTTAGGGTTTCGGTGCTGGGTTCAGGGTTCAGGGTTTAGACTCACTCCATCAGACCAAAACCCTATGGGTTCATGTATCTAAATCGCAACATCTGGGCCTTCAAGTACCTCTTCTATAGAAACAGTTTGGATGAAACAGGGTTGATATTTCTGTTATTGGTGAATGTCTTTAGGGTTCCTTATTCGTATTGGTGAGTGTATATTGGGTGCCATTTTGGGGCCACTAGTAGTGTAAACCCTACAAGGAGGGCCCCCCTCAACTATAACCTAAGTTAAGAGCCTCTACGACCCTTTTTTTGGGTTTGGGTTCACTTACAAACCTAAACCCTAAACCCTAAACCCTAAACCCTAAACCCTAAACCCTAAACCCTAAACCCTAAACCCTAAACCCTAAACCCTAGACCCTAAGCTAAGGTGAAACGTGGCCTGCCTGCAAGTTGGCTTTGGGGCACTTCGGTCTCCGCAGCTGCGCCATGCTGGCGCCCGAAGAACTCGAGATCCTCCCTCAATCCCTTAGGGTTTAGGGTTTAGGGTTTAGGGTTTAGGGTTTAGGGTTTAGGGTTTAGGGTTTAGGGTTTAGGGTTTAGGGTTTAGGGTTTAGGGTTTAGGGTGCCCTAAGTTGGGTTTTAAGGTTCAGGGTGTAGCCGTGAAAGATGAGCTTCTTGGCAGCCCAGTGGTACCCTCCTAAACCCTAAACCCTAAACCCTAAACCCTAAACCCTAAACCCTAAACCCTAAACCCTAAACCCTAAACCCTAAACCCTAAACCCTAAACCCTAAACCCTAAACCCTAACCCTAAACCCTAAACCCTAAACGCTCTGGGTTCCCTTGTAAAGTAACCAAACAAAAAAAGGGTGCCCTTATTATGATATGGTTGCTGGGCTACTAAGATTTGCTTAAGAACCCCAAAAACGGAAAATGTTCATCCTCAGAAGAGTAATCTGGAGATTATTATTTGTTTCTTTTAATTCTTTGGGTGTTCTTAAACAAACAGTAGAATCTAAACTGCAAACCCTATGCATGCTCTTGACTCTGCAAACCAAGAAGCCCTACAAGCCCTAAACCCTAAACCCTAAACCCGATGTTCATGAAGGCTGGAGGCCTGGGCTTATGCCATGCCACATCACTTGTTTTTTTTCGAGCGGCGGGCTTCGTAAACCGGGTTTACGGTTTAGGGATCAGGCTCATCCTTCAACCCTCAACCCTGAACCCTAAACCTGATCCTTGTAAGCTCTAAAGCCTCAACCCTCAACCTCGAAGCCTGAACGCCTCAAATCCTAAACCCTCGACCCTCAACCCTAAACCTTGGTAAACCCTAAACCCTGAACCCTGAGCCTTGGTAAACCCTAGATTCTTCCTAAGCCGAGCTCCCAAGTGTCCATGTACCTCTTTTTTGTATACTTGGGCCCCAAAGTCACTACATTCGGTTTAGGGTTTAGGGTTTAGAGTTTAGGGTTGAGGGTTTAGGGTTTAGGGTTTAGCGTTTAGGGTGTAGGGTTTATAAAGTGTCCAAACGAAACAGGGTGCCCTTATCATCATATGGTTACTGGGCACCCTATGTAGGTACATGGCCCCTCAGCCGAACTCCCCCGACATGCATTGGCCAGAGAACCCAAAACCCTGCTTCCGGGCCGGCCCAAAAAGTTTCGGGTTTAGGTTTGAGGGTTTAGGGTTTAGGGTTTAGGGTTTAGAGTTTAGGGTTGAGGGGAGCGTCTGTTGAAATGCATTTGGCAGCAGGGGTGCGGCGTCCCATCGGCGTCCCTGAGCTCCCAGTAACCCTAAGCCCGGCCGAAACCGAAACCCCAAAGCCTAGACCCCAAACCCTAAACCCTAAACCCTAAACCCTAAACCCTAAACCCTAAACCCTAAACCCTAAACCCTAAATCTTAAACCCTAAACCCTAAACCCTAAACCCAAACTGCGTCCAGGTCTGAAGAAGCAGACACCTGAGCTTGGGACGCACCCGTGGACAAAGCCTCGATGGCCTGTTTCAAGCCAACACTTCTCAAGGGTTTAGGGTTTAGGGTTTAGGGCTTAGGGTTGAGGGTTTGGGGTTTAGGGCTAGGGCTTTGTGGCTAGGGTTGAGGGTGTTTTGTTTCCAGGGTGGTTTATATATGTCCAGTCCCCTTGAGACAAAGTGTGGGTGATTTAGAGTTTGTTTCTCGTGAAAGGATCAGGTTGACTTTTTGCCCCTCGCTTGGAGGTTTAGGGTTTACATTAACGAATTATCACTGTACTGATAACTGTCCTTATACGCGCCCAAAGTCCAATAACGTGGTTATGAGTACAGTTATAGTCGGTTAGTAAGTACCATGAACCGCAGGCTTTCGGCGTTCATTTGAGACTGCTCGGATTTAGGGTTTACGGTTTAGGGTTCAGGGCTTAGGGTGTAGGGCTTGGGGTTTAGGCTTCAGGGCTTGGGGTTTAGGGCTTTGGGCTTGGGGCTCAGGACACTTAGCCCCAACATGCCCAAGAGTTCGTTTAATGGGCTAAGCCCTATAAGCCCAGCCCTGTTATCAAGCTAGATCCTCAATCTCCAAATGTATGTCTTGGCATGACAATCTAAGGGTAGCTGCGTGGTCCCTCCCTAAACCCTAAACCCTAAACCCTAAACCCTAAACCCTTACCCCAAACCCTGTCCTTAATTAAGAGCCCCTACTAGGGGCCCTGGCTAACTGCCCTGTGAGATACTAGGCGCCCCAAGAACCCTTCAAGGTTTAGGGTTTCGGGCTTGGGGTTTAGTGTTTGGGGTTTAGGGAACCTTCCAGGTGCAGCTTCATGTCCGACTGTCCGACAGTGGTGCGAAAGTGATTGCATTGAGCGGATGAACAGGGGAGCTCTTTATGCAGAAGGCGTGATTGAAAATTGCATCTAAGAAATATTCAACATACCCCTTGGGCATACCCTTAAAAGGAATTCCCGTGTATGGTACAATCCTTCCTTTCTCCTTTCAAAGGTTAAGGGGTATGGGTTTGAGTATGTTGAATTGTTCTTAGAGTGCAGGTCTAGGTTCCCTAAACCCTAAACCCTAAACCCTAAACCCTAAACCAATGAGTCTCAGGGCAAGTGGGTTTTGCAGTGAGCTAGTGCCCTGACATCCGGGGCCCCGGCCAATCAACGCCAGAACTTCTTCCCTTCTCAAACTGTCCTAGGGTTTAGGGTTTAGGGTTTAGGGTTTAGGGTTTGGGGTTTAGGGTTTAGGGTTTAGGGTTCCCAGCGATGCCCGCAGCGAGTGTCATCTTTGCGCAGAACCGGTCTTCTTTGTGCATCCGAAAATGCTTGGGGTTGAAGATGACTTCCCTTATATATGTTCCGTGTCTTGGCTTTTAGCTGACCCTGAAGGGTCTATGTACCTCATTATAATATACTTGGGCCCCAAAGTCCCTATGTAAGAAGTGCTTTAAGGTCCAAGTATTCCCTATTTAGGTATACGGACCCGTAGGGTAACCTACAGCTCCAGTTGACCAAGAATAGGGTTCTTCTTCGGGATCATCACGAAGCCTCACTGCTTTAGAGACCCTAAACCACGAACCCTAAACCCTAAACCCTAATCCCTAAACCCTAGATTCAGGCCGCCTTGGCCTTGGCCCATTTCAAGTGCTCTCACCTGTCATCCACGAGGCCCTTCATGTCCTGCTGCGGGATGTCGTGTTGCCTAGGGTTTAGGGTTTAAGGTTTAGGGTTGAGGGTAGAACTTGTTGAGGATGCGCCTGGTGGCAATGGCAGCTACTTTCTTACTATCCCGTCGTCCTACGTACGAACCGCAGCACCCAACACCAAGCGGCTCTCCGAAGAGAGCCATCGGTGGCGCTAAGCGCCGCTGATGCTTTTTTGAGTTTACAGTCATCACTGCCAACATCGCGAAAGTTTGATGTGGGCCCTTAATAGCCCAGGGGCCCAGTCGTGCTTGTATCAAGCTGCGGCTGTGCCGCACGGCTGTGCCGTCTTGATAGCATGTGCCATCCTATAGGGGACCAGATGAACCCTAAAAGGGTTTGTGGTTCACATACCTTAGTAGGAATTATAGTCGGGACAGCGGTTCATTTGATCCCCAGGGATATCCCCCCTTCATAACGATGACTAGGGATGCGGCGAGGAGCAAAATGCACGCACTCCCGCATGACGCAGTGCAGCAATTGCAAGGCCCTGCGGCCCTCCAGTTCCAGATTTAGGCTAAGCTAACGTCCTGAAGTTTAAGGCTTAAGGCTTCCTTCCTGCAGTCAAGTTCCGAGGAACAACACGCGCGAATCCCCGTTCGTGGTCGTCTTCGGCCGATGTGAGATAGAGGACGCAGTGAGCTCATGTAGCTGGGGTTTAGGGTTTGGGTTTCAGGGTTTAGGGTTGCTTAAAACGCGGCATGGTGCATACCTGTTTCTCGGCTTCAACAGGAGCCATTCGTGGAGTTTAGGCTTTGTAAGCCCAGACCCAGAGTGGGCCCTTGTTCCCTTTCTTAGGGTTTAGGTTTCCTCATAAGCCCCTGTAAAGCAACAAGGGCACCCTTTGATTTGCGAAACCCTAAACCCTAAACCCTAAACCCTAAACCCTAAACCCTAAACCCTAAACCCCTAAACCCCTAAAACCCCTAAACCCCTAAAGCCTCGGGCTGATAGCCGTGCTTCCTAGGACACTTGGAGGTTCATGGGACTTCTTAGTCAGCTATGACTCTACTTATAATATCTGTTATCATAGCCATATTAGGACGCTTAAGGGGCTTACAAGTAGGTTATAAGTACACTCAGATTTGGTTAATAAGTACCCTAAACCCTAAACCCTAAACCCTAAACCCTAAACCCTAAACCCTAAACCCTAAACCCTAAACCCTGAACCCTGAACCCTAAACCCTAAACCCTGTTGGTTAACAAATACCACGAACCTCCAAGTATGGGGCTCAGGAGTTGGGATGTCGGAGCCTCTCCGGGGGAGTTTTCTTAGCCGCTTCGGGAGCCTTCCTGAGTTGGGGCTGCTTAGGGTTTAGGGTTTAGGGTTTAGGGTTTAGGGTTTAGGGTTTAGGGTTAGAATTTTCAAAGCCTCCGCAGAAAGAGACTATCTGTGGCTTTGCCTGCCTGTTTATGTTTTTAAACACCAAACGAACCCTAAAATTGGGGTCATATACCCTGTCCGGGCCTCCAGCAAGCCCAAAAACTTCGCGAAGTCCCGTGCATGAATGCCCGTAGGGTTTAGGGTTTAGGGTTTAGGGTTTAGGGGTTTAGGGTTTAGGGTTTAGGGTTTAGGGTTTAGGGTTTAGGGTTTAGGGCCAGGGTTTAGGGTTTAGGGTTTAGGGTTTAGGGTTTAGGGTTTAGGGTTTAGGGTTTAGGGTTTCGGGTTTAGGGTTTAGGGTTTAGGGTTTAGGGTTTAGGGTTTAGGGTAGGGTCCATTCTGATCACCCCCCCCCCCCCCCCCCACGGAGTTGGAAGACTGGCCTGGGGGCCAAAGCATGAACTTGAGATCACCCTAAACCCTAAACCCTAAACCCTAAACCCTAAGAGGCCACTGCACAAATCTCGGAGTTTCATGGGCCCTTTTCAAAGGCAAGCCCAGGGGCTATATAGGGTTAAGGGTTCAGGGTTTAGGGTTTGGGGTTTAGGGTTAGGGGTTTAGGGTTAAGGGTTCAGGGTTTAGGGTTTGGGGCTTGGGGTTTAGGGTAGTTTCATGAGCCCTTAATATGGTCCCCAACCTCCATTGAAGGGTTCTGATGTAAGGGCCCTTATTTGTTGTAGGGTATCGAAGGGGT
>CAJNDS010002745.1:80000-100000 GCA_905221605.1 Symbiodinium natans | reverse complement strand
TTAGAAGGATTTTAAGAAGAAATCGATGCTTTTCGGTCAGCCACGAAGATCAGGATTTCTGAGCCTGGAGCCGGTTCAAGAGATCGGCAAAATGAAGCTGGGCTGCCCCACATTGGGCTCGGTCTGGATTGCTGTCAGTAAGTAGCCAAAGAGTGAAAAGAGGAGTACTCTCGGAAGCACATTTGGGAAATTCTCCCGGAAAAGTTTCCACTATTACCACCCGTTTTTTGATTACGACCCCCCTCAAAATGGGGTTTAGGGTTCGGGGCAGCCTAACATAATGGAAACTGTTCATGAAACAAACTTTTGGGCAAAAATCCCGGCCGGAAAAGTTGCCACTATTGACACCCGTATTATAAAGGTGACCTTAAAATTAGAGTTTAGGGTTTAGGGTTTAGGGTTTAGGGTTTAGGGTTTAGGGTTTAGGGTTTAGGGTGTAGCTAATTTGGCGCATATGTTTATCTCAGTTTTGCTTCTGGGGCAGGGAGTCAATACCCCAAAGACTGGTGCAGAGTGTCCCTGCCCGTAAGGGCCACTGAACCTCATTTGTATATACTTAGGCCCCAATGTCCCTAAACCCTAAACCCTAGACCCTAAACCCTAAACCCTAAACCCTAAACCCTAAACCCTAAACCCTAAACCCAGGTATTCCCTAATTAGGTACATGGATTCTCAGGGTGCCCACCTCGACGGGCCCACCCCAGAGACATGTCGCGCGAGAATCCCACGCAACACGCCGGGAGTTCCCAATTCCCAGACAGTGGTTTAGGGTTTAGGGTTTAGGGTTTAGGGTTTGGGGTTTGAGGTCCAGGGTTTAGGGTTTAGGGTTTAGGGTTTAGGGTTCCGCAACGAATCCCACGAAAAAATCGAGCAGGGAATCCACCTAACCCCACGAAGTACCCCAAGCCCTGAACCCTTCGTAATAGCTTGTTTGTCAGAATACGGCCTCTTTAATGTGTAGGACATTCCTGTTTGTGAGAATACGGCCTCTTTAATGTGTAGGACATTCCTGTTTGTCAGAATACGGCCTCTTTAATGTGTAGGACATTCCATTTGGGCCAGAACATCTCCCAGCCTTGCTTCTTCAGGGTTTAGGGAGCTTAAGGTGTAGGGTTTAGGGTTTACGGTTTAGGGTTTAGGGTTTAGGGTCAACAGAGTTCTTGGGCCCGCTATGGTGTTTGGGAAGGATGCGTTTGGAGCGTGGGGTTCAGCAGGGTTTAGGGTTTAGGTTTTAGGGTTTAGGGTGCGGACGACGAACGGAAAGGAGTGCAAACCTCCGAACCCTGAACCCCAAACCTCGAAGCCCTAAATCGGGGGGGAGGGTTTTGGGTTTGGGGTCCCCAAACCCTCCGGAAGCACCCTAATTAAACCCCAAACCCTAAACCCTAAACCCTAAACCCTAAACCCTAAACCCTAAACCCTAAACCCTAAACCCTAAACCCTAAACCCTAAACCCTGAGCCCTACACTAAAGCCCCTAAAACCCTAAACCCTGAAACCACCGAAACTCTTACATCCTTAGCCCCAAGCCCTCTGAAGTCCTAGGCCCGAACTCCCAGATCCTAAGGCCTAAGCCCTAAACCCTAAACCCTAAATCCCAAACCCCAAGCCCTAAACCCTAAACCCTAAACCCCAAGCCCTAAACCCTAAACCCTAAACCCTGAACCCTAACGCCCAAACCCGAAAAGCTGAAGGACATCGTCCTCGTTGCGGAAGGCCAGCGCTTTGAGGCCGATCGAAGCTCGGCGGCATCGCTGAGCCTGCGCAGGTTGAGGGTTTAGGGTTTAGGGCGATTTGGTACCCTAAACCCTAAACTCTAAACCCTAAACCCTAAACCCTAAACCCTAAACCCCTAAACCCCTAAACCCCTAAACCCCTAAATCCCTAAACCCCTAAACCCTAAACCCTAAACCTTAAACCCTAAGTGCCTTCAGGGTTCAGGCTCTTAAGAGTGGTTCTTTGTAGGAATGCTGTAGGGTTTAGGGTCTCGGGGCACAATCCCTTCAAAGGTTTTTTTGGGCGGAATTAAGGTACGTATTCCCTACTATAAACAGCTTGAAACCCTAAACCCTAACCCCCCAAAAGAGACCTACTGAGAGGTCGAAACCCTGCCCCTGAAAGCATGCCGCAGTGGTCACCTTCCTTGCATCGCGTCGGAGCAACCGCATGACAACTGGGCAACCTCAGCATTCGCCCACAACATCTAGGCCCCAGTCTGCTCGCTTTGCCAACTGGCGACCGTGGCATCATGGGATCCGAACAAGTATGCCCCAAAGTTAATCACAGCTTGCTGCGCTCTGCGACGCGTTGTTTCCAAGCCTTTATCGGTGTTGGCCCATCGATGCCAGAGGATGCGTTCGTCGCTTGCATGAACGGCTTGGAATCGGCGGCTTTCCCGTTTGGAATGGCGAAGCTTTCCGTGGAGCATGCCCTAAACCCTAAACCCCAAACCCTAAATCCTAAACCTCAGACCTAAACCCTAAACCCTTCTCGTTTTGTTCAACACCCATACCGTAGTTTGAACATGGCTTACCGCAGAGCCTCGCTGCTTGTAGAACTGTTTCAAGGGCTTTGGGTTTAAGGGTTTACGGCTTAGCGGTGAAGCAGATCACAAGTCTGAACAATAACAATCTTTTGTGAGCCGGCAGGCTGGCAGTCAATGCACAAAAGCCAACAGCACATGGGCTTCTGCTTTGCGTGGGGTGTGCGCTCGCCTCTCCGTCAAGAACTTGGCATATGTTGAGTCAGATCACAAGTCTGAACCATCTGCCATGAGCCCGCTGGCCGACAGTCTGACACCACCCAGATTAGTGCCACTAGCAGTGACTCATGGCTGCTGTTCTTGTTGTTGAAGCACGTGTGAGTCACATTGATGCGTCCCACTCACAGCAACCTTTAGCAACGGCGAAAGATTGGTGCGCTATGAGGATTTCAGTAGCCCAAAGCGAACAGCTCAAACAATCTGAATGCTTCCTGAAGCTAGACTCAAAGTCCTGGAATTCTGAAAAAGCTTGTTAAAGGCACCACCGTGCTGTTCACGCGCGCCGCGCACATGCCGACCACGTCGGTATTTTCGGTGTTTGGTGGACATTTCAACTGAAAATGTCGCGCCTGTCGTGTTTTTCGAGGGGTGGTGGCGGCGCGGGCGTGGAGGCATCGAATGCATCGGTATTTACGGTGTTTCCGGGACTTTGCAGTCGAAAACGTCGCGCCTGCCGTTGTTTTATACCAGAGCCTGCGTGTCCGCCCGATGATAACGTCCATGTCACCAGAGCATGCATGTCCGCGCCATGATAACGTCCGTGTTACCAGAGCATGCATGTCCGCACGATGATAACGTCCGTGTTACCAGAGCATGCATGTCCGCACGATGATAACGTCCGTGTTTCCAGAGCATGCATGTCCGCACGATGATAACGTCCGTGTCACCAGAGCATGCATGTCCGCACGATGATAACGTCCGTGTTTCCGGAGCACGCATGTCCGCACGATGATAACGTCCGTGTTACCAGAGCATGCATGTCCGCACGAAAGATGATCGACAGTGCTGTCTTCTTGGCCACACAACGTCTTCGACGGAATCCTGGCTACTGGACCGTGCTGAAAGCGTTGGCTCTGGACAGAAAGGACCGTGTGCATGAGCTAGGCCATGGGCCACAAGACTTTCTCAGCCCTGCAAAGGACAAGGACTGGCTCAAACTGTAAGTACGTCGCATGCAAAGAATGAGCGCAGCAGCTTGCTCCGCAAAGCTGTACTTAACCGCCTGCATGTCTCCGAAACCCAAGCCGCAGCGTGTTTCTAGCCAACAATCTGATGGTTTCCGTGCATCGACCGTCCTGACTTATCAAAGTCACAAAGCCTCAAAGTACTGCGCCTGCCGTGTAGAACTAATGTCTCTCCTGCTTCATGCTTGCTCCGGCGCGCGTGAACAGCACGGTGGAGCGTTTGGATTGTTAAATCCTAAAGCACTTAAATGCCAGGCTCTTTCTTCCGGAGCTCACCCCAAGGCCTTTAACCTTAAACCCCAAACCCTAAACCCTAATCACAACCCTAAGCCCTAAACCCCAAACCCCAAATCCTAGTTAGTGGCCCTCATCACTCAGGGTTGGTGCTGGCAGCCCGCTCCAGCTACTTCGCTGGGATGCTGTCCTTCCGCAGCTCGGATGGAGCGTTGCTTACTGGTTCTTCGTAAGGAATTAGGTGTAGGGTTGTTTGGGGTTTGCGGGCAATACTTCCCTTAAACTTACTGGTTCTTAGCAAGAAATGATTGAGTTAGGCAATTCTAAACCCTAAACCCTAAACCCTAAACCCTCCAATATATACACCCTTGAAGGGGCCATATATCGGGCAGAGCTCATTCCCTCATTCCCTACGTAGGACCGATACTTGAAAGCCAAATAAGGGCACCCTTTCTCATTCCCAGGTTACTCTTGGGGCTAGTTCAGGGCTTCAGGCTTTAGGGACATTTTTCTTCGCGCCTTTTGCAAAAGGCAACTAGACTTTGTCGAGGTGGTGACTTTAAATTGTGAAGGGTTTAGGGTTTAGGGTTTAGGGTTTAGGGTTTAGGGTTTAGGGTTTAGGGTTTAGGGTTTAGGGTTTCGGGTGCCTAAACCCTATATGACAAGTTTAGCCTTCACAGGGCTTCAGGCTTATAAAGCCGCATCAGCACAAGTCTTCGAAACTCTGAGCGTGGAGCCACAGACCAGCTTGCAAATCCTGGAGCTTCCCTTGAAGGCATCTCCCCTCCCCCCCTAGGGCTTAGGGTTTAGGGTTCAAGGCCACACAACACCCGAAAGAAACAAAGGCTTCGACTTTAAGCCCGCAACCCTCTGAAATCTGCAACTCCTCTAAGCTCCCAAAGCCCTAAACCCAAAAACCCTAACACTCCTTCCACCCTTGAACCCTCCAAACTTTTTTGATCCACCGTGCAGTCCCTGAATCCGTACAATTCCTGAGCGTGGTCATTCCTAAATGCTAAACCGTAAACCCTACACCCTGAGCCCTAAACCCTAAGCCCAAAATGCACCCTAAACAACCTTGAACCACCCCCAACTCTACAAGCTGTAGGCCCCATTTACCGCCTTGACAGGCTCGTTGAAATCGTTCATCTGAGCAGGTTGGAGATATTTGGGGTTCGTGGCAAAGATGCTGGGCCCAAGGTGAAGAGAAGGCAGCGGCTCCTGAAAAAAACGCATGGGCTGGCTGATGCTGATCTGTGGTGGCTTCTGCGCCGCAGACAAAGCGATGGACCCAATGCACCGCATGTGCCCCTAAACCCGAAACCCTAAACCCTAAACCCTAAACCGCATGTCCTGCGGGAAGAAGCAGCGGAAGGTCACGATGCAAATCCTGCTGCGAATCCGGATGCAGGTCGCGTGGGCTAGTTTTGTTGCCGTAGAGAAGCGCAGCCAGAATGTGTCAAGGAATCTGCGACATTCTAAACCCTAAACCTTAAACCCTATACCCTACCCCCCCCCCCCACGCAAAAAAATAAAATCGAAAAACTAAACCCCAAACCCCAAACCCTGAACCTTAAACCTTAACCCCCCCCAACAAAAAACAAAAACCCAAACCCTTACCCCCCTAAACCCCCCCAAAACCTAAACCCTAAACCCCACCCCCCCCCAAAAAAAAAACAATATTATATATGTATACATATATATATATATAATAATAATAATAATAATAATAATAATAATAATAAATAATAATAATAATAATAATAATAATAATAATAATATGATAATAATAATAATAATAATCATAATAATGAATAAATAAATAACTAAATATAAATATTTATATATACATATACATATACCCTACACCCTACATAGAAACCCTAAACCCTAAACCCTAAACCCTAAACACAAAAAAAAAAAAAAAACGCGCGCCCGAGGCGAGGCGACGCAGCGCGAGGTGCCCCTGGCGGTGCCGGCGAGGGCCCTGGGGCCACTCCTGCGCCTGGGGCCTCGGGAGCCTGGGGTTTAGGGTTTAGGGTTTAGGGTTTAGGGTTTGGGGTTTAGGGTTTAGGGTTTATGGTTTAGGGTTTAGGGTTCAGGGTTCAGGGTTTAGGGTTTTGGTTTAGGGTTTATAATTTGGGTTTAGGGTTTATAATGAGGGTTTAGGGTTTATGGTTATCTTTTTTGCTGAGGGGGGTTAGGGCTTTGTGTGTTGTTCTGAAAGGGTGTGGGTGTGTTTGGGATTATGGATCTAGAGCTTGGAGGGCTTTGGGCTTGTGGCTGAGGGTCTTTAGGGTTTAGGGTTTGGGGTTTATAAGGTTTAGGGATTGGGGTTTATAAGGTTTAGGGTTTGGGGTTTAGGGTTTAGGGTTTAGACCTATTAGTCTCTTACAAGCCCTAAGCCCTAAGTCGTACACCCAACCAAAGACCTGGAAGGACCTGCACATGCTATAGACCCCTGAAACCCAAAGCCCGATATGCACCACAGAAGCCCTCCTAAACCCTAAACTTCAAGCCCTAAGCCCTAAGACCTAAACCCTAAACCCTAAACCCCACGTTAGGGGGGTAGTGACCCTACATCCCTGAAGCACCCAGGCTTCGCCTACACAGACGAGACGCCAGAACTTCGGACTTGTGAGGCTTCACTTGCCTAAACCTCCCAAGCGCCAAGGGCCTAGGGTTTTGGGGGTTTAGTGTTTAGGGTTTTTAGGGTTTGGGGTTTAGGGTTTAGGGTTAGGGCGGTTTAGGCTTAAAATATCAAGATGGTCCTTCACATAAGGCAGGGCTCATACGGCTGCTTTGGTGAGTGTACTTAGGGTTTCTTGAAATTCTTGGCGTGAGTGCCTCTATGGGGGATGCGAGTTACACAAAACCCTGCCTCACAGTCTTCTTGAAACAGCCCTAAACCTTGAACCCTAAACCCTAAACCGCTTCACGAGGGGGTTTCGGAGGTTCTGGATGGTTTAGGGACTATGTGGTGATTTCAGTGTTTCGGGTCTAGGGCTTCTCTAGACTTCCAAACCCCTGGAAAGTTCCCATAATCAGATCAGGACACCGAATCTAGTGTGGGGTGATTAGAGGGCGCAGGGTTTAGGGCTTCCCGGATTGCAGGGTTTTGGGCTTGATCTAGACAATTCAGCCATACTACCTAAAATCATATTCAGGAGCCCTTTTTTCTGGCTTCGAGAATATCTTACTAGCTGAGCGAGCACACTTTACACTTTTTGGGATACCATAATCCCCTGAAGAACTGAAAGTGTACACTTTCTTGGGCTTATGAGCTCAGACTTAGTAAGCAAGGTTAGGAAGGTGGGTTTTGCAACTAAGATAATCCCCTCCCCCTAATATTAAACCCCCCCCCTACCCCCTAATATTAAAAACCCCCAATAGACTATAATGTAGCTATCATGGGGGGGTATTTTTTTTATTAGGGGGTGGGGGGGGGGTTAGTATTAGGGGGAGGGGATTATTGTGCTAAGCCTTATGAGCCATATCAACCCTGAGCTGCCCTAAAAACCCGCACTCTGCAGAGTTTTTTGGGGAGGTTGCTAGGAAGCCCTAAGCCCTAAGCCCTAAACCCTAAACCCTAAACCCTAAACCCTTACACCACCCCGGATGCAGGAGGCCATCGAGCTCTTGGAAGTGGCCTGGACGCAACTTGCAGATGTAGGGTTTAGGGTTTAGGGTTTAGGGTTTAGGGTTTAGGGTTTAGGGTTTAGGGTCCGGAAGCGTCTCCACAAGCTAACCCTAAACCCCCCATTAGACCCCAAACCGCGCCGAAGCGGCGATGGCGGAATCCTCAGGTTGGTCTCTTGGAGCAGGACAAGAAGCGTCAGGTTTTAGGGTTTAGGGTTTCGGGTTTTAGGTTTAGGGTTTAGGGTTTCGGGTTTAGGGTTTAGGGTTTAGGGTTTAGGGTCAGTGGAGATCCTGCTAAAGTTGACGCAGAAGGAAACTCGGAAAGCAGAGAGTCAGGGAGGTGCGAATCGTATTCCGGAGATCGTGCTGCAGACTCCCAAGTCTGACAAGACGAAGTTTGAGACGAAGAGCGAGGAAGAGCTCATCAAACCCTAAGCCCTAGACCCTAAACCCTAAACCCTAAACCCTAAACTCTAAACCCTAAACCCTAAACCCTATCCCTAATCCTTTATAAGCCCTAGACCCTAGACTCTAGACCGTGGAGGAGTGGGATGTTTGGTTAAGGGGTCAGCCCCATGACCCCGAGTTTCGACCACTTCTTGCGAAAGCCAAGTCTACAGCTCCTAGAAGTGGTATCATATGGCGGTTTAGGGTTTAGCGTTTAGGGTTTAGGGTTTAGGGTTTAGGGTAGACCCCCAAGTAGTAGGATCCCCTTAGAAGAAGGACCCCAATAAGGTACCCCTAGTTATCGTGAACCCCCATATGCCTTAACCCCTAAACCCTAAACCCTATAAACCCCTGAGCCTGAGGGATTTGCTTCCGGGCTGGGACTGCGGGAAGGGAGGGCCAGAAGACGAGATTTGGGTTTCCGGTTTGGGAAGTGGGGTCGAAGTTGCAAGGGGGGCTTCGGTTTCAGGGTTTTGGATTCCTCCGGGTTTCTTTTGAGTGCCGGAAAAGAACCACCACCCCCAAGGATCGAACTCTGCTCGGCCTCTTAAAAAGGAGCGCTTTACCTTCAAAGAAGCCTGTGCCCAATAAGCCAAGTGCTCCAAAGCAACCCCTCAAGAAGGAAAGTTTTGGGTGGGTGCTTCCTGCACAGGGTGCTTTTAGGGTTTAAGGGTTTAGGGTTTAGGGTTCAGGGCTCATTTGTGGTTTTTCTGTAAGGAGCTGGATCTCCGTGAACGTCCGGCACATGGTTACTTACAGGCCCAGAGTGTTAGGGTTGCCCAACGTTGTAATCCATTGACTTTCAGAACCCCAGGCCCTAAACACGAGAGACCACCCTAAACCCTAAACCCTAAACCCTAAACCCTAAACCCTAATACCATAAACCCTAGGCCTTAGACCTTGAAACCTGAAACCTAAGGCCCGAAACCTGACTGGGCCCCAAGTACCATACATCCTACTCAAGCCGCCCCAACCCTAAAACCTAAACCCTAAACTCCCTAAACCCTGAAACCCTAAACCCTAAACTCCCTAAACCCTGAAACCCTAAACCCTAAACTCCCTAAACCCTTAAAACCCCAAACCCTTTTTGCACACCTGAGGCTGCCTCACAGCTGGGCTTCGCTGGCCTGCAACGGCATCCAGCTCGCATTGGCGCGTTTCGGGATTCAGGGTAAGTCAAGCCATGCAGCCCTAAACCCCAAGTCCTAACCCTAAACTCTAAATCCTAAACCCTAAACCCCAAATCCTAAACCCTAAACCCTAAATCCTAAGCTCTAAACCCCAAACCACATATAGGGTTCAGCTTTGGGGGGTTCAGGGCATTCAGGGCCATGTTCCATGATGGTAACTTTGGTTCCCGCATGATCCCATGGAATCTTGGCGCACGACGATTATTTTTCGTTAAGATTAAGCAGGACACCCACTGCAAGCAAGGGAGCCGCTTTGACATTTTCAAGTTCTTAGGGTTTAGGGTTTTGGGTTTAGGGTTTAGGGTTGAGGGGGCACTGCCCCTGTGATCACTGGAGGGGTTGATCCCTTAAAACCCAAGCCATGCCTTACATTGGTTGGTGGTCTCTTTAAGTAGGGTTTAGGGTTGAGGGTTTAGGGCTTAGGATTTAGGGTTTAGGATTTAGGGGTTCTTATTAGGGTATCTAGGGACCATATGAAGGTACAAGGGCAACTGATACCTGTAATCAGCTTTCCTGTGCTTCCGAGCAAACTTCCATCTACAGCCCCCTAAACCCTTCAGACTCAACTCTCAGCCCCTGTTTGCCTCTAGCACCCCAAGCCATCAGCTGATTCTATGAACAAACCCTCAACTGTCCTGCTGTGGGCGCCCTATAACATTCAAGTTGCCATGGGATATACTTAGGGTTTAGGATTTAGGGTTTAGGGTTTAGGGTTTAGGATTCAGGGTGTTGTCTAGGGTTATACAGGCAGGGTCTTGTATAGGGTGATATAGGGATTAGGGCCTCGGGAACTTGAGAACATTTATGCCGAACCAACCCCCAGTGAACGCATCCTAGGACAGGAGAAGTATCCTAAGGATGCATGTGCCTGGGTATTGTATACTTGGGCCGCGAAGTCCCTCTGTAGGATATACTTCAAGGCCGAAAAATTCCCTACTTAGGTACATGGACCCTCAGGGTATGCTTTTGGTACGTGGACCCTTATTTTCATTTTATTATTATTTTTTTTTTTTTTTGGGGGGGGGGTGGTGGGGGCTTTTTGTTTTTCTTTTCTCCCGATGCCTTTGACGCAGGCATTGTGGCGACTACCTTCGCCTCCCGGCGCGAGTTCAAGTTCTCGTGAACCTCAACGTACCCCCAAACCCTTGAAGCCTTAACCCTTAAACCCTAACGAAGCCCCTTAAACCTTCGACCCTAAACCCAAAAGACTCTCCGAACTTCCGTAAACCCTAAACCCATCCCTCACACGCTCTAAGCCCCAAGCTTCGTCCTTTCACACACACACACATACACACAGACAGACCCCCACACCAAATGGCGGCTGAGCCGTGGTTTTGAGGGCTTTGCTGGGTGTCTTTGGGGTTTAGGGTTCAGTTTTCCGAAGCCACAGATTTCTGTCATTCAGTCGGGTTTCGGGGGTAGGGTTTGAGGGTGTAGAGTCTGGCTGTTGAAGGGATTGCCCGAAATTGAAAGAAGGGCGCAACTGGATGGGCGCTGTCTGTGGTTGGTATATACCAGAACATGAGGTCTTGAACGCTCTTTTCAGAGGGGTTAAAGGTATGGACCCCTGTTATGGGGCCCATGCTTTAGAAGAATTCAGGAACCCGTAAAGGTGTGTGTATATATATATATATAGCTATATAACTACAAGTATGTAACGAATTTTAAGGATCCCCTTCCCCCCAAATTCAGGGCCCATGTTATCTGCTTATGTAGACTAGGCCGCATGTCCGTTCTGGGGACAATCATTCGAGATCCTCGTATGAAACAGCACCCCCATCCCTCCCCCGCAAAAGGACCCTCCACACACATATATTTTCATGTGTTTTTTTTTTTTTGTTTCTCTCTCTCTCTCTCTCTCTCTCTCTCTCTCTTTCTCTCATAATTCTCTCATAATGTCCATACTTGGATACATGTACATTTAGACAATTCCAAAAGCAGGCCCAACGTGAGGGGATCGAGGCACTGCAGAGTAGGCTAACCAACTCATATAGTGCCAGCCGTTTCTTGCGGCGGTGGTTCTAGCTACCCTTCACCTCAGGTATCTATGCCTTTCTATTCGTGGTACAACAATGTGGAAAAGGTCCGTCCACACTATATATATATATATATATATATATCATTTACATCCATACATACATACATATTCGTACATATATGTATGTATGTATATATGTCTGTCTGTATGTATGTATGTATGTATGTATGCATGCCCCTCCTCCCCCCCCCCCCCCCCCCATACCCTAAACCGAATGTGCACATGTTTCCACGGCAAGGGGACAAGTGGCTGACTTTGGACAACGTTGTGCAGCTCCTCCGTGTGGCAGAGCAGCACGGCCTCTTGGCCTCGAAGACCCTTTAGGCTTTAGGGTTAGGCCCCTAAGCCATATGCCTGCAACCTGCTTTCTCTGATATTTTGTAAAAAAACCCAACAGGCCAGAGCCAGTGAGGCAAAACTGGGTCGTTTTCAAGTTGAACTTACCTCTACTCGTAGCTAGGATCGCATCTAGACTTGCCGCATACTCCAGGGTTTAGGCTTTAGGGACTGTACCCTACGGTTTGAGGTTCTGGCCCGGATCTCTATATAAAATGATCCATGTTCGTTTTTAGGGGCTTCCCTTTTTGCAGGTTCCTTCAATAGCGATGAGTTTTTGGGGGTATAGGGGCGGAGTTGCGTTAAGAGACGCTCGCATGACGAATGCATGGCAAGGGGAAACGGGGTGAGCTATGCGTGGGGCCCCGCTACAGGCTTGTCGAGTACAGAGGCGACTGAAAATGGCATCCACGCATGCGCAGCCCGGTTTAGGGTTTATAGGGTTTAGGGTATAGGGTTTAGGGTTTAGGGTTTAGGGTTTAGGGTTATCGCTGTACCGCAAGCAAGATCCTGGAGCCGGTCTATACTGACTTCGTCGATTCGCCCTCACGGCTCGGTTGGTCTCGGGCCCTCCAAACCCTGCGGTGCCTGAGGGCAGGTACGACTACTTTAGGGGCCTTAATGGTTAGAATAGGATTCTGGGGGGGGGGGGGGGGGTTGTTATAGTATGATTATGAAGGTACCATAAGGGAACACTGTTAAGAATTAATTGCGACTATCGCATTGCTGCCGTGGTGCTCGATGTCGAGCTCGCCGCACTCTTGAAGTAGGCCAGCATGCAACGGCCTTCGACGGTTCGGACTCCCATCTGGGGCAACACGCATATATATATATATATATATACATACTATATATACTATATATACTATATATACTATATATACTATATATATATATACATATAAGTAATGCATATGTATCTATAGACATATACATATATATATACTTATTTATGTATTTATCTATGCATATACATATATATATATATATATACATATAGAAGAATATAGAGTCCATTATGGGGGTTTAGTATTCGCGAACGGAAAACGTGGACCCTTTTTGATGTAGCTTCGGGTACAGGTGCCATGTGGCGGAGTGCACAAAGCCTCGAATTTCATACGGGAGGGTTTAGGGTTTCGGGTTTCGGGTTCAGGGTTTAGGGTTTAGGGTTTAGGGTTTCGGGTATGGGGGTTTACGAAAATGGGGGGGGGGGGGCCCTAAAATAGACCTAAAATAGTAGAATTCCCTCATTACAAGGGACCCCAAGAAGGCAACCCTAATTTCGGAAACCACCATATCATCCCCTTATAGGCTTTGGAAGATAGTCGAAACCCTAACCCGGAAAAACGACACCAAACCTACAAACCCTAAACCGTAAACCCTAAACCCTAAACCCTTAAGCCTAAACCCTAAACCCTAAACCCTAAACCCTAAACCCTAAACCCTAAACCCTAAACCCTAAACCCTAAACCCTAAACCCTAAACCTTAGCTTTAGGATCTCCAAAGCCTTCCCTTCGCCCAAAGAAGCCAAGAGACAAACCGAGGCGCCTCGTCCTTAAGGCCGTGTGCCGGGGAGGGGAGCAACTTCCAGCGGAGGGTTTAGGGTTTAGGGTTTAGGGTTTCGGGTTTAGGGTTTAGGGTTTAGGGTTTAGGGTTTAGGGTTTAGGGTTTATTGTCCATGGAGGTCTTTGTTGAATTCAGGGTTCAGGGTTTTAGGGCCAGGTATGCGCCAGAGCACTTGATGATCATGGTCTCATAGACCCGAGATGCACGTTCAGAACGGATGAACCCTGTCCAAGGAAGAAGGTGATGACCTGACGATGGAGATTTAAACCCCAAACCTTAAACCCTACTTCTGGGTTCAAACCTATCCATAAAACTGCCTCCATAGAAGAATCTTGCATCTTCATCCTGCGAGTCCAATCCGAGGGTTTAGGGTTTAGGGTTTAGGGCTTAGGGCTTAGGGCTTAGGGCTTGGGGCTTGGGGCTTGGGGCTTGGGGCTTGGGGCTTAGGGCTTAGGCATTGGAAAGGACTTCAAAAGATGCAGGGGAATGGCAAAACATTTAGGGCTTGGAGCGCAGCCCTTCTAAGCTGGCTGCCTTCCCCTGCTCCCCTGAACAGTTTCTCCCATGGCAAGCTCAGTAGTCCAGCAAGTAATACTACCTAGACCCATGCAGATGTGCCATGCTCCTAACAGGTGCTTCGAGGCTTAGGGCTTTGAGGGCAGCGCGTTTTCCTCTCTCGTTACTAAAGTTTAGAGCTTGGGTGTTAGGTGAGCCCGCAGCCCGCATCCCTAAATCTCTGAGGGTAGTTTCATGGGCCCTGAATATGGTCTCTAGCCTCCGTTAAAGGGCTCTGATGTATGGGCCCTTAAATTGTATAAGGTATACAAGGGGCAGATAAGGGGTACCCGTGTAAGGGCCCATACTAAGGGACCATGTAACTACCCGTAGTAAACCGTAGGCCCTCAGTCGCTTGCCCACTGACAGACCCAATGAAGCATTGACATGACTCTCCATTGTCCTAGATATCCCTACCAGTAGACCCTTCCCTAAACCCCAAACCTCAAACCTCAAACCCCAAACCCTAAACCCTAAACCCCCAAACCCCTAAACCCTAAACCCCAAACCCTAAACCCCAAACCCTAAACCCTAAACCCTTCAAAAAAACTCTCTGTCAAAAAGCCGCAGAGGGCCGAGGCGCTGGCGCTGATCGCGGCCAACTTCGACGCCGTGAAGACGACGGAACCCTGGGAGGCAGGGTTTAGGGTTTAGGGTTTAGGGTTTAGGGTTTAGGGTTTAGGGTTTAGGATTTAGGGTTTAGGGTTTAGGGTTTAGGGTTTGTCGGGTTTGTCGGGTTTAGGGTTTAGGGTTTAGGGTGTTGGGTTTTTGGGTTTTGGGTTGAGGGGGTTTCGGGCTTAGGGCTCATGCTTTTAACTGTAGAGCTTCGCCGCGCTTGTCGTGTTCAGGACATGTGTTTGCCTTCAGGTCCCTAGGGGCCCATGTAGCCATATCTTGGTAGCCCAGTGGTACCCTTACCACTTTTTTTTTTGGGTTCTGGGTTCCCCATTATAAAATACCCCTTAGGGTTTAGGGTTTAGGGTTTAGGGTTTAGGGTTTAGGGTTTAGGGTTTAGGGTTTAGGGTTTAGGGTCTTATTACATGATGGTTACTGGGTTACCAAGGTATAGTACTTGGAGGTGCATGGAACTTAGTAGCCAGTTCTAACTGTACTTCGAACCCACTTCTAAGCCCCTTAAGTGCCCTAATACAGTTATCAGTACAGTTATAAGTACAGCTGTAGTTGCTTAATAAGTACCATGAACCTCGAAGTAGGTACTGGGGCCGTATATGAATTACTAAAGGGATGCCGATCTACTAGCTTTAGGGCCCAGGGTTTAGGGTTTAGGGTTTAGGGTTTAGGGTTTAGGGTTTAGGGTTTAGGGTTTAGGGTTTAGGGTTTAGGGTTTAGGGTTTAGGGGGGGTTCGAGAGGGGTGTAATACTCTCCACTACTCTCTAAGGCCCCCTAAGCTTCCCTCAAGGCTCCCTCGGTACTGTACCTACCTTCCATGAAACCCCCTCCCTCCAGAACCCTAAACTCTAAACCCTAAATCCTAAACCCTAAACCCTAAACCCTAAACCCTAAACCCTAAACCCTAAACCCTAAACCCTAAACCCTAAGCCTTTGCAGGAACTCCTCCAATCCGGCATGAACCCCATGCTGATTCAGGACTCCGAAGATGTCCAGTAGTAAGTTAGAGTTTCGGGGTCAGGTTTGAGGGTTGAGGGTCTAGGGTTGAGGGCTGCGGGTGGGCCGGGACTCCTTATAAACTCCATGAACTATAGTGTCTTAAGTCTCTGGTTTAGGGTTTAGGCCCCCCCCCCATCTATTCCGAGGTTACTGGGCAACCCTAGTGTCCTGACTGTTCCAGGAATACTTGGGCCTTAAGGTACTTCCTATAATAATATCGGGACTCGCGGGCCCAAGCATACGATAGTGAGGTGCATGGACCCTTCGGGTAAACCCTGAACCCGAAACCCTAAAGCCTAAACCCCAAAACCCTAAACCCTAAACCCCATGGTGCTCAAAGACCGGGGGACCTCTGGAGTTACTCTGGCTTCGTGAAGTTCCTGGAGCGACGGCACTGCCAAACGCCGAATCCCCAAACCCAGAAGAAGCCCAAAGCCGAAAACCACACCCTAACTCCTAAAACCCGATGCCCTCAGAACCCTTACGTAACGCTGCACCCCGAACCCTAAAGACCCCAAACCCTAGCTGGTTCTTAGTAGGGAATGAGGGAATGAGGTACCCTGTATCAATCCCTCAAAGGGTGTATACAGGGCCCTAATGCCCTCATTCCCTACTACTAGGATGCCCAGTAGTACCCTTATTCCCTTTTTGGTGGGTTTAGGTTCCCTCATAAACTTCTTTGAGCAAAAAAGGGCGCCAATCCGAGGTTACTGGGCAGCTTCAACTACTTCTTGTTGGTTAGTAGGGCATGAGGGCATGAGGTACCCTATATCCCCCTATATATACATATATATATATATATAATCTTTCAGGGATTATATAGGGTACCTCATTCCCTCATTCCCTACTAACCGACAGTAAGACTAAGACCCTAAACCCTAGACCCTACACCCTAAACCCTAAACCCTAAACCCTAAACCCTAAACGGAACCCTTCACAAGGACCTCCTGCAGGCTGTACAGGCAGCCTCTGTAGCAGCTGGGCGCGCGAGTACCCGGTATTGACAGGCCTTTGAAGCCGTGTGCTGGCATGCGTGACATTTGGGGTTTAGGGTTTAGGGTTTAGGGTTTAGGGTTTAGGGTTTAGGGTTTAGATGCTTAAAGCCCAAAGGCTCCAGGTACTTGTGCTTGGGGTGTGCGATCCGTACACAGTCTCTTTGGTAGATATATGGTCATTTCTCAACAATAAGGTTCAATTTTGGGAAATGTCAGGGGCCACTTACAATGGCATAACTCCAAGCGGGGCCATAATTTAGAGAAGTGACCATATGTTGGCTAATCTAATGCAATGTAGTGTAATTTGATGAAATGTAGCGTATTGTATCGCTAGGGTTCAGGGTTTAGGGTTTAGGGTTTAGGGTTTGACAGCATCTCCGGTATAGGGACTTTGGGCCCCAGTACAGTATTGAGGTACCCTAAACCTGGAGCCCAACCGAACGCGAAGTGTTTGACATCCCCCCCAACTCCTCCCCTCCCCCTCCCCCCCCCCTCCCCCCCCTCCCCCTCCCCCCTCCTTCCCCCCTCCCCCTTCCCCCCCCTACTCCGAATTTATCTCTGCAGCGCTCGAAGTGTTAGGGTTTAGGGGGCTTAGGGTTTAGGGTTCAGGGTTTAGGGTTTCCGAAACCCTGAACCCCAAACCCCTGATCCGAACAATGTCGCACCATTGACCGGCAGGCGTCGAGACGACGATGCACGTAGCCATGCCAATTCGCAAGTGCTCTGAGGGTAGTTTCATGGGCCCTCAATATGGTCCCGAGCCTCCTTTAAAGAGTTCTGATGTATGGGCCCTGAACCCTAAACCCTAAACCCTAAACCCTAAACCCTAAACCCTAAACCCTAAACCCTAAACCCTAAACCCAAAGGGGACCATATTAGGGGACCATGCAACGACCCTTAGGAAGTGCAGTAGGTCCCAAACCACATTCTCAGCCTTTGTGCATGTAAGGCAAACCCTGAAACCCTACAGACCCTAACCTTAAGCCCCTAAACCCTAAACCCCTAAACCCTACACCCTGAACTCCAGCTAAGACATGTCGCTGCAAGCCTTGTCGTACCCTTAGTTGAACCCCGGGAACTCGTATCTCCATACCCCAAAGCCGAAGCCCCAAACCCTAAACCCTAAATCCTAAGCTCCTGTCCCCCTTAAAGCCTGAAGCCAAAGAAATTGCAAGCCCCAAGTCCTACATCACTCACACCGAAGGCCCGAAGCTCTCAAACCCAATCTTGAGATTAGGGTTTAGGGTTTAGGGTTTAGGGTTTAGGGTTTAGGGTTTAGGGATTCCTAAACCCCAAACACCAAGCCCTAAACCCTAAACCCTAAACTCCAACCAGCTTGGGGCCGTAAGCCACTAAAACCCCAAGCCCAAAAAACAGTTCTGGGAGGGTTTAGGGTTTAGGGTTTAGGGTTTAGGGTTTAGGGTGGGGGGCAGGCCATGGGCCTGAATGCGGTGCATGCGTGAGCAGGATCAAAATGGGTCTCTAGGGTTGGAGGGGCTTAGGGTTTAGGGTTTAGGGTAAGCCCCAAACTCAAAACCCCAAACCCGAATAGCAATCCTTCGCATTGCTTATGAAACCATTTACAATTTCATCGGCCCCTAATTATCCCCTTTATGAGCCCTATGCCGCCTATGGAAGTACAATGCTATAGGTTCCAGTTAAGGGAGATAGGGTTTATCGGGTTTGGGGGTGAAGCCATCAGTCCTACTTTCAGGTTCATGGTACTTATTGACAATTAGACCTGTACTTATAACCTACTCATAAGCCCCTGAAGTGCCCCAATATGGTTATAAGTACAGTGATAAGTACAGTTAGAATTGGTTCATAAGTATCATGAACCTCCTAGTACCACATCGCCTGAAGGCCCTACGTCCCTGAAGCCCGGAAGCCCCGATCCAGGGGGTAGGGTTTAGGGTTTAGGGCTTGGGGTGGGTTTAGGGTTTAGGGTTTAGGGTTCAGGGTTTAGGGGTTAAGGTGTGGGGTCTAGGGATATCAGGGTGGTCTTTGTTTGGTTCCCTTTTTGCTTTACGTTTCTTTTGCTCCACCCTAAACCCGAAACCCTAAATCCTAAACCTTAAACCCAAAACCACCCTAAACCTCTAAACCCCTAAACCTCTAAACCCTAGGCCCCCTTTATTTTTTCATGCGAGAAAGATTTGGCTTGAGGGCTCCTGCTTGGCAAGCCTGGCTCCGGGTTGGCCTCATGTACCCTAAACCCTAAACCCTAAAGCCAAAACCCTAAACCCGAAACCCTAAACTAAGTCCTAAAGCAGGAGGCCTAGGGTTTAGAGATTAAGGACTTAGGTTTTTAGGGTTTCCTGCTTCAACCCTAAACCCTAAACCCTAAACCCTAAACCCTAAACCCTAAACCCTAAACCCTAAACCCTAAACCCTAAACTAAATCCTAAAGCAGGAGGCCTAGGGTTTAGAGATTAGGGATTTAGGGATTAGGGACTTAGGTTTTTAGGGTTTCCTGCTTCAACCCTAAACCCTAAACCCTAAACCCTAAACCCTAAACCCTAAACCCTAAACCCTAAACCCTAAACCCTAAACCCTAAACCCTAAACCCTAAACCCTAAACCCTAAACCCTAAACCCTAAACTAAATCCTAAAGCAGGAGGCCTAGGGTTTAGAGATTAGGGATTTAGGGATTAGGGACTTAGGTTTTTAGGGTTTACTGCTTAAACCCTAAACCCTAAGGTTTAGGATTTAAGGTTTATTGGGTTCATCGGCGAGTCGGAATCCGATCAGGAGTCTACAGACTTCTGGGGAGAGTTGTAGGGAGCTGTGCCGGATTAGGGTCTAAGGGTTTAGGGTTTAGGGTTTAGAGCATGCTCCTGACACTTCCGAGATGCTTCATAAACTGACAATTCAAGGGGCATTTGCTCGGCTACGGTCTGCTTTGAAGGTCTAGGATCCTTGGAGTAGGGTTTAGGGTTTAGGGTTTAGGGTTTAGGGTTTAGGGTTTAGGGTTTAGGGTTTCGGGTTTAGGGTTTGGGGTTTAGGGTTTAGGGTCCAGGGTTTAGGGCATACAGGTTGCGCGGGGTTCCCTGCCAGTTCGTGCTGAACAGTACCGGTCCCGCCGCGGTCTTTCAGGTGATATGGCATGTCGAGGGCTTAGGGTCGAGGGTTTACAAGGAGTAAACCCTAAGCCTAAACCCTATAACCCTAAACCCTAAACCCTAAACCCTAAACCCTAAGCCTAAACCCTAAACCCTACAGGGAGGGGCCCCCTTACTATACTAACTGTAGTTGAGGGACTTCTAACCCAATTTTTGGGATCCTCATAGCCCAATTTAGGGCTCTTATAACTCTACTTATAACTAGGGGGCCCCTCCTTGTAGGGTGTGCCCCAAACTATGGCAGCCGAAATCAGCGTATATATAACTTGAGCCTTGCGGCAGCAAGTTTGGCTTGAAAGTGCCTCGCGAGACAAGTCGATCCTCTTAGCACACCGACCCGGTGATGTTGGCCCTCCGCTCGGCTTTGGCCACTTGGGCTTTAGGGGTTTGGGGTTTAGGGTTTAGGGTATAGGGTTTGGGGTTTAGGGTCCTCATTCCCTAGTAAGAACCGCCAAGTAAACCCCCAAGCCTGACTATGCCATGCAAGAAGGCCAACACTACGATTGCGAATGTGCATCGAGA
>CAJNDS010002745.1:72500-75000 GCA_905221605.1 Symbiodinium natans | reverse complement strand
GTCGGGGGTGTCGAGGCGCTAGTCGGGAGTTGCGCTGTGATGGCGATTCATCGTGGCTTCTAGGGGTGTACAGGGTTTAGGGTTTAGGGGTATAGTGGTTTATACTGGCGTGTCGTTTTTCAACGTGGTCATTAGCGGTTTATGTTTCAGGGTTTAGGCATTTCGTTGAAAGGCTTAAACCCCATTTCATGTGGAGCTCCAGAGCTCCGCACGATCAGAGAGTGGTAGGAACCCAGGACACACCAAACACTAAGCCTTAGCTCCTAATCCTAAGGCCAAACCCATCTAAACCCGAACTGCCTAAGCCCCTTACACCTTACATCCTACGAACCTTCTAACCCCCGAGCCCTGAGCCCTAAACCCTAAACCCTAAACCCTAAACCCTAAACCCTAAACCCTAAACCCTAAACCCCTAAACCCCTAAACCCCTAAACCCCTAAACCCCTAAACCCCTAAACCCTAAACCCTAAACCCTAAACCCCAAGTTCTCGGAGCTCAGGTGCCTATCAGCTCTCAGTGATGCTCCCCGGGGTGCACCGCCAGCATCGCCGTGTGGAGCTCACTGACGATGGACGAGGACCAGGGTTTGGGGTTTAGGGTTTAGGGTTTAGGGTTCAGGGTTTAGGGTTCAGGGCTTAGGGCTTAGGGCGTAGGGTTTGGGGTTCAGGGTTTAGGTTGTGCGTGTTTTTCAGGGCCTTGGGAGTGTTGTTTTGGCAGGTCTTTGAAGGAGGCTTATGCGGGTTTCGGGTGTATTGCCTTACGGTCTAGGGCTTTAGGGCCTCAAGACATTTAACGTCTCTTTGGCCTGCCTGGGCCCATGGTTCCCATCATGGCCAGCGCCCGCTTAAATTAAAAGACATGCCCTTCGTTACCTCAATCATGGCCTGTAGTCCAGATCTAACAGAAGGGTTTAGGCTTATGGGATAGTTTGTAGGCTTTAAGCTGTCATGAAGGCTAAACTGAAAATTGAACCCGAAACCCAGCGGAAATCGTCGAGAAGTAGTAGTGCAGCGACAGTGCCCTTGCACGACCCCTGATACATTTGATGTGAGAACGGTGCGCACTTAGCTTCCCAGCCCCTTTACCCTGAAGCCCGGTTGCTTGGTAGGAGTGCAAATCAGCGGCTACAGACAGGCCTGACACGACCTTGAAGCGTTTAGGGTTGAGGGTGAAGGGTTTCTGGTTTAGGGTCGGGATGCTACGCCTTATACTAACAGTCCTCAATAGGCACTCTGTAGTTGTTTGCAACTATGTTATAAGGGTTTGTCAAGGGATAACGTTGGACATATTTAGGCTTAGGCTTAACTTAGGACGCCCTAAACCCTAAACCCTAAACCCTAAACCCTAAACCCTAAACCCTAAACCCTAAACCCTAAACCCTATGAGGCTTAACTTAGGACACCCAGTAGTCCTTAGCCCCGAAACCTTGAGGCCCTAAAGCGCCAGACCCTGAGCCTCACACCCTACATCCTACATCCTCAAACCTCGAAGCCCTTCACCGTAATAGGGTTTAGGGTTTAGGGTTTAGGGTTTAGGGTTTAGGGTTTAGGGTTTAGGGTTTAGGGTTTAGGGTTTAGGGTTTAGGGTCTCAGGCGTTTCAGGATTCGGGCTCAGGCTTGAGGATTTAGGACCTTCAGCACCCCTGTACTTCTAAGAAACGAGGTGAAGATACCTTGTAAATATGCCCAAGAAGGCAGGGGTTGCATGCCCCAAACCCTAAACCCTCACCCCTCGAACCCCTCAAAAAACCCTGAAGCCCTCAACATCAAGGCCCCCCTAAGCCCAGGGAAATGGGGTTTTCAAGAGGCATGATCTTTCTGATTTTTCTTGTGGAGGTTCTGTTGTCACGCTACAGAAAGGATTGCTTGGCAGTAAAGTGTTGAGCAAACAAGTCTCAAGATCACGTGTTTCCCTCGCGCCCGCGGTTTTGAAAGCTTGCACGTCCACTCGAATGCCACCACGTACCGCAAATGAAGCGGAGGAAGAGGTTTTGGTGTTCTGAGTATCGTCCAAAGCGGGCTTCGCCATAATCCTAAACCCTAAACCCTAAACCCCAAACCCTAAACCCTAAACCCTAAACCGTACAGCTGTGGAGTTGGCCGGGAGGCGTGCTGAAACTGTGACAACGTGGCTTTAGGGTTTAAGGTTTAGGGTTTAGGGTTTAGGGTTTAGGGTTTAGGGTTTAGGGTTTAGGGTTTAGGGTTTAGGGTTTAGGGTTTAGGGTTTAGGGGGTTTAGGGTTTAGGGTTTAGGGTTTAGGGTTTAGGGTTTAGGGTTTAGGGTTTAGGGTTTAGGGTTTAGGGTTTAGGGTTTAGGGTTTAGGGTTTAGGGCCAGCTTCCAGCACCGAGCATCAAGATTTTACCGCAGACATCTGCGCAGGAACTGCAAGAGGGCTCGACTGCCAGCTTCCCTGAAACCCTAAACCCCCCAAACCTCCCGACCCCCCAAACCCCAAACCCCAAACCCTAACCCTAAACCCTAAACCCTAACCCTAAACCCT
>CAJNDS010002745.1:0-70000 GCA_905221605.1 Symbiodinium natans | reverse complement strand
GTGGGGTTGAGATTTTAAGGGTGCACGACTCTTGGGCTTGCTTCAGGTTTTGGGGTTTCGGATTTCAGGGTGCACGACTGTTCGGCTTGCTGGAGGCGTTCGGGTTTAAGGACAAGTTTGGCCACATCTTAGAAAACCCGCGAAACGCTGTAAATACCGGTCTTTTCCTCTGTTCTGAGAACACGTCTGTGCAAAGTAGGCCCTGTAATTGACCGTTTTTGAAGCCCGAAAACACTGTAAATACCGATGTTTTCCTCCTGCGCCTAAAGTAGTTGAAAGTAGTTTCCGGCAATTTTTACACGTCCATTTTTCGTGTCCGTAAACGGACAAAGCCAGGAAACACTGTAAATACCGAGGTTTTCGTCTCTTAACACGAAAATTGCATGCCACAAAACCCCTGCGATCAATTAAGAACGCGACGCCTAGTAGTAGTAGTAGTAGTAGTAGTAGTAGTAGTAGTAGTAGTAGTAGTAGTAGTAGTAGTAGTAGTAGTAGTAGTAGTAGTAGTAGTAGTAGTAGTAGTAGTAGTAGTAGTGGTAGTAGTAGTAGTAGTAGTAGTAGTAGTAGTAGTAGTAGTAGTAGTCAAGCTCTAAACTCCCCCCTTAAACTTATAAGTTTAAGCAACCTGGAGCATCACCCTGCAGCCAGCAAGCTCTAAACTCCCCCCCCCCCCTTAAACTTATAAGTTTAAGCAACCTGGAACATCTCCCTCAAAAAAAATAGGAACAAGCGTGATTTTATAGTTGTGGCGGCCGATATTATTGTTTTCCGGCCCCCGGGATTTTATTATTGTAGCGGGACTCACGAATGTGAAGTCAACATTAGGGTTTAGGGTTTAGGGTTAGCAGAGGCCTTATATGGTTTACAATGCCTTTGCCTCACATCGAGGAATACCCTTAAAGCCTAAACCCTAAACCCAGGCAGTCTCCGAGAACCAGTTTGGATAAGTTTTCCCGGTTTCGAGTTTAGTGTTCAGGGTTTCGGAACAGAACGCTCGGGCTTCGCATAGTCTGTTGGGGGATAGTGGGATGGCTGCAAGGTCAACAGAGAACGGCTGAAGGTGGTTATCATCCAAAGGTTCGGGGTCCCGGGACTTCGGCTTCAGAGCCTTTTCATTTTTTCACTTTGTTGTTTAGGGGGGGACCCTATACAACCCACCAGTACTTAAACAAGGAGCCCCTGCTCTCCCGGGATGCCAATTCTTGAGTCCTCCAGATGCCAGATCAGTGCTCGGGAGCTTTAGGAGTTTCTCAACATCAGGGCCTTAACCCTAAACCCTAAACCCTAAACCCTAAACCCTAAACCCTAAACCCTAAACCCTAAACCCTAAACCCTAAACCCTAAACCCTAAACCCTAAACCCTAAACCCTAAACCCTAACCCTAAACCCTAAACCCTAAACCGAATTTAGGGTTCTGACTTTAGGGGGCATCCCCGAGCCGTGAACGCCACCCCTCGGTCTTGCTATGATCGGTCACTTCGGAGACCCCTAAACCCCTAAACCCTAAACCCTAAACCCTACACCCTACAAACCCCGTAAGCCACACCAATCCCCACAGCAATCCCCTGCACCCTAGAAGGCCCAAGCAACCCTATAAACCGTAACCCTCCAAGTCAGGAACAAACTTATATACTGGTTCCTCGTAGGGAATCAGGGAACGAGGTGCCCCCCGTAAACCTCATGTACCGCATTGTCATAATATACTTGGGCCCCAGGGTAAATTATAGAGGAGGTACTTGAATCTCAAGTATTCTTGACTGAGGCAGATGGACCATTAGAGTGTCCTACAAAGAGCCAGTAGGGGAAAGCAGCCATCCCCTAAACCACAAACCCAAAAACCCTAAACCCTAAGCCTTAAACCACCAGTAGGAAAAAGCAGCCAACATCCGAGGACGGGCGATACGAGATCCTCGAGGCCGAAATTTTCCTGCCGCAGGCAGGGTCGAGCGCGCTGAAACTCTCTGGAAGGACGCGTTGAGGGTTTAGGGTTTAGATTCCGTGTTTCGGTTTAGGGTTTAGGGTTTAGGGTTTAGGGTTTAGGGTTTAGGGTTTAGGGTTTAGGGTTTAGGGTTTAGGGTTTAGGGTTTAGGGTTTAGGGTTTAGATTCCGTGTTTCGGTTTGAGGGACCCCAAGCCCTAAACCCTAAACCCTTTTCCCCAAACCGTACACCCTACATCCCAAACCCCGAAGGACTCGTCCGAGGCACTGTCATAACCAAAGCCCAAAAAGCCTTAAACATTGAGTTTTTTTGAATCCAGAGCTCCCCAAACCCCCATGTAGGGTTTAAGGTTTGCGGTTCAGGGTTTAGGGTTTAGGGTTAGGGTTTAGGATTCAGGGTTTGGTGTTTAGGGTTTAGGGTTTTGCGTTTAGGGTTTAGCGTTTAGGGTTTAGGGTCACCCTACACTTGGTGTTGTTTGTTGGAGAGATTCTGACTGCAGCCCTGGGAGCTCCAGGGTTGCAGCTGTAGCTTTCAACTTTCGACACTAAGAAGCAAACCCTAAACCCTAGCCCTAAACCCTAAACCCTAAACCCTAAACCTTAAGCCGATTGAAGTCCGAAACTTTCAACCCTGCCTCCTTAAGCTTCTAAACCCTAAGCTTCTCAACCCTACACCCTAGACCCTAAACCCTAAACCCTAACCCCTCCCCAAAAAAGACATGTTAACGCGCCGGGGATAGATTGGGGGTTTAGGTTTGAGGCCTCAGGCTTTAGGTCTCAGGGCTCTTAAGGCTGAAAGCCGAGGAACTAGGTGAACCCTGAACCTCAAACCTTGAACAAAACACAAAAACCCTAAGCCCCAAACCCTAATCCCTAAGCCCCAAACCCTACACCCTAAACCCTAAACCCTGAACCCCAAACCCTAAACCCTAAACCCTTCACCCTTCACCCTTCACCCCTCCTGAGTCGGCCCTTCCCGCAGGCTGCTGATGCCTCAAGGGCTTCCGTGCGACATGGCCGCCAGGCCGCTCGGAAAGAGCATGCGTAAACCCTGAACCCTAAACCCTAAACCCTAAACCCTAAACCCTAAACCCTAAACCCTAAACCCTACACCGTGGGGTTCCTCTAATTTCACATTAAGGGCACTGAAAGTTACACTTTTATTGGGGGGTTCAAGAGCAACCAAGGTAATATGGGGTTTAAAAAACACACCAGTGGCTCAGACTCTTGACAATCGTGGCCTGATCGGTCCCTAAAAATCTATAGACCCCATAAACCCTACAAACCCCACAAACCCTATACAGCCTGTATACCCGATAAACCCTATAAACCCTATAAACCCACTAAACCCTAAACCCGTCGCGCATTTGGCCTCCATGGCCCTGCCAGGGCCTGGAGATCACGGCGCCCTTCCGGCCGGAGCTGCGACCAAGGCGCGCAATGTCCTTTTCAGGGTTTACGGTTTAGGGTGTGCGGTGTAGGGTTTAGGGTTTAGGGTTTAGGGCTTAGGGTTTAGGATTTAGGGTTTAGGGTTTAGGGTTGCTTGGGGTTTGGGGTTTACGGTCTAGAGGATTACAGGTTTTGGGGTTTAGGGTCCGGAGGATTAGAGGTTTTCTGGTTTAAGGATTTTAGGAGTTTAGGCTTTACGGGGTTTTTGTGGGTTTTGTGAGCTTTGGGGATTTCGGGTGCAAGGCTTTGTTTTTTGGTGGTGGTATGGCGTTCAGGGTTATACTTTGTCATAGTTGGGTAACATTTTACATTTTTAAGGGTACCTAAACCCAATAAGGAATATAAATTTAGAATTTAAATATTATCCCAACAATGAACTAGTATAGGGTTCAGAGGCTTTCGGTTTTGGATCTCTGGCTCTGGGAAGTCGAGCCTAGGCTTGAGACTCTTCAGGCTTTAGGGTCTTCATGGCTTAGGGTTTCTCAGGGTTCTTCGACATTCTTGCCGCGTTCTGTGCAGGCTAAACCCTAAACCCTAAAGCCTACGACGCCTTCTTCGAAGCATCTCAGCCTGGCCTTGAGCTTAATGAGCAATTCTAGGCTGCCCAGTAGTACCCTTATTCCTTTTTTTGGGGGGTTCAGGTTCCCTTTTAAACCCCTTTAAGCAAAAAAGCGCACCCTTTCTAAGCCTTGGCTACTGGGCAGCCTAGTGAAGAACCCCCAAAGGTTAAAAAAAATGTTCTTCCATGTAAGGGCGATATAGGGATTATTGTTTTTTTTAATTCTTTTGGGGTTCTTAAGCTTCCATGTAAGGGCGATATAGGGATTATGATTGTTAATTCTTTTGGGGTTCTTAAGCAAATAGTAGTAATCATTCCTTGAGATGTTCCCCCTTATAACTGGCAGTCCTTTTTCGAGATTATCATAGGGGGTACTTTCATCCCTATTAAGGTTCATTGGTTTAAGGGGGTTTCCTTCAGCCTCCAGTATGCAGGGCGTATGGTCAGTTCCGTGAATGGTCTTTTTTTGATTGCCCCAAATACCAGCGGCCGCCTTAAAACAATGACCCCAACTGGAACCTAATGTCGAGAAGTGACCATCTAGCCTTCAGGGTGCATCGGGCTGACCCTAAACCCTAAACCCTAAACCCCAAACCCTAAACCCTAGGGGTTCATAGGGCTGATTATCCTCTGGGATCATAATTTTGACAGCCACCCAGATAGGTTGGGAGATCCCTCTCCCTACTAACAGTGAGCACAAGCAGAAGCACCAGCAAAAGCACCGGCAAAAGCAGCAAACAATGGCCAGGGAGTGGTATCGAAACTTGCGCCGTTTCTGGTGCTGCTTGTTCTGCCCCTGTTTCTGCGATTTCCGGTGCGACTTTGGTCTGGTCCTGTTTGTGCGATTCCTGGCCTTTTTGCGCTCCTGCTTGAGCTATTTCTGGTGCTATCTTTGCTCTGCTCCCATGTGTACTCTTTGATATGCTACTTGTTGTGCGACAGGCTGGGCTCGTTCCAGCCGGCTGCAACTTGACACTCCGGGCTTTCCCTGGCAAGTAGTGTGCTGGCAGTCTTGATGATCGGCAAGTGCATTGTGCCATGACTGTTTCTACATCTTGGTAGCCCAGTGGTACCCTTTACTTTTTTTGTTTGGTTCGGGGTTCCCTTATAAAGTAGCCAACCCAAAAAGGGGTGCCCTTATTATAATGTGGTTTCTGGGCTACAAAGACATTTTGTGCTTCTGCTTGTGCTTTTCTGGTGTTACCTTCTCTGGTCCTGTTTACTGCAACCTCAGGTCTCTTTCTGCCCCTGTTTGCGCTAGCTGCGGTGCTCAGTTTGGTGCTCCTGTGTGTGCTATTTCTGGTGCTTTTTTTCTAAACCCTAAACCCTAAACCCTAAACCCTCAAGGTAGGACTCCCTGGCTTCGCCTGTGTGACTCGTACAAAAACATTATGTCATGTTGCTAAGGGCGAGGGGCATCCTACTACGTACATGGATCCTCAGGGAAATGGGGTTTAGGGTTTAGGGTTTAGGGGTTTAGGGTTTAGGGTGTTCCAAAGTGCCGCGGTCCCGACCCGCGCCAGGGAGTGGTGGCGGGTCGGGCCGCCTCGGTGCAGCGGATCCCACCCCAACCACCCAAACTGTCGCCTTTTTCGGGTTTAGAGCGGTCTACCCCCCACCCCCCTATCAAGGGGGCTTTCACCTCCACTCTCCCCGATGGCCGGGATGGGACGTACTGCTGCTGTTGCTTGAGCCTACACTGTCCTGGATCCAAACTACTGTGTTTAAGACACCCTCAAGGCCACTAAGCCAGGGCAAGCCCCGTGTCGGTTTTTCCAGATGGAGGGAATGCGGCGGGGGCAGCCCTGGCAGGCGCAACCCTGGCACAAGTAGGCGACATGGTGCCGGTGAAGGGGGAGGGGGCGGGGGAAACCCTGGCAGGGACAACCCTCACAAGGGCAACCCTGCGGGGCAGACCTGGTGGGCAACCCTGGCGGGGGCAAAACCTGTCACCCTAGCGAGGGCAACCCGGAAAGTTGGAAAGGAATTTTGGGCGCAACTGGTAGGGCAACCACCCTGGCGGGGGGCAACCCTGGCGGGGCAACCCTGACTGACGGGGGCCACCCAACCCTGGCACGGCGGGTGGGGGGGGGGTCCCTATCAAGGCTCAACTCTCCCGCATGGCCGGGATGGTGCTGTTGCTTGAGCCTGCACTGTCCTGGATCCAAACTACTGTGTTTAAGACACCCTCAAGGCCAAGCTAAAGCCAGGGCAAGCCCCGTGTCGGTTTTTCCAACCCGAGCCATGAGATGGAGGGGCAACCCTGGCAGGCGCAACCCTGGCGGGGGCAACCCTGGCGAGGGCAACATTGCCGGCGCCCTGGCAGAATAATAGAGTACTTTGGCAGCCGTCACAGAGAAGGTGCACAAGTAGGCCAAACCCTTCACAGCCCCCCTATCAAGGGGGCTTACACCTCGAGTCTCCCCGCTGGCCGGGGTGGGACATGTTGACTGCTGCTGTTGCTTGAGCCTATACACTTTCCTGGATCAACAGGGAGCGGGACAATCTGTTTCACCCATACTGTGTTTAAGACACCCTCAAGCCCAATTCCGGACCCAAGCTCATTCATATGGCAGAATGGCGAGGGCCAAGCGCGGAAGGCCGGGCCACCCGCTGGTGCAAGGGCTTCTCTGGCCCAGCTTGGTCTTTGTTGACAGGACCTCCTATGCTGGGGTCGCGCGTCTTGGGCCCGGCCTCCCCACCGACCGGGGTCGCGCAAGGGCCGGCGACCCTGGCGGGGCGTGGCGGGGGCAACCCAGGCAATAGCAAGGGCAACGCAAGGGCAGCCCTGGCGGGGGCAACCCCGCTGGCGGGGGCAACCCCGGCACGGGCAAGGGCCCCTTCCCGCATCTGGGGCCCATATGGCACAAGAAGCCCTGCTCGGCAACAAAACAACACTTCTCTATGAGGACGAGGCCGTCGCAGAGAAGGTGCACAATTCCTGAGTAGGCGACGTGAGGAGGCGTGGAACCCTGACAGGGCAACCTGGCGAGGGCAATGTCACCCTGGCGGGGTCAACCCTGGCGGAACCCTGCCAACCCTGGCGGGGGCAACGCTGGTGGGGGCCAGCCCTGGCGGGGGCAACCCTGGCAGGGGTAAAACTGGGCAACCCGGCGGGGTTGCGAGAGAAACCATCTACTGGACGTCTTAATTTAAAAATAGAATGACGTTGAAAGACTTCTCATAAAGTGAAATAGGATGAAGATAGAAGTAAATAAGATAATGAATCCTGCATTTTTATTTGGTACAGCTTTTAACATAGCATATTGGCATAAGAAATACCATTCAGGTACGATATGTAAAGGAGTAAGTAATCCACATGCTTCTAATGCATTATCTGGATGTGAGAAAAAAGAGAAGCCGAAATGAATTTGAAGAAGATATAGATAGAGAATTAATATCTTTCCATAGAAACCTTTACTAATAATGAAAGGAAAAAGCCATTTTATTATTAGTGGGATTCCTTAAGGAATATTAGAAGACAGAAAATGTAGCTTAAAAATATGAAAAATGGCGGGGGCAAACCTCGGCACAACCCTGGCGGGGGCAACCCTGGCGGGGGCAACCCTGGCGGGGGCAACCCTGGCGGGGGCAACCCTGGCAATGGCAACCCCTGGTGGGGGCAACCCTGGCGACCCTGGTGGGGGCAACCCTCGCGCAGACAACTTTGGCGGGGGCAACCCTGGCAGAAACATATGGCAGGGGCAACCCTGGCGGGGCAACCCTGGCGGGGGCAACCCTGGCGGGGGCAACCCCGGGGTGGGGGCAACCCTGGCGGGGGCAACCCTGGCGGGGGAAACCCTGGTGGGGGGCAACCCTGCCGGGGGCAACCCTGGCGGGGGCAACCCTGGCGGGGGCAACGGGCAACCCTGGCGGGGGCAACGGGCAACTTTTTTTGGGGGGCAACATTGGTGGGGCAACCCTGGCGGGGCTCTGGCGGGAACAACCCTGGCGGGAGCAACTCTGGCGGGGGAACCCTCCTGGTGGGGGCAACCCTGGCGGGGCAAGCCTGGTGGGGGAGTTTTTCAAGGAGCTGGTGGGGGCCACTAATGATACTAATGGAGAACTATGGCAGGCCCCTTCATAGAGAAGCCTGAACAAACGAGGCCAATTCCAAGGACCAACCCAAGTAGGCTGGCGGGGGGAAACCCCCTCACCCTGGCGGGAGCAACCGTGGCGAGGGCAACCCTGGCGGGGGAAACCCTGGCGGGGGCAAACCTGGGGCAACCCTGGTGGGGGCAACCCTGGTGGGGGCCATTTGGCGAACCCTGGCGGGGGCACCCTCACGAGGGGAAACCCGGCAAGGGCAACCCAACCCTGGCGGGGGCAAACCTGGCGGGCCAACCCTGAAAGGGCAACCTGGCGGGCAACCCTGGCGGGGGCTAGCCTGGCAGGGGCGCAACGGCTTCTTAGGCCCGACCTCCCCCGCCGGGGTCGCGCGTCGGGGGTTTAGGGTTAATCCATTATTACATTGTGCCCTATGGCTAGCAGGGATGCATCAGGGGTGGCAAGCTCGATCTGCTTGGCAAAGCAAGCAGATCTCGAAGCGGTAGCGTTCAGTTGTACCGGCCGCCGCCTGGCGCGGGCGGCCTATGGTTTAGGGTTTAGGGTTTAGGGTTTAGGGTTTAGGGTTTAGGGTTATTCATCATATGAGGATCCCTTAGTACATCTCAGGCACGTTGCGAAGCTTTAGGGCCCAAAGTATCCTATACTGCATAGCTACATGGATCCTTGGGGAATGGTAGGCGTGAGCTAGTCAGAAGGGTTTAGGGTTTAGGGTTTAGGGTTTAGGGTTTAGGGTTTAGGGTTTAGGGTTTAGGGTTTAGGGTTTAGGGTTTAGGGTTTAGGGTTTAGGGTTTAGGGTTTAGGGTTTAGGGCACCTGGAGGCAGCCCCCCGCCGCGGCCCGGCCGAATGCCCACCAGGAGGCGGCATGAACCGTTGTTCACGACAGGGTTGTATTCATGTAGGGGCCTTTTCGACTGTAGCATTAAAGACGCGTGAAGAACATGTAGTCTATTAGGGTTTAGGGTTTAGTGTTTAGGGACCCTAAACCGAGTCATAGGTAGAGGTTCAATTTAGCTGGGTCGCAGAGAGAAATGGGCTGCAACCAAACCCCCTTAGGATCAACACACCCCAGCAGGCTGTTGATATTGTACTGTACTTTGGGCCAGAAACCCCGAACCCTATACTATACCCTGAACCCAAACCTCTCAACCCTAAGCCCTAAACCCGCATAGCCGCCCGCTTTCTCCTGAAAACCGTGAGGGGATGGTCTTGCCGGAGAGGGAGGAAAGGTTTAGGGTTTAGGGTGTATGGGCTTTCCTTGAAGTTTCTAAGGATGGGAGAAGAGCCTAAACCCTAACGCTATATAAGCCATAAACCCTAACATTTCAGCCTAAACCCTAAACCCTAAACCCTTAACCCTTGTAAGCCCAAGCCAGAACATTTCAGCCCTATGGGGCGTGCCAGGGCAGGGCGGGTCTCCGCCAACAGCCGGCGCCAGCAGACGTCCACAGGCTATCGCAAAGACGCCATGGGCTTCGAGTTTTGCTGTGGCCTTTCATGGAGTTAGGTGTAGGGTTTGGGGTTTAGGGTTTAGGGTTTGGGATTGGTTCTATTTCTAGGGCAAGCAAGGCGACACATATGGAAGCGGCTGCTCGTTTGCTACGCTGGTCTTACTTGGAGGTTCATGGTACTTATTAACCAATGATAACTGTACTTAGAACCATCTTAGGGCACTTAGGGGGCTTATACGTGGGTTGTAAGTACAGTTATAATTGTTTAGTAAGTATCATGAACCTCCAAGTAGAGGCTAGCCAAGACAGCTGCTTCAGGCTGCCTTTTGATTTCGAAACCCGAAACCCGAAACCCTAAAGGGTTTAGGGTTTAGGGTTTAGGGTTTCGGGTTTAGGGTTTAGGGTTTAGGGTGTTAAACCCTAAACTCTTAGTAGCTGAGTGAGTACACTTTGCACTTTTTGGCTACTAGAACCCCCCTATAGAACTGAAAGTGTAATCTTTTTTGGGGCTTCTGAACTCAGCAACTAAGAACTCGAAGCCGAAACCCTGAACCCCGTCCTACGGCGGGACATTGTCAAAAGCCATTGACGTTGGTGTTTAGAACAATCCTTTGGTATATAGGGATCCTGAATATATGATATTATGGCATATTTCTTGACTAAGAGGTATTGGGCTCTTTGGGGAGGGCAGTTTTCTGAGTTCAGCCTGTGGCAAAAAGCAGCCTCGTGAACGTGTGACCCAGGGTTGTCAGAACCTCTATGTCTCTACGCAGCCTAACAGAAGCGCGTGTGTCCACAGGTCTTAGTTCCTTGCTTTGTTGCATGTATTGTGTGAGGGTGTGCACTTCTTGCATCTACGGCTAAAATGCGAAATTTGGCTGAGGCCCTTTTAGTGCGTAGAAGGCGTAGCGGCGTAGCGATCATCAAGCCCACCTGCTGACATAGCTTGTCGGCCACTGCAGGAAGCAGTTGCGCTGTCAAGTTTTACTCAGCGGCTTGATGGCGTTGGAGCTTGAGTATCGTGCGACTTTCATTGACGTCTACGAGGACCCATTTGAGCTGGCAGGCTCACTTGTGCGATCCTCTTCCGCTCCGGCCACGTACAGGAGGACGTTGGAGCGCGACGCGGAGTTCGAGGAGCGACAGCTGAAAGGCTATGTGGACAAGCTGTCCCGGAGTTTGGAGGAGCTCTCGCAAGAGGTCAGCCAAAAAGGTGCACAAGGCTATGAAGCCCAGCCGGCTGCAACTGAAGGTGACGAGGTTCAGCCCGAAGTGCCAGCCTTGTCCCCCCCTCCCCCCACACTTCCGGGCTCCTTCAGCGAAGGGAGTGTAGGGCATCCCGAGGTGTGCCGCCGACCATGCGTCTACTTCAACAGGGGCTGCTGTCAGAATGGTGCTACATGCACCTTCTGCCATTACCCGCACTCCAACCGCGGGCCCAAGTTGGACAAGAACCAGCGCTCCACACTGGACGAGATCACCAAGGCGCAGCTCCTTACGTTGGTGTTGCACTTCCTGCGTGAGCGTGCTGTGGTGATCGGCATGGCAGACGAGGCTGCCGGCGTTCTTGCCGTCTTCGAAGAAGAGCTGCGCTTCTGGTGCGGGGGCGCGGACGTTGCTGAGCTGGATGAATCAGCCATGGACACCAAGACTCGCAAGCTTGCCAAAGTGATGGGGAAGATGTCCTTTGGAGCCGTACTCAACATGGCCTCTCATCGGTTGCACCGCGACCAGTTCCAACGTCACCTTAGCCAGGCGATGGAAACGCTACGTCGGTCTGGTGAGCTTGTCGGGATTAATTAACAGGGTCATCCACGCATGCAATCCCAGCTGCATGCATGCGCCCGTCTCACGGCTCGATCCGCCTTAAGAGCTATAAGCCCCAATCCAACTACCAAAGTCAGAATGGTTTAGATTTAGGGGCGTTAGGCAGCAGCCCACGAGCCGCTTCACACTTGCCTGCGACAGATGTCAGGCTTGAGTGCAAGATCTGGTGTGATGCAGGCGGCCACACAACGTGCAACAATTCGAACAGTATGCAGCCACTCTGCTTGTAATGTACCATGAGCATCATTCCCATCCTGCGCAGGAGAGGCCCAGCATGCTCGATCGTAGTATCATCTTACAAGCTCGCCCGACTATCCCGGATTCCTCAACTCGAAACTCGGTAGGCCCTGGTGACATGTCATATTTCCCCGATTGGGTTTGAGAGGACTCTATTTAGGTTCGTTTGTCCCTAAACCCTAAACCCTGAACCCTGAACCCTAAACCTTTAGGGCCATCCTAGGAATGACAACCTCGTGCTTGAATGGAACTGCTGCGCAGGCCTTGTTCTCGCAAGCTTGCGGCATCTCAGGGAACGCGCGCTCCTCCACGCCCACCCGTCTCTTCTCGAGAGTCCCTTGAATCTCACGGAACCTTTTAGAAGCAACTTCAAACCCTCCTTGTAACTACCCTTGAACCTCCAAGCAGCCCTAAAACCCTAAACCCCTAAACCCTAAACCCCTAAACCCTAAACCCCTAAACCCTAAACCCTAAACCCCTAAACCCTAAACCCTTGTGAAATCCACCTTCTTCTAGGACCCTGTAGAGTACAACCGAGGTCATGCCATAGCTGTTTACGTTCTTTTCCATGGGATCCTTGGCTTTAGGATTTAGGGTTTAGGGTTTAGGGTTTAGGGTTTAGGGTTTAGGGTTTGTAGTTGTAGTTCCCTCCCCTAAGACAGGGCGAGTTTAGTGCACTCCGCAGACGTCTTGATCTCAACTCCCAACTCCCCAGTCAAAATAGGAACTCCCCAGTCATAATGGGCTTCGTAGTGGATCGCACAAACCCAGTCTCAAAACCCTAAACCCTAAGCCCTAAACCCTAAACCCTAAAAGTCGACTTCACTGCTGGAGCCGTCGGGACCTGGAGGCGGGGGGGGGGGGGGGGACATTTTCGTTTCCTGGGCGAGTTTGTGAGGACCTCAGATGCCTTCCACGACGGGGCGCCTGGGCTTGGATTGGGCTAGCGTTGTGGGTTTTGGGTTTGGGGTTTGGGGTTTAGGGTTTAGGGTTTAGGGTTTAGGTGTAGGGTTTAAGGTAATTTCTTAGGGGTAATTTGTATAGTTAGGGGTTACCTTGGAGATCAAAGGGTGTAGAGGGCTCAGCAGCATCCATGAATGTGGATCGGAGTCCCTGTCGTCTTGGAGGTCGTTATTGGCATTTGCGAGATGCCGTGGGGGGCCAGCGTGCTCTTTTCTCTCAGGTCCTTGACAGTTAGCGGGTGCAGTTTTTGGTCGGCGGAGCACATCGCTGTTCCCCCCTTCAATCCCAAATGGAGTTTCCGAAATTAAGGGGTACCTTATGTGGGTCCTGATGAATTATACGGGAATCCAACTATTGGGGGCTTTATTATAGAGGTCCCCTATTTTCTTAAACTCGCAAATGTGCACGCGCCTGGAATTCGATGGCCACGTCTGCGACCCTCGCCACGACGAAGCGTTGAATTAGCTGCTGAGGGCCTGAGGCCTCTCGGGCCAACACGCCCTCGGCAGAAGATATGACAACGAGAGTGAAGAGCGAGGGAAGAGACAATTCTTGATGTCTGCTCTGTCCTGCTCCCCTTTTGAGCAGACATCCTGCTCCCCTTTGGACCGCGGATGACATCCCCTGCCGGCCTTCAGGTGCGATCGTCTGCAATCGTCACCAAGGGGGCCCTTTTTGAAGCCAATGCTGTGGCGACCCCTGGAGGGTACAAGCTATAGGGCTTAGGGCTTAGGGTTTAGGGTTTAGGGTTTAGGGTTTAGGGCTTAGAGTAACGAATTAACAGGTAGCAGACGATTGAAACTGACCAGTACTCCAGCATCTACTCCTTCAAAAAGGGCCAGGGCCCACCGTTGAAGTGTTTTGGATCTCTCCTGCAGATCCTGTCTTGGCCAAGTGGGATGTGCACTGGAGACACTCAGCAAGTTGAGCATTCTGGAGGGAAGCTAGTCCGAGCAAACCCTAAACCCCAAACCCTAAACCCTAAACCCTAAACCCACTAGGCTAGAGGGGGGCGAGATGCTGTGGCGAGTCGGGATCGCAGGAGCCCTGGTGAGTCGGGTGCCCAGTACTTACCCAGAGAGCCCTTATTCTACCCTTGAGTTAAGGAATATCCCCGGGTTTAGGGTTTAGGGTTTAGGGTTTAGGGTTGTAGAGGGATCCTGAATATTATTTAATCGCCCATTTTCTTAATTAAGGCAATATGGGGCTCTTTGGGCACCGCCTAGCAAGATCTGGCGGAAGCGGCGTTGGGAAAAGCTGCTGTTTGTTGACTGGAGACACGCGGGGGTTGAGGCCGGAATGAATCCAAAGGCTCCTAAACCCCTTGAACCCTAAACCCCAGCTAGGGTTTAGGGTTTAGGGTTCTGGGTTTAGGGTTTAGGGTTTAGGGTAAATCCCTAAACCCCTAGACCCTTAGCTTCTGGAGATCCTTTAAGGTTACGCCCGAAATGCAGAAAGCCGGACTACTAGTTGGCTTTGCATCACTGGTATTTGCGGTTTAGGGTTTAGGGTTTAGGGTTTAGGGTTTAGGGTTTAGGGTTTAGGGTTTAGGGTTAAACCCAGAAAGCAAAAGATCATCATCCCTACCCAAAGGCTCCTATGTAGTTCCTTTTTGGGTGTGTTAGAGGGGATTCTAGTATACTACCCCAAAGAGTACTACATAGGAGCCTTTGGGTAAAGTATTACCCCTTGTACGGAAAGTTGGCTCTGCTTTTTTTTTGCTGGGTTCTTAAACAAGCCGTAGATCAGCCGTGGATGGCCCCCCAAACAGTAGGACTCACTTATATTAAGGACCCCAACAAGGTACCCTAAATCCTAAACCCTAACCCCTAAACCCTAAACCCGAAACTGCCCTACTTTTTTTGGCAGCGCAGGCCGTCGATAGGGACGAGCCCCTGCTAAAGGACCATGTAACTGCCCTAAGACAGCCGTTGCATCCTAAAACCGCGGGCCCCGGCCTGTAGACCTTGAAAGGGGTCAGGGTTTAGGGTTTAGGGTTTAGGGTTTTGGGTTTTGGGTTTTGGGTTTTGGGTTTCCGGCTTCAAGCTTCTTAGTTTACGTGTGTGAGAGTTTGCGAGATCCCTTCAGGTTCCAAGTACCTCGTACCCCTAAATCCTAAACCCTAAACCCTAAGCCCTAAACCCTAAACCCTAAACTCTAACCCTAAGCCCTAAACCCTGAACACAAAGGAGGTGCTTCAAAGCCCCAGTATTCCGTATTCAGGTACATGGACCCTTAGGGATCTCCCTCAAAGGAAGAAACTTAAACCCTGAATCCTAAACCCTAAACCCTAAACCCTAAACCCCAAACCCCAAACCCTAAACCCTAAACCCTAAACCCCAGTTGTTGAGAGAGCTTGAGAGGCCAAAGCCACCGGTGCGCCAGCCCGTGGTAGCACCTGAGGTCCGGCGTTTCGACCTTAAAGACCCTAAGCCCCTAAGCCCTAAACCCTAAACCCTAAACCCTAAACCCTAAACCCTAAACCTAAACCCTAAACCCTAAACCCTAAACTCTAAACCCTAAACCCTAAACCCTAAACCCTAAACCTAATCCCTAAACCCTAAACCCTAAACCCTAACCTCCTAGCCCTAAATGAACCTGTCTGACTTTGGGGGGCTATCTAGCAAGGGCTGCAAGACTTGAGACTTTGGCTTCTAGCTGGACCGTAAACGAGAGTCTACTTGGGGGTTCATGGTACTTACTAACCAATCGTAGCTGTACTTGTAACCATCTTAGGGCACTTAAGGGGCTTATAAGTGGGTTATAAGCACAGTTATCAGTGGTTAATAAGTACCATGAACCTCCAAGTAGGGTTTAGGGATTGAGGGCTTGCGGAGTTGGAGCGGGGTTTTCACGTTCAGTCGATGGCTACTTGCAGCAAGAACCTAACCTGTGCCCACTCTTGGGTTAAAGGGTAAAGGGTTTAGGGGTTTAGGGTCTTTTTTTGCGGCTTTTTTGCGGCTCAGGTGGTCTGGGTGCTTGAGTTGTAGACGTTGTTATACTCTAGATACAAACTGAGAGTGCCCTATAAGCCTTGGGGTTTATGGTTCAGGGTTTAGGGTTCAGGGCCCTTAGGCCCTAAACCCTAAACCCTAAACCCTGCTAGTATGAGCGGGAACATCCCAACCGGTGTGGCTTATGAGTCGAAGCCGACAGCCCCAAATCAGAGCTCCTGTCGTCACCGATTCGGGGTTTTCCAACACTCCTTGCGGGTTTCCATTTGTAAGGGTTAAGGTGTTTTAGGGGGTATAATGGGATACCCCTAAACCCTAAAACGGGGCCCTTGGGTACCCCAAGTTTGGGAGATGCCCCAGTCAGTCGTAGCTCAAGAACTCAAGAAGCCCAATGTAACCAAGAGGGGTAAGAGCTCGCGAACTTGTCCCGGGTCTCGGGTTTAGGCTTTCTTTCGGTTTTCCGGATTCTGGGGTTAGGTTTATAGGGTTTAGGGTTTAGGGTTCAGGGTTTTCGGGGTTTGGTGTTTATCTAGGTTTAGGGTTTTTGGGGTTTGAGGGCTTTCAACCCTCGTGAACCAAAAGGTGCAGCAGCCGCGGACTGATGGCATTGAGATCATCGAGGAGGAGTATCTCTACCCGGAGAAGGACCAAGTTGTTTCAAGTGTGGGGGGTTTAGAAGTTGGGTGTTAGCCCTAAACCCTAAACCCTAAACCCTACACCCTAAACCCTAAACCCTAAACCCTAAACCCCTTCAAGTTTAGGAATCCAAGAAGGCAACTAAATGGATCTTTTCCACGCGAGCTCTCCCACAAAATGAGGGAGGATCAGGCTTCGTGTCAACATGCCCCTGCGCTACTTGGAGGTTAGGGTTGGTAGGGTTTAGGGTTTAGGGTTTAGGGTTTAGGGTTTGGGGTTTAGGGTTTAGGGTTTAGGGTTTGGGGTTTAGGGTTTAGGGTTTGGGGTTTAGGGTTTAGGGTTCATGGCACTTGTTAACCAGCTATAACTGTACTTATAACCCAATTGTAAGCCACTTGAGTGCCCGAAGATGGTTCTAAGTACAGTTAGAAGGGTAAAGGGGGGCCCTTAAAAGGGAACCCTTCTTAACCCTCTTTTGGCTCTCTTAAACAGGGACCTTATTCAGAGGGTCTATATCCTCAAGGGTCCCCGAATCCTAGCCCCGGCACGGCCTCACGCAGAATGCCAATCTAAGAGGGTGTTTGCAGTGATTCAATCCCTAAACCCTGAACCCTAAGCCTAAACCCTAAACCCTAAACCCTAAACCCTAAACCCTAAACCCTAAACCCTAAACCCTAAACCCTAAACCCTAAACCCTAAACCCTAAACCCTAAACCCTACACCCACCCACTTTCTGAGGATGCTGATGCCGCGGAGGGTTGGTATGACAATCGAAACGAGTTCCAGCTGTACTGAGCCCGCTTTCTTGCGGGTTAGGGTTTAGGGTTTAGGGTTTAGGGTTTAGGGTTTAGGGTTTAGGGTTTAGGGTTTAGGGTTTAGGGTTTAGGGTTTAGGGTTTAGGGTTTCTGGCTATGAGTTTGAGATACCCTGCTCCACCTCTGCGGAGACGTCATGTCTCTGCTGCGGAGAGTGCTCGCAGAAGCCAATGAAGCATCGTACAGTTCTGCAGTTATGCTTGTACAGCCTCGCCTAGTGCCCTCTGTCTCCGTACTTGGGAAGGCCCCGGACCGGTTCTATCATTCTCATTGACCAAACCCTAAACCCTAAACCCTAAACCCTAAACCGGCCATAATTAAAGTTCTCAAAAATCTCAATCTGTCCAGGGGAGCAAGCACGCGAGCGTTTGGGATCACCGGAGACCAAGCCAGGAAGCTGTTCAGACCTCCTTTCGCAGTGTGCGCCGCCGCCACGTGTACAGTATGAGCGAGGTTGTTTTGGGGCACAACACTTGGTAGCCCAGCTGGTACCCTTTACCCTTTTTTTTTTGGTTCTGGGTTCCCTTATAAAGTAACCAACCCAAAAAAAGGGTGCCCTTATTGTAATATGGTTGCTGGGCTACTAAGAACCGGTGCCATGGGTTTGCTAGGGTTGGATGGCAACGGCATGCAATGAAAGCGCACGAAGCTTCTTTTTGCTCTCTTCAGTTGGGTTCTTGGGGACCCCTGTAACCTTTCATAGCTGCCATCTCACCTGAGCAAAGGTTTACTTCCACATTGGTCCCGAACTCTGCGGAACATCCGCACACACAGACCTTGGACGCTGTCTGGGTACGGCTGTCCTATGCCGCACGCAAGGTGCAAAACATTTTGCCAAGCGGAGGCCCTCACAATCATGATACAAGTGGGCCCTTTGCCTGGTGCAAGTACCAAACGCATCTCAAAGACCCATTTGGGGGTTTACGACAATAGGGGACCCCTCATATAGACCCCCAAATAGTAGGATTCGCTGATTCATAAGGACCCCCAGTAAGGTGCCCCCCCCCTTTTCGTAAACCCCCATTTCGATGTGAAGTGAGAGCATCTCCTTACATTTAGGATACGACCCGGCCCTTGGGTCCAAAATCACCTGAATCTCCAGTCTCAAGGGGTTTAGGGTTTAGGGTTTAGGGTTTAGGGTTTAGGGTTTAGTCCTGGTCGGAGGTCCCAGGAGGCATGGAGTTTGAGGGGTTGGCCATGGCTCACAGAGTTCACTCGAATTTTTCCTTCCACAACAGCAACGACACGAAATCCTTGGCCTTACTCGTTCAGGTGCTATACCTGCGATGCCTTGTACATGTAAAAAACTGTGTTGCGTGCCCACTCCGGGCCATGTGCTTCTTTGCCCTTCACGGGCCTCGTTTTGCCCTTCACCGGGCTTGGACCGCTTCACAGCGACATGTACTTCTCTCTCTTCCTGGAAAAACGTGAGCACACCAGCACTCCTCCTCGCCTTGTGGGCTCGCTGCCCACTAGGTGTCTTACTCGGGGTGCTCAATGTCCATCATGTCGGCGTAGCAGAGCATCATTGAAGGGTCTACGGTAGTACAAGGGGTAGCGCTCCAAACAATGAGAACACACCTTGTACTCCGTTACGCGCGACCGGACCTCCCTCATTCCACGGCAGTGGAACAAGTGCACCTTTTCTCCATGTTCAGACTTGTAGAAGACACCTGTGAAGAGCTCGAAGTCGTACTCGGGGCTCTGCCTCGTACGAGGCGGGTCGGGCACTTGGCCCACTTGTGTTTCCTCGGCAACCGCCGTGGTTGTCCGAGCTGGCTCCACATTTTCCACCAATCGTGTAGTTGGCGCAGTAGCTGACGACGACGATGACATAGCCACAGGAGAACCCTGACTCACAGGAGGCGAGGACTGCACCTCTTCCGCCCGCAATCCCATCAGCTCCTCTTGAAGGGCTCTCGCTGTCTGATCTCGGATTCGCAGAAGTCTCCGGGCCCTTCGGACTGTAGCCTCATCACTACCACAGCATCTTCCAAGGCACCACTTCATCACCTCCCAGATTCCAATCATCGCCACACCACAAAGCACCATCAAGCCATAGAACTCGATTCCAGCGTCGTAGGGCAAAGGGTCCTTCTTGGGCTCCTGGGACAGCTCTGCCCCTTGCGTGCCCTTAACCAAGGCACACACCACCAACATCATCATGATCCTCATCTGGTTGAAGCGAACCTCCGACTCCGGCAGTTTGACCCCGTTCAGGATCACCTCCTTCGGGCCCTCCAGGAACTCTCCAACTGTCATCATCTTCCAAAGAACACGAAGATCACACAGCCGTGGTGCAGGAACTGCCTTCGTTCCCATGTCCGCCGCCTGCACTTCCCCCGGGGAGTGCTTCAGCTCCAGACGCCCCGACGCTGTTTCCTGGCGCAGGAATCGCGCCCGTATCCTAAGGTGACGTGTCTTCCAGCTCCCCGGGGAACTTGACGCGAGCCCCAGTGCCGCCAGGTTGTCGATCAACATGGTGACGTCCACCTTCGGATGAATCTCCTTGATCCACTCCTTGATGCTCATGGCTTGCTGGTAGGCATTGATGACCTCATACAACTCTGCCTCCGCCACCGAGAGAGAAATCACGGGTTGTCGTGCCATTCTCCAAGCCACAAATCCTCCATGCAACATCGTCGCAGCGCAGCCGAAGCTGCGTCCGCCTCCCGGCGCATAGCTTGCGTCCGAATAAGTCAGCACAGTCGGTCCCGTGCCATCGTAGGTCAAGCCGAGGTCCACGGTGTCACGAAGATAGCGCAACACCATGCGCCCCAGTTTCAGCGCAGCCTCAGGACTTCGGGTAGCGGCACTGCATACATGAGCCACAGCAAAGCTCACGTCAGGTCGAGTCCGCATACTGAGCCATAACAGTTCTCCAGCCAGTTTTTGAGCAGCATGCACCGCCGAAGGATCCGGCTCTGTCTCCTCGGCTCCATCCTCCGGCTCGGGGACCTGTGGCATTGCCTCCCGGGTTGCAGGTACCAACGACGGAGTCCATGTTTCCACACCATGCTCACGCAAGAGATCTCCAATGTAGCCCCCTTGACACACGTGATAGGCGATCCCTCCGTCCTTCATCGTGCTGCGTATCTCCATTCCCAGGTAGCGCACAGGGTCCCTTCCCACAAACTCCAGCGGACTGCATTTCCATCCAGCGCCCTCCTCCTCAGTTCCATTCACCAGCCATGAGTACATCTCCTCGATGTGGGCCCGCTTGCCGAGGAACAACACGTCATCGACATAAACCACCATCATCGCGATGGTCTCCTGTGGATCATCCACCGGATGCAAACGCCACACCGACTCGTCCGTTTCAAGCTGCGTGAACTTCATGTCGCGTCCCTCCACCGTCAGGCGTGCGTTGCGAATCCGCCTGTCTCGAAAGATTCCCCACAGACGAGGAGCCTCTCGCAAGCCGTACAAGACTCGATCCACCTTGTACGCTGTTCCCGGGGGCACCACACCAGCTTCCACCAGGATCTTTGGAGCCGTCACCGCATACTGCGTAGCACTCTCCGTCATCGGCGTCAAGGTGAAGGCGCTGTTAATGTCCGTTCCAGCCGCTTCCCAGTTTCGGCTCGCCGCAGTCGCCAATGAACATCTCACACTCTCGGCCTTCGCATTCGCGGTGTAGAGCTCGGTGGTGTCACCATCCTTGACAAAATTCCCGCATATTACGAAACGGGTTTTCCGTTTGTATTTGCTCTGATGCACATCCTCCGGCGGCTTCACCGTGAACACAGTTTTGCCCGGCACCAAGATCAACTCACCCGCTTCAGATTGCCGCTTTGCCTGCGACAGAGGTATTGGTCTCAAAGTCCCGGATGTTTCCAGCGTTGCGACCTCCTTCTTCATGCTCGGCACCCAGTCGGTCAAGTGCTCTCTTACCTCCTGCAGGCTGACATTGTGCACCACTTCCAAGGGCCCTTCAAGTCCTTGCAGCAGCTGCTCCACATTCTGGGTCACCGCTTCCTCCACCGACACCTTGTTCACACGCAGCATTTTTAAGCGAACTTCATCCACATGAGCTTGGTTGTCCTGCATGAGATAGAACTCCATGTAGGCGACGGTCTCTTCCAAGTTGTCGATGACGGTCTTCACATGCTCATCCACAATGCCCGTCTGCCTCTCTTGTCTTTCCCATATCTCCCTTTCTCCCTCCAGCAGTTCTCGTGCCCATAGAAGTCGTTCTTGTACTCTTTCACGAACATGGTCCTGGACGGGGAACGTTGGTGTTGCGCTCAATTCACCCTCGCCTCCATCCCCTTCACGCACAAACTTCATTGTCCAGTGCACCCCCAGCTCCACATGTCCCCCGGGTACATGAACACTTTCATTCCAACCACCACCCTTCTCGATGTCGTTCCCCTGCAATACTTTCTGCTGCGGCTCCTGAACATCGTCTTCCTCCTCCTCATCTGCCCCAACAGGCACCATGAAACCCATGTCCCGCAAGAGGTTGTAGTTCTCAGATCCCACATTCTTGAACTTCCTTGGAACGTAGCCCACCACGGTGACTCGGGTTCCTGTCCATGGCATCGTCGCGTGCCACCTGTGAGCCCACAAGGCTTGGATCTTTCCCTTCACATCCATGGTTCTTCCACGCACCAATCCCCTGGTTGTTGCCCTGTACACATCCAGCGCCGTGTTTTCTTCCAGGTACGTCTGCTCCCACACTTCTCCTCCAGAAAAGTCACCCATGCCATACACTGAGTTCGCGAACTCTCGCTCGTTGTGTAGGTCACGATGTGGTAGTAGCTCCTGGTTCACATTCACGACGATGGTTCCGAAAGGCATTGGCTCCTTCATCTTGTTTCTGAGAAAGGTCGTGAGGAAACGGGTGACCTTGGGGAACTTGGTCGTGTTGGTTTGCACGCCCCAGACTCCTCCGTGGACGTAGGCCCCCGTACTCCAACTCCCACACCAATCAAAGTCCTGTGTCCCCCTCCTTTTCGGACCACTTGTCAACCGAAGTGCTCGGACGATCTCCAACGCATCCTCGTCTTCGTACTTGTTATATTCAAGTTTGTCGTGGGCCCTTTGCTCCGCAATCTCTTCTTCTCCATCTTCTTGCCCTTCTTGTAGCACACGTACTCCCGGGCCATCTGGATCTTCCAATCGCCTCTTTCCACGAACTCGCCGTCCTGGATCTACGCGATCGGCCACCCATGACTCATCTCCACCAGAGGGTACTTCATCATCTCGAACCACTCTCATGTGCAGCGTTCTGTGCCAGGTTCCATCCGCCAGTTCAAGTACATGCCCTTCACGCACATCATCGGCCGGACCCAGGTACACTGCCTCCTCCCATCTTGGGTCGAAAGGCCCCACATCCCTTTTTGTCTTCACCATCACTTGGGACCCGAACTGAATCGGCGTCATTGTTTTTCCAAGCTGACGAGTGTTGTGGGCTGCACACGCATGCTTCATTGCACAGGGCCAGTACTTCTTGTTCAAGCCGGAAGCCGTGAGCAACACACGCGCCCTAGCCTTCAGCCACTTCACCTGGTTCTCCGCCATGGCATTCTGCGTCGGGGCCAAACCTTCAGTGTAAGTCTGGTAGATGTCCCGCTCCCGGCACCACCTTCGCAGTTGCTTAGTCCTGAACTCACGTGCCCTGTCAGAGTGTATCCTGGCCAGTGGAAATCCATTGGCCCTGAGGTAGATGTAAAGGTCTTGGACTGCCGCGAGGATGTCCGCACCCTTGTGCTTGGCGAGAGGAACCGCGAACCTGAGGACCTGGAATTCTTGTGGTTTGTTTAGGTCCCCCACCAATCTCTTCCACTCCTCCTCATGGTCCTTGTCCTCCTTCCTTTCCACCTCCTCTTCAGCTGCTTCTGGTTCAGGACCTTCCTCATCCACCTCCTCCTGGCCCAGGTACTCATCGATGTCATCAGGGATCGGCATGTCCTTGGAGACCACATCAAAGGCCTTCGGGAACACATAGGTAGCTGCCAAAACGAACTTGTACTTGTTGGCCCTCCCGTTGTCGTTCCGCTCGTCTATTCCCTTTTCTGCAAACGCGCCACCAATGTCCAGGCTCAAGACGTAGGCGTCTCTGTGAAGCACTCTTCTCGCCGGTCGCCCCGTTCCCGCCGCCGACAAACACACCGAGCAATCTCTCCTAAATGGCCAATGCCCCGCTTCAACGTGACGCCGCCATTCTTCCAGCTGCTTCGGAGTGAAGGTGTTCATCGCCACAGAAATTTCGCCTCTCCATGCCCATCTTCGGATCCCCTTCGCCAGTGCTTCTCGTAGTCCCGGAGCCCAAACAGCCATGTCCTTCGAATTCCCAGGTTCCGGCCATTCACGTCTCGTGTCCTTCAAGCCACTGAGCTCGTCCAACTCCATGGTAGTGAGCAACCCCGTTGGCTTCCTCTGAGGATGCCCAAGTGCGCCCTGATCAAACCGGTACATGTTCATGCCGTTGTTTTTCATGTGCTCGACCAACTTCGTTCTCCAAAACGACGCACACTTCTCCATGACCTCATTGGACACTGCCCCGGGTTGCAAGAACTCGCGCGGATCGTCAGGGTGCTCCATGCCGAACGCCACTGCCGGACCCCTGTCCCTTCTCGGGTAGCACATATCCAAGCCCGTTTCTGCAACCAACCACAACCACACCATGCGCAAGATCAGGTTGTTGTCGCCTCTCACCAGTGCCTCTTCATCCCTTGTCAGTTGCCCAGGAAGACCCCAGAGATGTTGCGCCGACCTCACCGGCCGTGGTGCATTGTTACGCCCCTGCAATTCGCGATGTCGTAGAAGGGAAAAGGTCCTGCAAGGTGGTCCCCCCACAATGGCATGTATCTTCCCCTGTGAGGCCGCCCACAAGAGCAGCGCGAAGATGCCGCCGTTGGTTCCGATGTCCCACGATTTGGACTGGGTAAGGTCAATCTCCAGCACTTCTGCCATAGATGCCTCACGTGTTTCACCCCGTGGACCCTGAACTCTGCACCCAGTCAAGGTCTTGATCGGATCTGAGGATTCCCCCTTCCCGGAGAACAAGTGCACAATCCATCGGCGGCTTGCCCACAAGGATCTCCGTCTTGCGCGATTCAATGGGAGCGACTTCATCAACTTCCAGGCTTCCTCGTTGCTCTGCGGGATTTTCTCGAAGATCCGGATCTTGTCCTCAAACGGCACGTCCGACATGAACTCCGCGCTCAGAACGGCTCGCAGACCATCGGAGGGATCCCCCGTTACGACGTAGTCCTTCAAGAAATCCGCCCAGTTCCTTCCCTCATGCGACCTTGCCACCTTGATCGACGTCTCCAGTTCCTGCATGGTCCTCAGCGCCTCGTCGGCCTTGGTGCCCTCCAACTCCGCAATGAGCCTCAAAGCATCACACTCTCGGACTTCCGGGCACGACGACCGCGTGTAGACTTGTACTTCAGGTCGGCTGGGGTGTCTCAATCTGCATCCGCGCGCGTTCCAGACGAACTCATACCCCAGCTGTCTAACAAGGGTTCCAAGGGGCACAATTGGTTGAGCTTGGTTGTCCCCCAAGATCGTTCCCTTGTCCGACTGAGGCAACTCAATCTTGGTGTCCCCAGCCAGCGCAACTTCCACCTTCGCGGCCTTCTTCTTCTCCTCCACAGTGCCTGGTCGTAGTGCATGAGTAGCCCCACTGTCCAACAGCCCCATTTTGCTAACTGCTGGCAACGTTCCCAGTGCCTGAGCTCTTCGCACCTCCTCACTCTCAGCCGAGGTGATACGCATCACCTTCATCGTGGCGCTGTGCTCCATCAAGGACTTGACCATTTTCTGCGCATTCTCCAACATCTGTTGCATGTCCATAGGCGTGCCAGGTATGGGGTCATCTAGCGTAGATCTCGTTGCCATAGGAGTCGACGCCATCGTACTCGCCTCCGATATCACCGTGGCCACATCATCCGCCTTGATCATTTTCTGGGTCTCGGGCTGCATCGGCTTCGCCTGCACTTGCGCTGCCGTTGGAGTTGTAGGTGTAGAGGCCGATGCAGTCGTGGTAGTACCCTCCGCCGGCCTTGTAGGACACGCCTTCGATTGATGTCCCTTCCCACCACAGTTCCAGCACCGTTCTCTCTTTGCATCCCGGTCCAGCCAACTATGGACAAACCGGCATGCCTTTCCACGTCTACACCCACCATCCGTAACACCAAAAAACTTGCAAGGTTTTTGAGATCCAGCACTGTCTCCCTTGGGTTGGTTGTTGGCTGCCCCACCTGCAAGACCCTTCAGTCTGGCCTGAGGACTGTTAGGCGTGGTCGATGGCGAGTTGTTGCCCGGCACCCCCTTTGGTTTTCTGGAGGCCAGCTGCTCAAACTCCGCCAGGAGAGCCTTATGCACCGCCTTCACGTTGTCCTCCACCGGCACGAAGTCGACCTTCAGTTGGTAGCGGACCAGGTTCATACGAAAGGCCACCTCATGGTGGTCCAACAGTGGCTTCTTCACCAAGACGTCGATACCTCGAAGTAGCACCGACGGGTCTGGTATCACCACCCCCAAATCCTTTGCCCTCTGGAAGTACCTCCACCACAAGCGCAGACCATCCACAGCCTCAGCTGCAGTACTTGTCGCTGGCGGCGACTCCAAGTGGCGCAGCAAAGAACTCTTCTCCATCGCAGATCCCGGGCACCATCAAGCGGCTCAGAATTTCCAGCGAAGATCTCACTCTCGACGCCACAAGTTCCCGCCTGATGTCCTCAGGCGTCGATGCCAACAAGAGCGTGGCCGCCCTCCGATCAACGCGCTGCCACCTCGCCTCCTGCAGCACAGGGGAAGCCAAGGGTGCTAGGTTGAGCCGATTGAAGTGATCTGCCTTCTGGTAGGAGTCATAGTACGCCTTGGCACAGTCCTTTACTTCCTGCCACCATTCCGCCGACGAAGTTGAGAGGTCTCCCATAGCGTGCTCCAGGCAGTGGAGCCAGTCCCCAAAGTCCACACTCGCGCTATCACTCAAGGCGGGAAGCATCGGAATGTCTCCCACCGGCTTGTGCACATCCTCGGTTCTCTGGGACTTCGTAATCACCCGCTCCAAACCTTCCAACAGCCTGCTCATGGGATCACCTCCAGGACCAAGTGACGGCTGCCCCCTTTCTCCTCCCGACTCCGGCAGTGCCTCTGCAGATGCCACAGCCGGTGGTTGTTTTGATTGCACAGCACCTCCTGATTGACCAAGGTGCCCTCCCAGAACTTGTGGTGGACCTCGTGGATAGACCAACGGCTGCTCTTGACCTCCTGCTGCGTCACTCTGACCATGTGGCATAAAGCCAAAACGACCTCCTGCTGCGTCACTCTGACCATTCAAAAAACGACCAGGTAGCGGACCAGGATTGCCTCGAGATTCGGTGGAAGCTCCTTGCTGAACTGGACGTAAAGCATCTAAACTTCCCCCAGGTAGCGGACCAGGATTGCCTCGAGATTCGGTGGAAGCTCCTTGTTGAACTGGAGGTGAGCCATCTAAACTTCTCCCAGGTAGCGGACCAGGATTGCCTCGAGATTCGGGGAAAGCTCCTTGCTGAACTGGAGGTAGCGGACCAGGATTGCCTTGAGATTCGGGGAAAGCTCCTTGCTGAACTGGATGTAGCGCACCAGGATTGCCTCGTGGCCCAAGTTGGCCCGACGGACCCGGCAAGGCCCCCACCAGACCATTCCACAAGTGTTGGCCCCATCCCTGCCCAGGACGAGACCTTGCTGCATGTGGCCACTGCCCTTCTCCCATGCGTTCTCGCTCCAATTGCATCCTTCCCATCTCTTCTCTCAAGCTACTTGCTTCCCTTTTCGACTCCTCCAACTCCCTCATCATCCCTTGCAGTTGTCCTTGTAGCTGCTGACGCACTTCTTCCTTCACCGCTTCATAGGTGCTTCCTCCAGAACTGCCACCACCATCCATAGGCCTCGGTCCCACCCCGGTGGCACCATACAGCAGTGGAGCTCGCTGCTCCATTGCCCTCATCTGTTGCCTCTGCTCATCATCAAACAAAGGCGTCCTCGATGCCTCATCCCGTTCCCCCTGCGACATAGGTGACTCCAATGCCCTCTGCGATCTCGACGGTCTCGTCATAGGCGATGGAAAGGGACTCGGCATCCACTCCGGGGGTGTCACCTGCTGTGACTGCCCCATAGCCTGGAAGAAAGCTCCCAGGCGAGAAACCCAGGTCGGCATCACACCACGCGGTTGTGCCTCTCTTCCCATCGGACTGCCTTGCGCATTCCAGCTGAAACCTCCAGGTTGTGGATGCCCTCCACTATTCAGGCCATCACGCAGCATGCCCATGTCCCCAGCTTCACCGGCCGGCTCCACCTCCCTCGTCATTGAGGTTGAGGCCACCACAGCTTGCATGCCACCTGCAACCACCGCTCCAGAAGCCAGCGCCAAGGCCTGAACTCTTGCCACTTGACCACTTGTACCATGCCCAGAGTCCATGCTATCTCCAGAAACCATTGCTCCATCCACACTTCCAGCCACACCAGTGCCGCCAGCTTCCAGCGCACCATCCGGCCTTACGGCCTCCGGTTGGGCTCCATGAGCCTCTCCACCATCCAAAGCTGGTCTTACGACCCCCGGTTGGCCCCTCTCGGGCCCCGCAGCTGTTGTTGTCATTCTCGGCGAAGTAGGGCGAGCACCGCTTGGGCTCATAACCTCCTGGTCGGAGGTCCCAGGAGGCATGGAGTTTGAGGGGTTGGCCATGGCTCACAGAGTTCACTCGAATTTTTCCTTCCACAACAGCAACGACACGAAATCCTTGGCCTTACTCGTTCAGGTGCTATACCTGCGATGCCTTGTACATGTAAAAAACTGTGTTGCGTGCCCACTCCGGGCCATGTGCTTCTTTGCCCTTCACGGGCCTCGTTTTGCCCTTCACCGGGCTTGGACCGCTTCACAGCGACATGTACTTCTCTCTCTTCCTGGAAAAACGTGAGCACACCAGCAGTTTAGGGTTTAGGGTTTAGGGTTTAGGGTTTAAGGTTTAGGGTTTCCGGCTTGGCGTGCTCTAAGGCTCTTTCGGCGAGTTTGCTTGGCAATAGTTGCTGCCGTCTCCTGGTCGTACTTCGGGGTTCATGGTACTTGCTAACAAGTGATATCTGTATTTCTTTCTGTACTTGTAACCAAATAGGGCACTTAAGGGGCTTATAAGTGGGTTTTTAGTACAGTTATAACTGGTTAATAAGTACCATGAACCTCCAAGTAGTATACAGTGGAAGTAGCAGCGGTAGCCGTAGTAGTGGTGTATACATCCTCATCGGCTAGAGTCACAGAAGGCATGCCGCCCTCATGGAATTTCTGTTGTCGTGTAGCTGTGGTAACCCTACAGCTAAACCCTAAACCCTTAACACTAAACCCTAAACCCTTAACCCTTAACCCTAAACCCTAAACCCTAAACCTAAACCCCAATTCAGAGCAGCAGCAGGACTAGCAGCGAAAGGTGCTGGCTCATGCCCCTGCAAGACATAGGCCCTTCACAGCCACCCTGAGCAATCCCGAAGTTATGTATGACAGGGTTTAGGGTTTAGGGTTTAGGGTTTAGGGTTTAGGGTTTAGGGTTTAGGGTTGACAGTCGACACTAAGACTTTTAACAGTCCCACAGCTTCACATTCTCAGGTTGCACGCAAAAAACACCAGCACTCCGAGCAGACTACGCCCAGAGGGTTGCAGCTCTTCATCTGAGTAGTGACCCGACCGTCAGGCGCGTTGTTGAGCGTCTAGGGCCCTGGAGGGTTTAGGGTTTAGGGTTTAGGGTTTAGGGTTTAGGGTTTAGGGTTTAGGGTTTAGGGTTTAGGGTTTAGGGTTTAGGGGTGCGTTAGCCTATTTTCTGAAGTGCCCTCCACAGCACCATGGGGAAGAAAGTCCTTCAAGCCGGTAACATGGTGGCCATCTTCGCGGCACGGCTCCCAGCTTCTTTTTTTGTAAGAGAGAGGGTACTCTAAATGCTAATCCTAAACCCTAAACCCTATATACCCTATAAACCCTAAACCCCAAACCCTAAACCCTAAACCCTATAAACCCTAAACCCTAGAAACCCTAAGCTCCGTAAACCCTATAACCCTAAAGTGCAGTGTTGAGAGCTGTGGTGGACTGAGAGCTCAGGATATTTCAGGTGCAGGGGTTCTGTCTGCAGCCTGTATCACTGTATCAACAAGCAGCTAAACCCTAAACCCTAAACCCTAAACCCTAACCCCTAAACCCTAAACCCTAAAAGAAGACGCTTCTTGAACGCTTCTTGTTCCAGAGCTCACGGAGCTCCATGCAAACCTTCTAAAAGCCGAATCCCGGAGGCTCTTTATTCCCAGAGACTCCCGTATCCCTTAATTACGGACCCTAAACCCTAAACGCTAAACCCTAAACCCTAAACCCTAAATCATATTCGGGATCCTTTTTATAATTTGAGGTATAGTCCTTAATCAAGGGATACTGGAGTCTCTGGGATTGTTTATAGGTACTTCAGGGGCAAGTATTCCCTTTGTGGGGTTCCTGGACCCCCATAAAGAAATATTGGAAACATAATTCCGAGACCCTAGAGCCTGAACCCTAACCCCTACACGCCATACCCTAAACCCTAAACCCTACACGCTATACCCTAAACCCTAAACCCTAAACCGATACTGTTCAGTGCGATCCCCCTTCCACTTGTTGACATCGGCCTTAGGTTTATGGTTCAGGCTTCCATGATGAACAGCACAGCACTTTAGGGTTTAGGGTCTCGAGCGTACCAACAAGTGTCTGCCCAGCGAACAGAGATGGGCAGGACAGAAGAAGAAGAAGAAGAAGAAGACAAAGAAGAAGAAGAAGAAGAAGAATAATACGAATAATAATAAGAATAAGAAGAAGAATAATAATAAGAAGAAGAGTTTCTGCCGCAGCTTTGCATTGTAGATCGTAGATGTGCCCTCCCTTCACCTCCGACCGCGAAACCTCAAAGTCAATCACAAGCACAAACGAGCTCCAACGCGGGTGCGAGCCCTAATCCCTGAACCCTAAACCCCTGAACCCTTGAAACCCAGCCCTAAACCCTAAACCCTAAACCCTGAACCCTGAACCCCTGAACCCCTGAACCCTGAACCCCTGAACCCCTGAAACCTAGCCATCCTATTGAAACCCTAGCCCCTTGAAGCCTCAACCGTTTCACTTCCTGAGCCCTACACCCGCCCCCCTACACCCTGGCTTAAACCACTTAGGGTTTTGGGTTTTGGGTTTTGGGTTTTGGGTTTTGGGTTTAGGGTTTAGGGTTACCCTAAAACTCTACAGCCCAAAAGTCAAAAGCAACACCGTAAATCCTAAGCACATCTCTTCGAGGTTCTTGGCTACGTCGTGTGCCTCTTCTTGCCGCTCCACAAGGAGCGCGGGCGCAACAAAGCAGGGTTCAGGAATCCTTAAACCAACCCTAAGCCCCAAACCCCAAACCCTATAAACCCCGAACCCTATAAAAAAACTCCAAACCCCAAACCCTATAAACCCTCAACTAAACCCTACAAACCCAAAACGCCATAAACCCATTTGGCTTCCCAGGCTCACAAAGGTTAAGGTGCAAGTGTGTTGGTTTAGGAGGTCTGGATTCAGAAATCTTAAGTTAGGGCTGTCGGGCTTAAGACTTGTTGGGGTTTAGGATTTAGGGTTTAGGGTTTGGGGTTTAGGGTTTAGGGTTTAGGGTTTAGGGCGTTAGGGTTTAGGAGTATCAAAGTCTAGTGTTGTAGGAGTTTCGAGGGGATGCCGTGGATGACGACCATGACGTCCGCTTCCATAGTCGCTCGAGTTGGACCCTGCTCTCACCTGAAGAGCCATTACTATAGGATTTAGGACTTAAGGTTTAGGGTTTAGGGTTTAGGGTTTAGGCTTTAGGGGTCGGAATTGTTGCTAATAATATTCCCTCCATGGCCCCTTTGTAATTTTACTATCAAGATCTCCAAACACCTATTCTAATCATTAAGGTCCCTATACTATTTCTTTTGTTTTTGATTTCGGGTTTAGGGTGGCGGTAGGGGTTCATGTTAAGGGGGGGGGGGTGTAGATGGACCCTCTTGGGTTTATGTCTAGTGTACCGAAGTTGCGGCACATGCGATACATCCTCGAGGGGTACACCGCTTTCATTGGAGATATTCCAGTCCTGCGCCGGTGTTGTGTGCTTCAAGCCATACCCTAACCACCCCCCCCCCCAAAAAAAAAAAATAATAAAATAAAATAAAAAAAAAGAAAAACATATATACACACACACACACAAAAGACGAAATCAAGAAACTAAACGGAAACCATGAACCTGAATCCTCCCTCAAGGCTCCAATGCTTCCCGCTCCAAGAACAACGGGTCCATTGTACCAATCTTAATACTTTTGCAGACCGCATAGGGGTCGACTGGGGTTTCGGGCTTAGGGTTTAGGATCTACGTATTCCAGGGCGCAAGTATCACCTCAAAAGTACTTCTTTCTGCTTTTGGGAAGAAGCCCTAAACCCTAAACCCTAAACCCTATACCCTAAACAAGGCCTACTTTCAAAGTCTTGCTGGCTTCTTGTCGGCGACCCAGTGGATGCAGGAGTCAGGGTGGAGCTGAATGCCCAGCTGGGAGGTTCATGGTACTTGTTATCCAATAGGGTTTAGGGTTTAGGGTTTAGGGTTTAGGGTTTAGGGTACGTATTATCCAGCTAGAGCTGCACTCATAACCCACTCATAAGCCCCCTAAGTACCAAAAGATGGCTTTAAGTACAGTTATAAGTACAGTTACAATTGGTTAACAAGTACCATGAACCTCCAGGAAGGGTATAAACAATTTCCCGGGTTGAGGGATCCTGAGCCCAATGCCCTCATAACTCTGGGGTTTAAGGGTTTAGGGTTGAGGGTTCAGGGTTCAGGGTTTAAGGGTTAAGGGTTTTTAGGGTTTAGGGTTTAGGGTTTCGGGTTTAAGGGTTGAGGGTTAAGGGTTTAGGGTTCAGGGTCTACTTTTTGGATCTTTGGCAAACTATTAGTGTATGATACCGTAGTGTTTAGGGTGTCTGGTGATGTTCACCGCTTTTGGGTTCGCAGGGAATACCGCCGAGACTAGCGAAAATGAGGCAGGAGCAGATATGTTTCACTTCGACCTCTTGCAATTCGCCAGTTGATAGCATTTGCAGCATGAGTCCTTGTGCAGATCGACCCTCCTCAACAAGAGTGCATGTCTTCGGACTTTTTTAAGTTGGTTGTATCCGAAACCCGAAACCCTAAACCCGAAACCCTAAACAACCCGAAACCCCAAACCTTGTAAACCCCTCGTTGGGGACAGCCGCGCGACCTCACTCAGGCGCGTTGTGGATGTAACGACGTACTCCATGACCGTGTACTACGACTGGCATAGCAGACTTGTCGGACGCCCAGAGTCTTAGTAGGGAGCGAGGGAATGAGGTACTGTACATCCCCTAAGCATACATATACCCTAAACCCAAAACCCTAAACCCTATACCCTCTAAGGGATTCTAGAGGGCACCTTAGTCCTTCATTCCCTGCGACAGTACTGAGCAAGCCCTTGCTTGTGCACAACTGTAACCCTAGACCTTCGTGGGTGTTTCCAGGGCTTCACTGCCTTCAAAAACAGCAGCTTGCAACGACCTACGAATCCTGAACCCTGCACCCTGAACCCAAAACCCTAAACCGCCTACGACATTCTTGACAGTGGCCTATCTCTACCATCGTGTCAATGTGGAGTGGTCTTCCTGCAACATACTGGTTCTTATTAGGGAATGAAGGAATGAGGTACCCCATAGACAAAGAGTCCATGTGCCTAGTTAGGGGTTGCTTGGGCTTTAAAGTACTTGCTATCTAGGGACCTTGGGGTAGAATAGTCAGGTGCATGGATCCTAAACCTAATCCCTAAACCCCAAACCCTACGGTACATGTAGGATGTATGGCGCCTCATGCCCATATTCCGTTCTAAGGGCAAGCCCAAGCTGGGGTAACAAGCGCGCAAGAGCGCGGTTTAGGCTTTAGGGCTTAAAAGTTTAGGGTGTAGGGTGTAGGGTTTAGGGTTTCTGGTACGTGGGTGTGGGAGTGATCACTGCCTGGGGCGATGCCCATCAATGAAGCAAGCTAGTAGCTGATCGAGTACACTTTACGCTTCTGGGGATACTACAATCCCCTGTAGAACTGAAAGTGTACACTTTCTTGGGGGGCTTATGAAATCAGCAACTACATCTTAGATTTTTTTGTATATGTATACGCACAGGAGTCATAAATCACAATTGACTGATTAACCACCATTAATAAACCAAATATGAATGGACGTAAATAAGTAAACAAGCAAAAAAGCAAATAAATTCATAAACAAATAAATAACTATATATAAAAATAAATAAATAAATAAATATATATATATATATATATATATATAAATAAATTCATAAATAAAAAAGTAAATAAATAAATAAATATATATATATATATCTGCATAACAACCACGAAGTAAAACTATCGACGAAGCCCCATGCCTGCCTTCGGGCTGCCCCTTGGCCCCTCAGGTCTGAATTGAGGGTTTAGGGTTTAGGGTTTAGGGTTTAGGGCTTAGGGTTTAGGGTTTAGGGTTTAGGGTTTAGGGTTTAGGGAGTTGAGGGTTTAGGGTTTAGGGAACCCTTAAACGCCTTGAAGCGGACCACGCCCCAGGCTTGCTGGTTCGTTGGGCGCCTGGTTGAGTGCGAGTTCTGCGGTGTCAGGGCTTGCTGAGCTAGGATGCCCAGTAGTACCCTTATTCCCTTTTTTTTTTTTGGGGGGGGGGGGGGGGGTTAGGTTCCCTTATAAACCCCTTTAAGCAAAAAAGGGGCACCCTTTTTAAGCCTAGGTTACTAGGCAGCCTAGAGGTTCATGGTGCTTACTAGCCAACTATACTTAGGGTTTAGGGTTTAGGGTTGAGGGTTTAGGGTTTAGGGTTTAGGGTTGAGGGTTTAGGGTTTAGGGTTTAGGGTACTTTTTAACCAATTGTAGCTAAACTTATATCTGTACTTATAGCCATATTAGGGCACTTAAGGGGCGTATAAGTGGGCTGTAAGTACAGCTATAATTGGTCAATAAGTACCCTAATCCCTGAACCCTAAACCCTAAACCCTAAACCCTAAACCCTTAAGGCCCCATATAAGTACCGTTGGAACCTCCAAGTAGCAGAAGGACTCGGAGGTGGGCGTTTCATCCCTCAAAGAGTGGGTCCTCTCTTTGAGATCTGGGCCTTGGGATGTTCGAGGTTAGGGCAAAGGGCGTGAAAGATAGGGTTTAGGGGTTTAGGGTTTAGGGTTTAGGGCAACTGGCTTGTAAGATAGGGATGAAGGTAACCAGCTGTTCTAAACCCTAAACCCTAAAACCCTCAACCCTAGACCCTAAGCCCTAAGCCCTAAACCCTAAACCCTAACCCTAAACCCTACACCCTAAGCACCGTGGTTCTGCACGCACTGCGGGCCAAGGTTCGCAAGATACGAGGAGGCGCCAACGACATGTGCGAAGATGAGGGGTCCACCTCTGTCTGGTTGCAGGAGCGCCGCTCTCTTTTTGTTTCTAAGGGTTTAGGGTTTGGGGCTTAGGGTTTAGGGTTTAGTGTTTAGGGTTTAGGACACTTGAGCCCTGAAGGGACCAAAGAAATCTAAGGGCTGTAGTCCTGAAACTCCACGTCCTGAGCCCTGACAGTCCCAAGGCCCTGTAACCGTGTAGTGTTTAGGGTTGAGGGTGTAGGGTTTAGTTAGGGTTTAGGGTTAGGGCTGAGGTTTCAGGGTTTAGGATTTGGTTTGTCAGCTTGCTTAAGGGTCCACGTATCTTAAACTGTATACGTATACTTGAACCCGTAAGGCTACTCTAAACGAACCCCTGTCAGGCTCGAGTATGTTGGGTGCATGGATCCCTTTGGGCGGTGAAGCTCCATGTCTTGAGATGTTTCGGGCTCACGGGCCCTGGAGTTAGACAAAGTTTAGGGTTTAGGGTTTAGGGTTTAGGCTCTCTGCATGCCACAAGCCACAAGATGTAGGGTCCCACACGCAGACCCTGATTTTCGGAACGCCCTGAGCCCTATGAGCCCTGACCGACGTTTAGAGGTAGGCTTACTCCAAGTGTGCGAAGCCAAAGGCCTAACTCAGGGTTGCGAGGGTTTCGGGTTTAGGGTTTAGGGTTTAGGGTTTAGGGTTAGGGTTTAGGGTTTAGGGTTTAGGGTTTAGGGTTTAGGGTTTAGGGTTTAGGGTTTAGGGTTTAGGGTTTAGGGTTTAGGGTTTAGGGTCTAGTTTCGGGCTTGGAGGGTGTAGGGCTTCTTCGGCATGAGATTCGTCAATGGTTGAGGTGTATGGAGACACTTTAGTTTAGGGTTCAGGGTTCAGGGTTCAGGGTTTAGGGTTTAGGGTTTAGGGTTTAGGGTTTATGGGTAGAAGGTTCTTGGGAAGCCCGTGCAGGACACACAGGCATCGTGCGGGCCTCAAGCATCAGGAGACTGCAGCGCCAGGCAACCAGAATGAGAGTTGACAGCAATGATATTTAAGAGCCTCCGGCTCAAGCCGCCGACCCGCTGGAGCATAGTTGAAAGGTTTAAACGCGTTCGTTAGGTCACAGGATGCCAAAGTTGGTGGGGGGGGGGGGTAGGGGGGGGGGTAGGGGGGGGGGGGGGGGGGGGGGGGGGGGGGGGGGGGGAGGGGGGTGGTGGTTTTTCCCCAAAGGGTCCTGTGCGAAACCGCCATGGTCCGTGAGTTTATGCCGTGTGGGTGGCCTGGCCCTCCATGGAAAAGCTGCCCGGCAACCCCCCCCTACCCCGAGGAAAAGAGCAACACGCCGCCAGGGTCGGCGGATCCCTCGTCCTCTAATATACGGCCCTAAACCCTAAACCCTAAACCCTAAACCCCAAACCCTCTGGCCGGGCTTAGGGTTTGGGGTTTGGGCTCTTTGAGGGTGTTCGAGAAGGGGGTGTATAAGGTTCAGAGAGCTCCCAAAAACGAAAGGCATCATGCCCGCGGCCCTAGGGGGGTTTAGGGTTTAGGTTTCAAAGCCCCCCCCCCCCCAAATCAATTCCCTCAGTTACCTGCAGAGGCTTTGAGGTAAGGAGTAAGGGCCTGAACCCTAAACCCTAAACGCTAAACCCTAAACCCTAAACCCTAAACCCTAACCCTAAACCCGGCATCCCTAGGCGCAAACCAGCATAGGAGGTTCCCTAAACCCTATGCCCTACCAGGACGGGCGATTGTACCCCATAACCCCCTAAAACGGCTCGTATTAGGGTTTACAAGGGTTTAGGGTTTAGGGTTTAGGGTTTAGGGTTTAGGGTTTAGGGTATCATACCCTACAACCCCCCCAAAAAAAACAAACGCCGTTTATAGGGTTGATTATGGGGAATATAGGGCTTAATAGCCCATCCTCGTAAGCCGTAAACCCTAAAGTTCAAGCCAAGCTCCCAAAACCTTCGGCTTGGCGCCAGCCACGGGAAGAAACCCCCCAACCCTGTAACCGTTACACTGCAACCCCAAACCCGAGTTCCTAAATCCTATAAACCCTAAAACTAAACCCCAAACCCCAAGCAGCCCTAAACCCTAAACCCTAAGCCCTAAGCCCTAAACCCTAAACCCTAAACCCTAAACCCTAAACCCTAACCTGTTCCCTTCCCAGGTTGTGTGCAGAGGGGGTCGAGGCAATCCTTACGAGCGCTTGCTCCGGGTACGGGACGGCCGGGAGCCCCATGGAGATGCGAGGGGTGCTTGGGGGTTTAGGGTTGAAAGTGTGGGGTTTAGGGTCTAGGGTTTAGGGTTAGGGTGTTTAGGGGGTAGGGGTTAGGGTTTACGGTTTGCGGTTTAGGGTTTGGGGTACCTGGGCCGTCCTCCAAGCGACCGATCGTTGTGGTCACGATGCCGTGTGGATCCGAGATGCCCGCTTTTTCAGTCACGACCAATTGCTTAAGAACCCCCCCCCCCCAACATAGAATAAAGTCTTCCTTCCTTCTGAGGGCAATACAGGGCTTATTGGGTTCTACTCCCCTAAAGCCTAAACCCTAAACCCTAAACCCTTTTTTTGGGGGGTGGGGTTTAGCAAATAGTAGTTCAAAAGCGATGTTTCAGGATCGTTGCTACTGAGATCTTGGGTGCCTTTCCCGGGGTGTCTAGCATGCTGGGCTTGCCGCTGCTGAGGGTTTAGGGTTAGGGTTTAGGGTTTAGGGTTTAGGGTTTAGGGTTTAGGGTTTAGGGTTTAGGGTTTAGGGTTTAGGGTTTAGGGTTTAGGGTTTAGGGTATGGGATTATTCGTATTGTTTGCTTAGGGTGTGGGGTTTAACTTTGTCATTGTGGGGTTGTAACAATTTACATCTTACAGGGTACTTAAACTCAAGAAGGAATAGAATTTTCTCAATTTGGAATACGTTCCCAACCATGAGCAAGTTGAGGATTCCCCTGAACTGCCTCTGAAGTACTCGCCCACGTGTGTGGGGTTTAGGGTTTAGGGTTGAGGGTTTCGGGAGAGGGCAAGCTGTTTAGTGTTTACGGGTGGAGGGGACAAGGGCAGGGGGGCAGGGGGGGAGGGGGGCGGGCATGGGCATCTTGTGAGCGAAACATCCAGTAGTGCTCTTTTTCCTGCATGAAAGTGCTAAGCTTCCCTTTCGAGGCCTTGACAAAAGACAATTGCAAACCGGGGACGTGCAGAAAGGCCTACGTCATCGGCATCTGCATGTTTCTAGTCGTGCTCTTGAATGTCATTGCTCAGGTGCGGCAGTGGAGGGGCGCAGGGGAGGGTAGGAGTACTCGCTTCCTGTGATGTGACTGCAATCCAGTGGCCTGAACAATCCACATGCTTAGGGTGCTGGCTCATTTCTAGTCTCCAAACCAATATAAGCCGTGAACCCTAAACCCTAAACCCTAAACCCTAGACCTGTAGAGAATCGGGGCCTCCAGATGGCGTCGAACCTCCACTTAGAAGACGTCACAATGCGGTCTAAGCGTGAGAAGGGTTTAGGGTTGAGGGTTTAGGGTTTAGGGTTTAGTGTTTAGGGTTTGGGGCTGACAGGGTTAGGGTTGCGTTTCTTGGCTTTCTTCTGGCTGGCTCTTGGGACTCTAACTTTTTCGCTTTTTGTAGAAACTACAAGAAGGACTCTAGCCAAGGTTTTGAGGGTTGAAGTGGCTTTCCGGTTTTCGGGCGTCAATGGGCTTTCTAGGATGCCCAGTAGTACCCTTATTCCCTTTTTGGGGGGTTTAGGTTCCCTTACAAACCCCTTTAAGCAAAACAGGGCACCCTTTTTAAGCCTAGGTTACTGGGCAACCTAGCTTTAGAAAGTATGCACCGGAAGGACCTTGCGTGCCCAACATTTCTAGGTGACTTTGTGCGCCTCCTCGCCCCCTTTTTTGATCAGGTGCTTACGTGCATGCCCAATCAAAAAGGGTTTAGGGTTAACCAAACAAAGTGGTTTAGAGTTAACCAAAAAGGGTTTAGGGTTTAGGGTTTAGATTTTAGGGTTGTATGGGGTTGTTTATTGGTTTGGGGGTTCTGCATGCCATGCTCGATCGCTGCGCAAGGAGTGAGACCCTATGACCCCTACACGCCAAACCCTATAGCCCCTACACCCTAAGTCCTGAACCCCAGGGTCCCAGGCCCTACAAACCAAGGGAAGCAGCCATTCTTACCCTATCCCATAGTTGCACTTTGGTTTGGTGGGTTTGCCTTATTTGCAGAATGATACAGTTTAAGCTCTGTGTCTTTGTTTTATTGAAGAAGTGAGCCCTAAACCCTGAACCCTGAACCTAAACCCTAAACCCTATTCACCAAGTAGCTGAGTGAGTACACTTTACACTTTTTGGGATGCTACTATCCCCTATAGAACTGAAAGTGTACACTTTTGGGGGTTTATGAACTTGGCAACTACGGTCTGCAACCTCGTAAAGGCATAGGGTTTTGTGGGGCATAAGGTACCTAATGGGTGAAACCCTAAACCCTAAACCCTAAACCCTAAACCCTGAACCGCGTTAGGGCTTCGGGTTTATGACCGTCGACCAGGGTATCACCTTCTGGCTGATCCAGCAGTACATGGAGAAGCCGAAGAAGCAGCACCCCGCCTCGGCGCTGATCCCTGAGCCCGAAACCCTAAACCCTAAGCCCCAAACCCTAAACCCTAAACCCTCAACCCTCAACCCTAACCCCTAACCCTAAGCCCTAAACCTGAAACTCTTGACCCTGAAGCCTGAACACTGCGCACGGGGTTAGGAGGTCGCCAGGGTAGGGTTTAATTTTCGGGCCCATGAGAGTACATAAAACCTAAACCTGATTTGTATATAGCTTTTAAATTTATTGCACCCGTTTAGGGCTTCGGGCTGAAGGGTTGGTGTCCAAAATCCTACATCTGCAGCACCACTCGGCAATGACTGCACTATGTCCAGGCACAAACACGCACAACCCCCACGGGGGGGGGGGGGGGGGGGGGGGGGGGGGGGGGGGGTGGGGGGAAGTGGATGTAGCATTTCAAGCTGCCGACACCCGACCCTCCCGTGGCCTCAGTTTGGGGTGAAGGGTTTGGGATGCAGTGAGGGTTAGGGTTTGGGGGTTTAGGGCCCCGAAGCCCCGAAACCTAAACCTTCCCATCCAACGGCTGGAAAAAGTTTTCAATTTCGGAACCCTAAACCCTAAACCCTAGATCCTAAACCCTAAACCCTAAACCGTAAGAGTGACAGGGCACCATGGCAGAATGAGGTATCGCGAAGTGGCCTTCTTCCTGGCGTCTCCCCCAGCACGCAGTGCGGGTGTACTGGGATTGTCAGGTTATGCGGCACCCTAAACCCTAAACCCTAAACCCGAAACCCGAAACCCGAAACCCGAAACCCGAAACCCGAAACCCGAAACCCGAAACCCGAAACCCGAAACCCGAACCCGAAAACCCTAAGCCCTCATCCCTGGGTAAGCCTTGTGACCCACATAGGAGTTCGAATGCTTTATGGGGCTCCCCCACCTCAAACCCTAAACCGTAAACCCCAAACCTTGAACCGTAAACCTATATCCCAAACCCCTATCCCTAAACCCTAAACCCTAAACCCGAAAATACACCCTAAACCCTCAAGACAAAATAAATAGAAATTGTATGTGATATCTTCCGGAAATTCCCAAGCTATTTGTCTAAACTGCTGACGCGCCAAGTTTAAGTAAATAAACCCAAAGCACCTGGGAGCCTAAATGGCCTCCTCCCCCCAATACTAAATTACGAAGCCGGGCCTCCCCCGAATATTGAAGAACAAAGCCGTGTCCTCCCTGAATACTAAATTCAGAAGCCGGGCTTCCCCTGAATATTAAATTACGAAGCCGGGCCTCCCCCGAATACTAATTACGAAGCCGGGCCTCCCCTGAAAACTAAATTACGAAGCCGGGCCTCCCCTGAATACTAAATCACGAAGCCGGGCGTCGCCGCGCCACCCTCCACCCAGCCCCCCCCCCCCCCCCCCCCCCCCCCCCCCCCCCCCCCACGTCGACCCCTAAAACCTAATATCTAAAAAAGAAACTTTCGCTCAAAACGTTTCGCCCAAAACGTTTGGCTCAAAACTTATTGGGACCCAAACCCTATACAATTTCTATAAACCCTAAACCCTAAACCCCAAACCCTTAACCCTTATAAACCCTAAGCCCTAAGCCCTAAGCCCTAAGCCCTAAGCCCTAAGCCCTAAACCCTAAACCCTAAACCCTAAACCCTAAACCCTAAACCCTAAACCCTAAACCCTAAACCCTAAACCCTAAACCCTAAACCCTACCCTAAACCCTAAACCCTAACCCTAAACCCTAAACCCTAAACCCAAACCCACTTCAGGATTTCGGGTTTGGGTTCAGGCCCCGCCCCAGAACCTTGCAACGGCAGTACGTTTGAAGCCCATGTAATCTCCATTTGGGTTTAGGGTTTAGGGTTTAGGCCCTAAGCTTCAGGTTTTCGGGTTTAGGGTTTGGAGTTGCGGGTTTAGGGTTTGGGGTTTGGGGTTTAGGGCTTTGGGCTTGGGGCTTATACTGGGGCTTAGGTCTTAAGGTTTAGGGTCTTCGGGGTATTTGGGGGTAGTTTCATGTGGTTCCCAACCTCCTTTAAAAAGGGTTCTGATGTATGGGCACTTAATTGGGTCTCTGAGGGGATATATAAGGGACCCCCTTCTACGGGCCCATACTAAGAAACCATGTAACTCTTCTTCTTGTTCTTTCTCCTTTTCCTCTTCTTCTTCATTTTTTTTGTTTTTTCTTCTTCCCTTTCTTCTTGTTCTTCTTCCTTCAACTCTTCTTCTTCTTCTTCCTCTCCTTCTTCTTCTTTCATTTTCTCTTTTTTCTTCTTTTTTTCGAGATGCACTTTTTTTTGCTTTCCTTTTCCGGTGTTTAGGGTTCAGGGTCTAGGGTGTAGGCCCTAAACCCCCAAAAATTGCGCCCAGGAGCCCAAATTAGGTGGGGTCTAGCGCATTTTTTCTGGCCACCAAAAATGTACGTAGAAAAGGAACCATGAAGAAGCAACCCTACCCTTACAGGACTCCAAGGTGATTCAAAGGTAAGCTTTCATGCTCTCGCCATGCTGCCTCTGGCCCCTGTAGAGCCGCTGCCCCCCTTGCTTAAGAGCCCTACCCCCGTGCTCTTGGACCCAAACCCCCAAGCCCCAAACCTCTCTTTGAGGGGTTTAGGGTTTAGGGTTTAGGGTTTAGGGTGTGGGGGTTGGTGAAATAAGGACCTTATCGGAACCATCCTGATGCTCATCGTGGCACGGGTGCCCAGCATTCGTCTCGCACCCGAAATCCGAGGAGTAGCCCTAAACCCTAAACCCTAAACCCTAAACCCTAAACCCTAAACCCTAAACCCTAAACCCTAAACCCTAAACCCCAAGCCTCCTAGGGCCTTGAGACGACACTGAATGGGTGCTCTAACCTTGAACGTCTACGCCCCTGATGTAGATTGCAGATGCTTTGCTGAAGAGGTTTAGGGTTTAGGGTTTAGGGTTTAGGGTTTAGGGTTTAGGGTTTAGGGTTTAGGGTCCCAGGTCCCTTGGCTGATGAACTCTTTGCCCTCTGAGGACATGGTCCCTTAGTATGGGCACTTAAAAGGGGACCCATTCTATACCTTCTGTAGACCCATACAAAGTTTAGGGTTTAGGGTTTAGGGTTTAGGGTTTAGGGTTTAGGGTTTAGGGTTTAGGGTTTGAGCCTTTACTTCAGAACCCTTTAAAGGAGATTAGGGACCACATGAAGGGCCCCATGAATCTACCCTCTTCGCCCCAGCTTACCTGGGAATCCGATCTCCAGCAGAGCCACCTCACAGCCCTGGTTTGGTGTTTGGGGTTTAGGGTTTGGGGTTTAGGGTTTAGGGTTTAGGGTTTAGGGTTTAGGGTTTAGGCATCACAAGCTGCAATTCCAAATCCTCAATATTTTAGGGCTTGGGGCCCAGACCTACTGAAGTGTCCAAGCCTTGGATTTGCATGTTTCATTTTAGGATTATGCCTCTTCCCCAAAGGGATTCCATTTGCCTCATGCTTCTATGCACGAACCCCAAAGTCATTCTATGAGCCCCCAAATCGTACCCTATTCTGACTACCATTGGGTCGTTCTTAGGGCCTAAACCCTAAACCCTAAACCCTAAACCCTGAACCCTAAACCCATATAAACAGACTGCGCCCAGGTGTTGATATACCTCTTAGCGATCCAGAGACTCAGCAGCGTTCCCGGCGTGATTGTGCTGCACAAGCTGCCCTCCTTTCTCTTTTGTTGGGGGGTTTAGGCTCGCTTACAAGCCCCTTCAAAAAAAAGAAAGGGTACCCTTTGCACTCCTAGGTTACTCTTGGGTCTGGGACAGAGTCACCTAGAACCAGCCAAGTGTGGTTTCGAGAGTTCAGGGCTGAGGGACCTGGGAGGGATCTTAGGATTTAAGGTTTGTAAACGACCCCTAAGAAAAGGCCTTGCTGGAATATGGCAGTGTGCACCCCCGCTTGCCTTTGCACACACCCCGAGGTCTTCTGAAGAGGCTTAACAAGGCTTCTTGCACAGTTGCGACTCCCTCCTACACCCTCAACCCTTTGGATCCATCCCTGGTGGAGGCCAGGTAGTTCCTGTCCCCGAACACGCTCCACGCCGGGCGACACCGAGAAGATAGAGACCACCTAGAAACCACCCACATCCATGCACAAGCACTTGCAGTTCAGGAGAGGAGACGTTTGCACCTTAATAAACCCTTAGCTTTTCAGAAACGGGCGTTCTGGGGGGCCCTGTCTTTGTTGCAGCCAGGTATCAGTGCCTTGGGCTTTGAGATTGCGCCGTGCTCTCAGTATAAACCAAAAATAAACCCCAGCGAAGTCTAGTTCGAGGCTTCCAGGTCTGTGCGCTTTACCGTGTGTGAAGCCCTAAACCCTAAACCCTAAACCCCTAAACCCTAAACCCTAAGCCCTAAGCCCTAAACCCTAAACCCTGAACCCTAAGAAGTCCTGCACCCTACAAGCGCTGCATTTTTGCGGGCCTCAGGCCGCGCAACGAAGCCAACAAACCCGAACTCTGGGTTCGAATTTGTTGCCTGTGTTAGGGGTTTAAGGTTTAGGGTTTAGGGTTTAGGGTTTAGGTTCGGGTTTAGGGTTTAGGGTTTAGGGTTTAGGGTTTAGGGTTTAGGTTTAGGGTTTAGGGTTTAGGGTTTAGGGTTTAGGGTTTAGGGTTTAATTAAGGTTTAGGGGTAGATGGATGCTCGCACATCGGGCCCCACAAGTGTCACAGAGGAGCTTTGTGCCTGTTATCAGGGTCAACCCTAAACCCTAAACCCTAAACCCTAAACCCTAAACCCCAAACCGTGGCTCTCGTACCTCTGAGGGTGTACCCGTAAAGGTTCCCCTTGATATACTCCTAATATGGCCTTAATATCTCCCTAGGGATCTTTAAAAGGGTCCCCAAAAAACGAGGGTACAACCTTACTTAAGGGCGTTGCTTCTTGGAGACATGTGGGGGCAGCTCCTGTGCGGACTAAACCAGCGAGCTCCTGCTGAAATCGCAAGGGTTTGGGTTCATCTGGGCCGCACTAGACTCTAATCACTGAACCCTCTAACCTAAACCTTAAAACCCCAATTTCCAAACTGCTGACCACTACTTACTTTTAGAAGGAGGACGGGTGGGGGGGGGGGGAAGCTAAGGAGCTAAGGATCAGCTAAAGCGCGAACCTTATACCCTCTAGGCCCGAACGCAATCCTAAGCCCTAAGGAAGCCCACCCATCTAAGCCCTAACCCATAACCTTGAACCCTGAGCCCTAAACCCTGAACCCTAAACCCTAAACCCTAAACCCCAAACCCTAAACCCTAAACCCTAAACCCTAAACCCTAAACCCTAAACCCTAAACCCTAAACCCTCTCTCCTAACCCTAAAGCCTGAACCTGAACCCTGAACCCTCAGCACGGAGGTCGGGTTAGGGAGCTCTTACATCCTTTTGCTCGTGGTTGGCCCCCCCATACCTTGGGCTTCTTGGGTTCTGGAGCTGCGACTGACTGGGACACTTTCCCCAATTTTGGGACACCCAATGGTTTAGGGTTTAGGGTTTAGGGTTTAGGGTTTAGGGTTTAGGGTTTAGGGTTTAGGGTTTAGGGGTACCACCAATATCCCCCCAAAAACACCTCAACCTCTAAACCTCTAAACCTCTAAACCTCTAGACCTCTAAACCTCTAAACCTCTAAACCTCTAAACCTCTAAACCTCTAAACCCTAAACCCTAAACCCTGAACCCCTAACCCCAACCCCCCAACCCCAAACCCCAAACCCTATACCCTAAACCCTAAACCCTAAACCCTAAAACCTAAACCCTAAACCCTAAACCCTAAACCCTAAACCCTAACCCCCCCCCCCCCCCCCCTGCTAGAGAGTTTCTTCAGGGCCCACAAAGGGCCCGAAAAGAATCGGCTGAGGCTTGGCCCATCCAACGGCCAGCAGCCCAGATCTTCGGGATGAGAGCCCTAAATATGGGGTTTAGGGTTTAGGGTTTAGGGTTTAGGGCTTAGGGTTTAGGGCTTAGGGTTTAGGGTTTAGGGTTTAGGCGCCTATATTGTCGCTGGAGGGTTTTAGGGATGTAGGTTTAGATTTTAGGGTTTAGGGTTTTAGGTGTGAGGGTTGAGAGTCATAGAGTTTAGTAGTTGGGCTTCGGGTTTAGGGCTTTTGAGAAGACCAGGGTTTTGGCTTCCGAGTCTATGACGCGGAGGGTCTTCGGCGGCGGGCTCGGGGCGGAGGCAGTCAAGCGCTTGACTGGGTGTGTGGTCTTCATTAGGGTTTAGGGTTTAGGGTTTAGGGTTTAGGGTTTAGGGAATAACCTTAATTAAGCCTAATTTTCCCGAAATAGCCTTGGAACCTAGTGGGGGTAGTATAGAGGGGGGTAGTAGGGGAACCCATGAGCTGCGCTACAAAATGTGGGCTTAGGTTTAGGGCAAGAGAGCTCAGGGTGTTTTGGGTTTTTGGCAAGAGGGTTTATGGTTGAACTCGAATGATCCACAAGAAATTGGGATCCCTGAAATTAGGACAGCCCCTTTTTGTAGTCACTTATGATCCATTAAAATCGGGTCCCTGAAATTAGGACAGCCCCTTTTTGTAGTCACTTAGCGCCCTAAACCCTAAACCCTAAACCCTAAACCCTAAACTCTAAACCCTGTCGAGGTTAGGTGAACTGCGCAGGCATCGGTGCATCGTACGGGTACTTCTTCCTCTACTTCTTCATCATGATACAGGTGCGCGGTCGCTACGGAAAGATGCTCAGGGCTTGAGGGGAACCCCAAACGCTGAAACAAGCCCACCCGCCCCATCACTAAGCCGGAAACCCCCAAGCACCCAGACCCTAAACCCTAAACCCTAAACCCTAAACCCTAAACCCTAAACCCTAAACCCTAAACCCTAAACCCTAAACCCTAAACCCTAAACCCTAAAAACCCTAAACCCTAAACCCTAAACCCTAAACCCTAAACCCTAAACCCTAAACCCTAAACCCTAAACCCTAAACCCTAAACCCTAAACCCTAAACTGCCAGAAGGCGCCCTGGCGGTTTCAACCCAGCTTGACTCTTCTCATGCCTTTAGTCCCTTGTGCTTAAAGAATTGTACTTACCTCCCTCTGGAGTGCCTTGCCCCTCTGCGATTTCTCGTGGCTCCTTAGAGGCCTGCATTGAAAAGGAAGCCCATGTGGAAGTGTCAGAGCCTACTTCATCCTCACTGATGCCTAGAGCCATGGCTCTCCGGTCCATGTCGCTTCTCACGTCGGCCTGGCGACACCTTCAGCCGCTGTGGTGCATGCGACCGGTGCCTACTTCTGGAACATACAGGGCAAGCTGGGGCTTGCTGCTGCCCAGCGGAAACTGGGTGAGAGGGATCAGCCTGCGGTCAGGTCAGCATGCATCTCTGGACGAAGTGGCCAAGTACGTGTGTCAAGAGACCGGTGGAGACTACGGAGCAAAGCTGCAGTGCGCCTTTGCGTGTTCGTTCATGGCAGACGCGAGTTGAGTTAGTAAAGTAGGAATACAGCCGCTGAGCCTGTCCTTCCTTTTGTTTGTTCTCAAGCTTTGCTCGCACCCCAGCTAGGTGCCAAGGAGCTTGCCCTCGTGCTGGAATACAACGTGTGCGACGAGCTGAGCACAGTACGCATGGACGACGCCGCTGTCATCATCGAGGAGTTGCAAGCCTCCCCCGAAGATTTCCCAGCATTCCTCTCCAACGAAATGCCGGAGCACGCGGATGAAGAGGATCCTGAAGCTGCGAAGCCCGAAACGTCCGACACAGAGCGCGAACTGCTTCAATGCCGAACCGAGGAGGACTTCCGGCGATTTGCTTTGCGTCGTGGTGCAACCTGCTGTCAGAAGAAGCGCTGGGTAGTCAATCACGCATGCGGCGCCCGTTCGACAATGTCACCAAACCCGAACCCCAATAAGACCCGCGAGACGATGATGAAGATGCGCAAAGAGTTTCGGCGTATCTACATAGGTTCTTAATCTAATGATGTTGTGGCCAATTTTGAACTGGCTGCAGTTCCCAGTTTCAAGTGTACAGTGCCTTTAACCAGCCAGAACCCGCTTTCTCGCCAGCTCTGATGTCGCATACGCCGCACATGAGTGCTCAGGGTTGTGGGAAACGAATAGCTTGGCTCGCTATCGTGGCGTGCGTTCTTGGGTCGGTTTGGGGGTTTGTGTGTTCTGTACGATCCGTAATTAACCCGGACCCCTGGAAGGCTCCATGTAATGTATCCCTTCATGGGTTCTTAGTAGCACAGGGCACTATTTGGGGATCTGGGAAGGAGGCAAGCTTTATGTTGCTGTCCGTCTGAAGATGAGCGGTGATGCGGGTAGACCCTGCAGGTCCATGTACCTCAATATATACATAAATATAATATATATATATATATATGTGTATATATATATATATATATTAAATATACATACTTGTAAACCCTAAACCAACATGTGGCAAGCAATCAAAGGTCCAAGCCTTCCCTACTTCGGCACATGGAGGCTTAGGGGAGTATAGTGTTGTGGTTTCCCTCCCTGCCTTGCCTTTTAGGGTTTAGGGTTGAGGGCTGAGGGTTTAGGGGTACTATACTACCCCCCCCCCCCCCGGGGGGTCCCCGATAATTATGGCAAAATATGGAAACTTTGGCCGAATAAAGGTATTTAAGGGGGAACCCTGGGGGCGGCCGGGAAAGAAAAGGCGGGTAGTAGGGGAGCCCCTGAGCCCGAAACCCTGAACCCTAAACCCGAAACCTTCAACCAGGATGTCTGAGTGCTCAGTGGCTACCAGCCAGAGCTCATATTCAGGATTTGGGGTTTTGGGGTTTAGGGTTTTTGTTCAGAGGGATTTAAGGGCCATCCATAGAAGAAGATCAGAGTCCATAAGTCCTCCGCCCTTTTACCAAATCCACCCATGATGGAATTCTTAGGGCCCAGGAACACTCCCCAAAACGCCCCAGCTCCTAAAGCACCCAACCCCATCCTTGCGCCACAGAACCCTAAGTCATTGAGACTTCAAACCCGAAACAGAAATCCTCTGAGCCGCCACCACCAACTAATCTGACCTAAGCCTCACAAAAACACTGAGCCCTTGTAATTCCCAGGTTGAGGGGAACCTCATGGACCACATCCCCAATCCCTAAGCCCTCAGCACGAAAACTCCTCAGCCCAACCTTAAAACCCTCTCAGCCCTGAAAACCCTGAACCCTCAAAACCCTATGCCCTAAACCCTCAACCCTAAACCCTCAACCCTCAACCGCATCCTGGAACCTAACCCCTTGGCAGGGTGTGTCGGTTGTGCTGATGGCAAGCGGATCCAACTCCCAGGAGGCGCTGTGTAGGGACAGGCTCCCTAAACCCCAACCCTAACCCCTAAACCGCCTAATCCCGCCTCCTTCAAAGGTTTTGGGCGTATCTGGACCCCCAAAGTATGTTTTAAAGATAGCACAAAAACCGTAAACAAGAATGACTATCATGTTGCACACTTTGGGGGTCTAGGTTGGGTTTCAGGGTTTAAACGCCGAACCTGAAGTGAACATGTGCATCGTCAGACTGGAGAGGCATTTGGCCAGCCCCCAACACCAAACCTCAGACCCTTCAGACCCCGAATCGCTATACCTCCAGCGTCGTGGAAGTCCTGTAGGTCCCAATTTAGGGTTTAGGGTGTAGGGGTTAGTCTACCCGCATGCATAAACCTGAAACCTACGGGCTCTTAGTAGGGAATGAGGGGGGTTGTGCCTATCCCTCATTCCCTACCTCTTCAGGGTTGAGGGTGTACAGGGTTTATAGTTTATACCCTCTATATTTCCTGGAATACCTGCCAAAAAGCCCCCCTAACCCTCACTACGGGAGGTCGATGCAGGGTGTGCGGATTCTCAGGGTTGAGTGCTTGGGGCTGCAACAGCCTCATCGGTTAGGGTTTACGGTTTGGGGGCTTGAGGCTTTACGGTCGTAGCACCCTAAACCCTAAACCCTAAACCCCAATCATAAGCCCTAAACCCTAAACCCAAAACCCTAAACCCTAAACCCTAAACCCTAAACCCTAAACCCTAGCCCACAATAGGCATTGTCTAGCCCTCGTGATTGGCCCCAGGCTCGTGAGGCTGAGCTCCGCGCCCGGCACACAGCATTGCTTGGTCTAGGGTTGAGGGGTTGAGGGGTTTAGGGTTTAGGGTTTAGGGTTTAGGGTTTAGGGTTTAGAGTTTAGGGTTTAGGGTTTAGGGCTACAGGGTTTAGGGTATTTGGGCGCTTGCTAAAGTTTTTTGTCAGGACAACTTGGGTCTATGGTTGGCTGTCTTCCTTGTTGGACCCTAAACCCGAAACCCTAAACCCTAAACCCTAAAACCTAAACCCTAAACCCTAAACCCTAAACCCTAAACCCTAAACAGGCCTTGGGGGTTTGAGGTGTTTGCTTGCGGCCTGTGGTTTCGGAAGAGTCTTGGGACTCCGGGGTTCCTCCGAATGTCTATCACCCCAGAACCAGAAGGTCCTCTTGGGGTTCAGGGTTTAGGGTTTAGGGCGAGGAGGGTTTAGGGTTTCGGGTTTAGAGTTTAGGGTTTAGGGTTTAGCGTTTAGGGTTTACGGTTTAGGGCGAGGAGGTTCAACCCCAAGCCCTCTTCTGAATTTCGTGGGTCCTTACCCGGAGTCCTCCTCCGAGACGCATCATCTGAAATCGGGTGTCGACAGGGCACCCCTCGAACCCTCAGCCCTAAACCCTAGGCCTTAAATCTAACAAGGTGTAGGCTTTGGGGTTTAGGGGCTTAGGGCTTTGGGGCTGTGGGGCTGTGGGGCTTAGGGTTTTGGGGGTTTCGGGGGTTTCGGGGTTTGGGTTGGGGGCTTTGGTTCTCTGCAACCCCGAAGCCCGAAACCCTAAACCTTAAACCCTGGAACCCTGAAACCCGGAACCCGAAACCCTCAAGCGTCAGGTTCGGACTCACAGTCCTGAATCGGGATTTAGGGTTTAGGGTTTCGGGTTTAGGGTTTAATTACCCCCGATTATTTTCCCCGACTTAAGGATTGGTAGTGGAAGGGGGAACATCCCAGTTTATGCACCTCACGAGTTTAACCCAAGCAACCCCAAACCAAGGCATCCTCAAGCCCAAGACCTTAAAGGTAAGGGGGAACATCCCAAGCTTGGGATCTAGGGTTGGTTTGGGGTCGTGGAGGAATCTGCCCGCAGGTCGGTGTTGTGCTTGAAAGCTGCACCGAACTCGCAAACGAATCCTCACCCCGGGTCTGGGGTACAGGGCTTAGGGTTTAGGGTTTAGGGTCTAGGGTTTAGGGTTTAGGTTTAGGGTTTAGGGTTTAGAAAGCTCTGCAAGGTGCTAGTCATTCTGTAAGCTTGCCTCCGGCGCTCATGAGGAGCAGCGGAAGTTCATGCAGGAGATGCAGATGTTTGACCAGGCAGTGTTCACACCCTAAACCCTAAACCCCAAACCCCAAACCCCAAGCCCCAAGCCCTAAACCCTACCTAAAGATTCGGTTCATGCTGCCAGCAGTCTTCCCATTCCTCGCATACATGGGGGGGTTTACCGCGTTTAGGTTTTAGGGCCCTGAACCCCGAACCCCGAAACACTAAACCCTAAACCCTAAACCCTACCAGGCCACCGAGATGGTGAACACGAACTTTGCACCACAGGGCGCCGGTGTTCCCAGGGAGGAATCTGACTCGGGCATTTCCCAGAACAGGGTTTAGGATTTAGGGCTGAGGGTTTTGGGTTTAAGGTTTATGGTTTAGGGTTTAGGGTTCAGTTTAGGGTTCGCGTGGGACCCCCCTATATAGCAGAGTCCCCCCCCAAAAAAAAGTTTCAGGGTTTTGAGGTTTGTCTTAGGAACTTTGGGCATTCCATCGGGTCACATTTGTAGTACCATGATAGAAGTAGGTACCCAAAAACAAAACCTCATGGGGTTTTTGGGCACCTAGTTCTGGAACAGTACTACAAGGGGACCCTCTGGGAAAGAACCCTGCCCAGCCCTAGAAACCCCAAACCCTGTAAACCCAAAACCCTCCAAACCCTAATACCTAGACTATGGGAACAGCTCTGCGACTTGTGTGGGGCCTGACCGACTCATTGGGCCCATTTGGGTTTGCTGGCGTAGTATCTCCCTCAACCCTAAACCCTGCATACATCCTAGCTATAGAGTACGACACTGACACCGAAACCTGCATCCCCAAAAAGGGTTTAGGGGAGGTTTACCCGCCGTGCTCGGAATCCAGGGTCCTTTTGGGGCGATTGGAACCTTGATAAAGGAGACCATGATTTCGAGAAGAATCCATGTAGAGGTTCAGGATTTACCTAGATCTCCGCAATAGAAAGTACCTCGGCGCATGTTCGGAGATGTCTTGGGGTCTTTATTAGGGTTTAGGGTTTAGGCTTTAGGCTTTAGGGTTTAGGGGTACCTTATGGGGTCCTTATAAGGGAATCCTACTATTTGGGGGTCTAGAGTTTGGGCCCCTTGTTTTCGTGCACTCCCATGTGCCATTCCGAAACCTTGAGCCGAAAAAAGGAACAGCTCCGAGGAGGCAGCGGGCTCCCTTGTGATTTGTTAGGGTTAAGGGTTTAGGGTTTAGGGTTTAGGGTAGGTTTAGGGTTTAGGGTCCAGGGTTTAGGGTTTAGGGTTTTAGGGTTTTAGGGTGGCCTGGCGCAAGACCGAAGATAGGGCGCTGCTAGCGATAGGACCATGACCGCAAGCTTCTGCGCGAAACGGGAAGTGGGCATTTGCATGACATTCCTCGAAAAACCACAGAACCCTAAAAAGGGTGTATGGTTTTAAATACCCTAGTATTGGTTTATGTCTCATATACCCTGATAGGGATGATAGTAGTAAGAGCAGTGGATGATCCCAACCCTAAACCTTAAACCCTAAAACTTCAGGGTTCATGTGGTCCTCAAGGCGACAGTGTATGGCGACGCTCGGGGGTTTAGGGCTATAGGGTTTAGGGTTCAGGGTTTAGGGTTGGCGGCCCCACCGCCCCGAAATTTGGAACAGCTTCGAGCGACCGCCGCTGTCACGAGCCTGGGTTCAGGGTTCAGGGTTCAGGGTTCAGGGTTTAGGGTTTAGGGTTTAGGGTTTAGCGTTTAAAAACCCAACAAAAAGGGTTTAGGGTTTCAGGTTCAGGGTTTAGGGTTTAGGGCTTAGGGTTCAGGGTTATTGTAATATGCTTCCTGGACTACACACTCTCGAAGCTGTCGACTATTGCAAGGTGTCTTGTTTCGAGCTTGTCTGGCTGTTTCGGTCTTTGCCTGGGCGTCTAAAGCCTTCTGTACGTTGTCGACGATCTCTTGGGCAGAGCAAGTCCACAGCACGCCAAGCGTTCAAGCCCTGAAAGCGTTTAACGCACGAGTTTGCTTGCGGCTTGTGTCCTGGAGACCCCTAGGCAGGCCAGCAAGCAAAACACTCCCCGGGCTTTCAAGCTCTAAGCTTGCAAACAGCCCTAAGCCCTAAACCCTAAACCCTAAATCCTAAACCCTAAACCCAGAACCCAGGTGATGGCGCCGCCATCCAACTGGCAGTCGCCCCCATCACACTGGGGCCTGCCTCTTAGAGCTGGTGTGGAATAATCCCTATTAGGGGGGGTTTTAGGGGCTTTTACTAGCAGGGGAGGGGAATATACGGCTTCAGGGTTTTCCGTTGGAAGGTGGGGCTTAAACTGCTTCGGGGTGGTGATGAAGGGTTCAGGGTTCAGCGTTTAGGGTTTAGGGTGTAGGGGTTGCCAGATTGGCAAACTATTCTGTGCGCACGCAGTGGCTTCTTATCGAATGCTAGCCAGCAAGGGCGGGGACAGCAGAGCTGGGGGTGCTTCAAAATCACAAGCAGCTACCTCATTCTTTTCCACATTAGGCCAGAATGTCCCTATATCGGCAACACGCTCAAGCCCAAGCTTGAGGGTTCAAAGGCTGCCTAAGGAGCAGGTTGCGGTGTGCGGCTTTGGGTTTCGTGTGGGGCTTGGGCGCGCCTGGAACCCAAATGATGCAGGGACCTTGCACACAAAACTAGACACAACAATTTTCTAGTTTTGTTTTTAGTTTAGTATTTTCGTTTAGTATTTTAGGGCTCTGGGCCCAAAGGCCAGGCAAGAAAAAGGTTTCGGGGTCGGGGGGGGGGGGGGGGGGGGGGGGGGGGTAATGTAGGAGGGGCCTATTTGATTTGAACGGGTGTGTGGTAATTAAGCTTTGGATAGTTCATGGTAGTTCTGTAGATCCGTACCGGAATTACAAGGGGTACGGTATCTCTTTCGGCTCCTGTAGCTTTTCGAGCCGGAGGGGGAAGGCAGATGTTTTGCGACGTGTTAGGGACATGACCGCATAAATCGGGTTTGAAGTATAGGTTTCCTAAGCGAAGCTTCTGTGCTACCCTTTCAGGCAACCAGCAGCCAATGCAGCCAGCGGCACGACTGCAGCGAGCATTTTGAAGACATGGGCTTTCACAAACTGGGCTATTGTTGAGGGGCTCATATTTTAGAATAGATCATCGCAATCAGCATGCCGCATGGTTCCAGATAGGAATCTAGTGTGGTAATGCAATTCGTCAAACTTCTTAACAAGAATCCGGCACATTTCTTGCAATTTGATTGAACAAAGTCACGAACCGATTTCCCTCGAAGAGTCTAAAGAACCCTTAACCCTGAACCCAGACTGAACCTCTGAACCCTAAACCCTAGAACGAATGATGCGCAATCCCAAGCTTCTTCCCGTCCATGTACCTCATTCATAGGGTTTAGGGCTTCGGGTTCAGGGTTTGGGGGTTTAGGGTTCAAGGTTTAGGGTTTGGGGATTAGGGTTTAGGGTCCAGGCGCCTCATTATGAATGCCACTGTGCCCCCCTGGACCCTAAACCCTGAGATTCTAGCCCTAAACCCTGAACCCTAAGCACTAAGCTTCTAAGGCGTACGGCGGGGCACCGCCCATGCCGACCATGACGCAGCCCTATGGTGTCAGGGACCTAGCACTTGGCACAAGACTTTTTCTATAGGTTCCCCTCTCAGGGGTATTGCTGCAATGACGACAATAACCTGCAAAAAGGTAGGTTTCAGGTTCTTAGCGTAGGGTTCGGGTTCTTAACGTAGGGTTCGGGGTTTTGCAGTCGAAGTTGTCATGCCTAACCCCTCTTGTAGGCCCTAAGGGCCGTAAGGGTCCTGAAGCTTAGGTTTAGGGTTCAAGGTTCAGGGTTTAGGGTTTAGGGTTAAAGGCTGAGGGTTGAGGATGAACGTTTCTGCACTGCACGCTGTCTGAGGCCGCCGACAACATCCTAAACCCCAAAACCCAATCCCTTAAAAATGCCCCTGTCATAGGATTGATCCCTCAATCCTAACCCCTTACCCCTAAACCCTAAACCCTAAACCAAAAACAAAAACCCTAAACACTAAACGGGGTTTATACAGGTCTGCTGAATCCTAAGCTTGTCCGCAGCCGCCAGCGCCTGCGGCAATTTTAGGGACGCTTAGGGTTTAGGGTTTAGGGTTTAGGGTTTAGGGTTTAGGGTTTAGGGTTTAGGGTTTAGGGCGGACCCTAGGCCTTAACGCTGAGGCAGCTTTGGGCGATGTAGAGCTTTGGGGCTTGCAGTGCAGTGGGCTCACAGGTTTCTGTCTCCAAATACCCTAAACCCTGAACCCTAGCCCTAAACCCTAAACCCTGAACCCTGAACCCGAAACTCTGGCCCTAAACCCGAAAGCCTGGGCCCTAAACTCGATTTCTCAAGCCCTGAGCCCTAAACTGCGGATCCTGATTCCTATTACCTAGACCGTACACACCCTAAATCGCAGGGTTTAGGGTTTAGGGTTTAGGGTTTAGGGTTTAGGGTTTAGGGTTTAGGGTTTAGGGTTTAGGGTTTAGGGTTTAGGGTTTAGGGTTTAGGGACCTTTTGCCCTAAATCACGTCACCTAAGCCCTAACTAACTGTCAGATTTAAGACTTCCGGAGCGACCTCGACTCTGAGGGGTTTAGGGTTTAGGGTTTGGGGTTTAAGGTTTGGGGTTTAAGGTTTAGGGTTTAGGGTTTGGGGTTTGGGGTTTAGGGTTTAGGGTTCCTGGGTTACTTGGTAGCCCAGCGGAACCCTTGGCCCTTGTTTTGGGTCAAGGTTCCCTTGTAAAGCCACCAACCCCAACAAAGGATACTCTAAGTATAGCTGGGCTTTCTTCTGGCTGGCTCTTAGGACTTTAACTTTTTGGGTTTTTGTACAAACCACAATAAGGGGCCTAAAAGTTAAATCTTTAGGAGGGTTCAGAAGTCAGCCAAGTTAATATGGCTACTACGGTGAATTACAGGGTTGTTCAGGGTCAATGCTGCTTACAACTGTGTAAGGGAAGGCAAATCTGGCGAAGAGGAAGAGAAGGACAGTGCAACAGCCCCAATGCCTACTTACTGAAACAGCCCGCGGGGTTAATGCTGTTCAGGTTAAGGGTCACAGTTTAGGGAAGGGTTTCAAGGGTTGCAATCTGGTCACCCTGAATCATCTTCAAAGTCATCTCAGTCAATCTCCGGCCGAGCAAAAGAAGGACAGGAATCGCTGGAGGAGGTTTAGGGCATTTGCGCACGGGGTTTGGGCAAAACCCCGAGCCTTAAACCATATTGAACTTTTTAACCTTAAAAGCCTAAAGTCTATCAACCCCAAACCATCACAATTCCTAGACTCCTAGACGGTTAGACCTAAAAATCTAAAACAATTAAACCCAGAACCCTAAAGACCCTAAAGCCCAAAACTGTAGAACCCTGACCATTCAGGTGGGTAGTTTTCTCCCATATACGCCGCAGCTCTTACAGAACCCTCTATGCTCTTAACAAAGCCGTAAACCACTGCAAAACCGTATCAAACCTCTACGAACCTTCTGAAACCCTTTAACAGTCCCATAAACCCCTGTAAAACCCTGCAAAACCCTACGAAACCCTAAACCCTAAACCCTAAACCCTAAACCCTAAACCCTAAACCCTAAACCCTAAACCCTAAACCCCCCCAAAAAACCCGGAAGTTGTTTCTAATCCTCAGGGCCATCCTCACATGGGCGGGCCACCGCAGATGGGAGGCTGACAGGGTTGGGTTTAGGGTTTACAGAAGGGTTTAGGGTTTAGGGTTTAGGGTTTAGGGTTTAGGGTTTAGGGTTTAGGGCTTTAATTCCCCCCCCCCCCACCCAGTCCTCCCGATGGTTCTCTAAGCACCTTTCCCTCCCTTGGACCACCCTCCCTTAAGAACCTTCCTTACACGGGGTTTAAGGCTGAGGGGCTTAAAGGTTTAGGGCTGAGGGCTTAGGGTGTCGGGTGGGTTTTAGGTCCTCCCATAAGAGCCCTACAAAAACCAAGAGCTGGTCAGTCAAATTTTGGGGGTTGGTTCAGGCTTTTCAGGCTTACAGGGCAAATGACGAGCCTTGCCAGAACCTCCAAAAGCCCTTTCAGCCAATATAGCTGAAATTGTACTCAGGGCCCTATCATGATGCAGGGTTTAGGGTTGAGGGTTGAGGGTTTAGGGTTTAGGGTTTAGGGGGTTCTTCCTTTTAGGGCTTGGCTCCGGGCTTCAAGAGGCTCACATGGGTGGCGGAGGGTGCCTTCAAGCTGACCTGCTGACCTACCGTGTGTGTGTGTAGCCAAGGTATAGGGTTAAGGGTTTAGGGTTTAGGGTTCAGGGTTCAGGGTTTAGGGTTTAGGGAAGAGCCCATGTACCTCAATAACATTTACTTGGTATACTTTAAGGAAGTAAATTCCCTATTTTGGCATACGGGCCTTTGGTGCGCTTTGCCGACTTGCATCTCTAAAACCCAAACCTTAACCTTGGGATGTTCCCCCGTATACGAACAGTCCTTAATCGTGTTTATGTGTATGTATATGTATATATATATATATATATATACTCTGTTGTGCTTTACTGTAACTTTAGTTCCTTAACCTTTTTGGGTTTAGTGGGTTTAATAAGGCGGCTCAAAATTGAATTTATCGCCACCCTGCGAAGTGCAGCCAAGATATAGTACCCCCTATTATTATCCCTATCAAGGACTGTTAGTACATGGGGGAACCTCCCAACCTTAACCCAAAAGAAGCCTCAAACCACATAGGTCTTTCGCTTTTCAGCTGACCGCCTCTAAGGCACCTAGGGTTCAGAGTTCGGATTCAGTGTACTGTTAAATATGTATGCATATATGTATATATATATATATACATGTGCAAAACTGGGTGAGTGTAAATGGCTCGCCCTAGGGTGGATGGCGCAAACCCAATTGAAGAACCTTAGCCCTGAACCTCAGAAGGCTAAACCTTAAACCTATCATCTACACCCTCACTTAAGCCCCTAACGCTCAACCCCGTGTTATCCGAGCTTTGCTTTTGGGCCAATTCTAGGTCCAGGTCGAAGCTGACACCTCTCAAAATTGCAAACCTGCGCGAGCACCAGGTATGGATGCCGTAGTTGCGTGCCTTTTGAAAAGGCACCGATGCGGCGTCATCTCTACCCCTAAACCCTAAACCCTAAACCCTAAACCTTAATCCCCCACAAAACAAGCATGGGGCGCGCATGGAGGCGCAGCATTTTGATCGCGAGCGCCGGGAACCAGGAAATGAACCCTGGGCCCTAAATCCTAAAACATCAGATTGTGAAGACCTCCCTGGGCTTCTTGCAAGTCCACTCGGATTGGATGGACGCCCCCCCCCCACCCTCCCCTGAAGGTGTTTCGGGGTTTTAGGACTCTGGACTTCCTTTGAAGAGGCCAAAGCCCCTTCCCTCAAAACCCTAGGCCCTGTCTCAATACTCTAGGCCCTGAACCTTAAGGCCCCTAAACCCTAAACCCTGAACCCTAAACCCTAAACCCTAAACCCTAAACCCTAAACCCTAAGCCCTGTCTTAATAATCTAAACTCTGAACCTGAAGGCCCCTCCCAATCCTTTAACAGAACCCTAGACCCGAAGCTCTAAGCCCCCAAGCCCCTAAACCCGAAACCCGAAACCCTAAACCCTAAACCCTAAACCCTAAACCCTAAACCCTAAACCCTAGAAGAAGCCCCAAACCCTGAACCCGACACCCGAAGCCCAGATCATCATATACCTGGGGCCCAAAGTCATTCTATAAGGAGCTGCTTTACGGCCCAGGCATTTTGTAGGGTTTAGGGTTTGGGGCTTAGGGTTTAGGGTTTAGGGTTTAGGGCTTAGGGTTTAGGGTTTAGGATTTACATGGACCCGGAGGGCCCCTTAGGAGCTCCCCCAGAGAAGCAGCGACCAGGTGCGGGTCCCTACTTCTGAGCGCGCGACTTGGTGCTTTCTTGTGCTTTCGACGTATTCTTCAACTGTTATGTTTCAGGTTGGTCCTCAGAATATATGTATATATATATATATATATACACATCCTGTTCATGCATTATAGGAGAAATGCATATATGTATACACATATGTACATGCATGTATACATATACAGACATGTTTTGGCGCGGCAAGGGGTGGAATCTTATGATTTAACCCTAAGGGTCCATGTACCTCATTACTATGTACTTGGGCCCTAAAGTCCCTAAATAGGAGGTACTTTAGGGCCCAAGTATTCCCTATTTAGGTACATGGACCCTCAGGGTAAGGTTTGAGGGTTCAGTGTTTGTAGGGTTTAGGGTGCAGGGTGTGGGCTGGTCGTGGGAGGAGGCTTGCTGCGGGGGTTAGGGTTTAGGGTTTAGGGTTTTGGGTTTAGGGTTTAGGGGTTTAGGATTGGAAAAGGGTGTCTGGGTGCTCTGCATGAGGCATCGATTCATATGAGAAGGCCCCGTTCTTCGGGCCAAGGGATTCGGGCTTTAATTTACGGTTTAGTCGATGCGTCTGTATGGGGATGGACAGGGCTTGGCTTGGGAGCCGAAGCTACTACTGTTTTCGGCAAGCCCTCGAAAATTTAGTACATTGCTGTTGAGGTTAAAGTGTAGTATACGAAAGGACTACTAGAAACTACACAGATGCCAGAACAGCAAAAGGAGAACGCTTTCCTGCTCTGGTTGTCTAGGTCGGCGTTTGGTCCACTTCTCCCGACACTGGATCGTCAGCAGGGAGGGGTTTGGGGTTTAGGGTTTTCTAAACCCGAAACCCTAAACCCTAAACCCTAAACCACAAATTGGGGTGCTCGGATTTTGCCGGGTCTGCATCGTCAGACGCCGGGTCATGGAAACGGCCAGAGCTTAGCCCACGGTACCCCAAACCCTGGACCCGGGTTGTCTTAGGGTTTAGGGTTTAGGGTTTAGGGTTTAGGGATAGTGATACGGTCCCTACTTTTGAACCCTTTAAAGAAGGCAAGGGGGCCCTATGAACGGACGATGTAGCTTCCCTTAGACGCAGCACCTAAGCCCTGCGGTTAGAGTTGCTCTTTCCTGTTAGAGGGTTTGCTCCCGAGAGATTTTTGTTTTGTTGGTTGAGGCTCTACACCGTTCCTGCTCAAGAAGGTGGGCTTCCCACAGGAGCAAGGCATTTCTCATGATGAGAGGCATCCCGTTGAAACGACGAAGCTCAGTCATAATGGCTTGGGGTCCGTGTACCTCAAAAGGGACTTCTTTGGCCGCAAAGTACTTGGTATACAGGGACTTTGGGGCCCAGGCTTATGATGCTGAGGTACAGCCCTCAACCCTAAACCCTAAACCCTAAACCCTAAGCCCGATTCAGAATATGGTACATGGACCCGAAGGGTCTCAAAGAATGGAGGTCGGCAAGCTGCCAGACCACACTGACTGCACTCAGTGCCACACACCAGGGGTTTAGGGTTTAGGGTTTAGGGTTTAGGGTTTAGGGTTTAGGGACTAGGGCGATAGAGTCTATACCTCGCAGACGCTATCTAGGTAATATAGGGGCCTTAACCATTTCAATGGGCGGGGGGGTGTATTCTGGTATAATTCTATAGGGACCAGCAGGGAATACTACTAGTGAGTATTCTCCGACCCCTATGGTAGTAGAATCTACATGTGTCCTGATTGGTCTTAGAGTCTTTTTGTTGAAGATGATTTCTCGGAGAATTGGAATACCCCTCATTTTGTAGTCTCCCCAAACTCCAAAAGGCCTAGGGTTTATAGGGTTTATAGGCTTTAAGGTTTAGGGTATTGGGGATATGGGCTTTATAGCCTTTCAGGGTTCATAGGGTTTATAGGGTCTGTAGTCTTTGTAGGGGTTTATAGGGCCAGGTGTTTATCGGCTTTATAATTTGGCTTCATAGGGTTCATAGGGTTCATAGGGTTTATACGGTTTAGGGTCTCGGGCTTAGGGTCCACCACCTGCACTTTGCTTTGAACCCCGCAGTTCGCTCGTGACCATGTTAGTGCAGCCATTCAGGCAAAGAGCAGACTGGGTCTTCGGGTTCAGGGTATAGGGTTCAAAAGGGTTCATAGGGGTCTAGCGTTTAGGGTTTAGGGCTTGCAGTTTAGGGAGGCTGCCCAGGGTGTGAGGCCAGGCACCTGAGTATGCAAAGCAAATGTGGGAGCTTCCGGAAATTGGCGGGGTCGGACTTTGGCGGGGTAAGTATTTGGAGTTCGGGGTTTTTGGGGTCTTGGGCGAGTCAGGGGGCTCTGGGTTTACAGGGCTTATAAGATTTATAAGGTTTGGGGTTTAGGGTTTCGGCACAATGAAGTCGCACTTTTCGGAAGTCCCACTGTATCATGCAGGCGCCACGAAATGTTCCAACCTTTCGCTTCATTCAAAAGAAGCTTCAGTGGCAAACGCTAAACCCTGCAATGGGTACTGGGTTACCCTAACCCTTGAGCCCTAAGCCCACCCTAAAACCTAAACCCTAAACCCTAAACCCTAAACCCTAAACCCTAAACCCTAAACCCTAAACCCTAAACCCTAAACCCTAAACCCTAAACCCTAACGAGTCTCTTGACCCGAAAATCCCGCCACAAAACAGTCGTTCCTCACAACAAGTGTGGTTTGGGGTTTTGGGATTAGGTAGGCTTAGGGCTTAGGGTTCTGGGCTGGGTTTGAGGGTGTTTGAGCTATTCAGAGAAACAGGGCTTAGCGTTTGGGATTTAGAGCTTGGCGCTTAGGGTTTAGGGCTTATACCCCAAACCCTAAACCCTAAACCCTAAAGCCTAAACCCTAAACCCTAAATAAGTTTTAAACCAGTATGAGTCAGGCTGCGGTCTTGGGCACGGGGAGAGTCAAGCGTTGGTTCCGTTGTTGATCCGTTGTACTGAGCTTGCACGAGTCTTACATAGAAATACGGTATGTAAATTTTTAACACGCAGGCCCTTCTGTAAAAATAATAGGGTTTTACTTACTTAAGATCCTGTGATTTCATTTTCGTATAGTCCGATTTTCTCTATTAAAATCCTATTGTTTTTTAATTAGAATCTAGTCCGAATCATAGGATTTCAATTCTAGTCCTACTATCTTGAATTAAAAGCCCAGATCCGGATTTAGTAACGCAGACATTCGCTCAGCCCCCCTAAACCCTAAACCCTAAACCCTAAACCCTAAACCCTAAACCCTAAACCCTAAACCCTAAACCCTCGTCGGGGAGATACATGGATGGTGGAGAAGGCAAGTGTATGGGTTGGCGGGCTCATGAGGCAAGTTGGAAGTGAAATGAGGGTGTGCCCTCTGCTCGCAGAAGGCGACTCCACAACACCCACACCCTGAGCCCATCTCACCCCCCATAAAAAGTAAAGCCCCGTCCTAAACCCTAAATCCTAAACCCTCAACCCTAAACCCTACACCCTAAACCCTAAACCCTAAACCCTAAAACCCGAACCGGTGCCTTGAAGCGCCGGCAGCACTTCGCCACTTCGCAGCTGTTTTGGGTGGCATGTCAGACAGGCGGGTAATCAACATAAAGCCGCAAGCCAGAGATCCCTAAACCCTAAACCCTAAACCCGAAACCCTAAACCCTAAACCCTAAACCCTAAACCCTAAACCCAATGCCCCTTCGTTGAAATATGGGGGTTTTACGAAAGCAGGGGTCCCCAAATATATAGATCCCCAAATCGTAGGATGCCCTTGGCATAAGGACCCCAAGAAGGTACCCCCGATTTCGGAGACCCCCCATATGGACATTTAGGGCTTAGGGTTTAGGATTTAGGGTTTAGGGTTTAGGGTAAAGCTCCAGCTACCCCACCGGACCGACGCCTCGATCGGCAACACTCTCAGAGGGATGGTTTAGGGGATTTGTGTGAGGTTAGCCCCATAAGGGTTTAGGACTTATCGGCCGAAATCTTAAACCCTAAGACCTAAACCTTAAACCCTAAACCCTAAACCCTTTAGGCGCTTTAGGGCTCTCATACACAGATTGTTTAGCACCGCCCGCGCCGCGCCTCTTGGATCTCAGCAGGCGGGGACCGGGATGGGTGGGGGGGGGGGGGGGGGTTGGGGGGGGTTTAGGGTTTAGGGTTTTTGGGTTTAGGGTTTTGGGTTAAGGGTTAAGGGTTTAGGAAAATTTTGGCAGGCCTTGAGAGGTTTTAGAGGTTTAAGGGGCTTGGGGGGGGCCTATAGGGCTGTCGACCTGTTCCACCTGCTAGGCCCCACTGAGCAACAGCGGGCCCTTTTGTTTTCTTAGGTTGCAGCAAACCCCTAAACCCTAAATCCACAACCCGTCCCCTGAGGGTCCATGTACCTAAATAGGGAAGACTTGGGCCCTAAAGTACCTCCTATTTAGGGACTTTAGGGCCCAAGTACATAGTAATGAGGTACATGGACCCTTAGGGGTCTGGCATCCGAGTGTGCCAACCATTGGGGATTTGATGGCATCGGATTCAAGATCTCGGTGTGTCTGTGTGTGTGGGATCTAGGGTTTATATGGTCACTTGCCTACATCACTAGTTACTACATGGCGGCCCCTAAACTTTAGGGCACCCAACAAGAACCATCATGGAGAGAACTGACCAGCTAATGTCCTTTCTATGGCGAATACTGCGGCCTTCACCCCGAGGATTCAACGCATAAGCCTCGACCCTACACAGTAAGCCCAAAGCCTTTTCCCTCAACTCTAAAACCCTGCACCTAAACACTACACCCTAAACCCTACACCCTAAACCCTAAATCCTAAACCTTGAGCACGACATCTGTTCGACGCTGAGGTTTCGTTCATCACTTTAATCCACCAACCGTAAATGAGGCCGTTCAGTTCAGGGTTTAGGGTTTAGTAAAGGGCTTAGGGTGTAGGGCTTGGGGGAGGGGGGGGGGGGGAGCGAAGGCATCATAGTTGCAACGTACAGCCCGCCGCGTTCTACATGTCAGGAAGACCCTAAAGTTGGGGTTTTCGGGATCAGGGTTTAGGGACCACAACTATACCCTAAAACCAAGTATATTCCCAAACTATAACCCCTGGACCCCAAACCCCAAATCACCCGAACATCCTAAACCTAAACTCAAAAGAGCCCTCTAACAGCCCTAACCCCAAACTCAAAAGAGCCCTAAACACCGCAAGCCCTGAACCCTAAACCCTCAACCCTCAACCCTCAACCCTAAACCCTAAACCCTAAAACCTAAACCCTAAACCTAAACCCTAACCCCCCTAAACCTTAAAGACGCCCGAAAGCCCTGCTGAGTCGCCAGCTAGGCAGCCGAAGCCTGCAAGCCTTTCATGGATGAAGCGGACCATCTCGCACGAGGCGTTTAGGGTTTAGGGTTTAGGGTTTAGGGTTTAGGGTTTAGGGTTTAGGGTTTAGGGTTTAGGGCAGCTCACTCACACACAGACGGTGGTGCGGTCTAGGGTTTTGAAGGGTTTGGGCTTAGGGTTCAGGGTTTAGGGCTTAGGGGGCTGTGGTCTTGGCATTCTCTGCGGATCTTCACCGTAACTTTAGATTCTGGCTGTTTTGGGCTTGCTGGGGGCTCCTGAATACAGCCTTGGGGTTTGTTAAGGTTTGGCCAAATTACTGGCCTTCACAGCACTAAACCCTCAACCTCGAGGTCCCCTCTTACTTGTGGCCGCCGCCCAGTTCAACTCAATGTCAGCGACAATGGCTAGGACCCAGAGTAGGCCCTTATTCTTTTTTTGAGTTTAGTTTCCCTTGTATTCCCCTTTGCACCAAAAAGGGTGCCCGTTTTATTCCTAGGAACCCTAAACCCTAAACCCTAAACCCTAAACCCTATGCGGAGCTGCAATTGGTATTGTAGAAAGGAGTTAGTGTTGGAAGTTGGAAGGGTTAATGAACCCGGTAATCGTATTTGGCTCAAGATGGGCTTGAACAGAAAGCCACAAGTTCAAAAAATAGTGCCTGGGTTCTTAGGGTTTGGTAAGGGTGTGGATTCCTTCCCCCTTTCCTTCCCCCCTGGGTTGCTCTTATCCGTGTTCTTGGTTGTTTCTTGGTTCGATCTGGGAAATATAAGTTCAGGGCGATTAGGGGAGTTGATTTCCTTCCTTGGTTGTCCCCCCGTAGGTTATGAGCCCAAATTAGGTTCCCTGCGGTTAAGTGTTCTTTCAAGGTTTTGGGATCAAGAAGCAATGCCTTCTCCGAAGCGATGGCTCCAACTTGCCTCGGATGGTGGACAAGATGGTGGAGCTGGAAATGGTGCAGCTGAGTCTCTGGGTGAAAGATCGGTGTTGGAAGAGGTGATTCCCGACGCTGAAGTACATCTGGAAGAGGCCTTGGTTGCAGAAAGCCCCAATGCGGGTATGAATCCCAATAGGGATATGGTTAGCAATGCTGAAGCTGAAGGACGTGCTGTTTCTGTACCGCCAAAGCCTGGTGAAAAAAGGAACTGGGATGCGACTGGTGGCATAGATCGTGAAATGGAGGTGACTGTTTTACGAGTGTTACACAAACACGGGTACCAGCCGTCGTCTTCGACTTCGGGTCGAATGGTAGACCAAGAGTCTCAGACCGATCTGATTGGAGAAGTGCTACAAGCGACCAGGAGGCCGTTGAACAAGATCAAAAAGGGTCCATCTTCGAGTTCCCAAGGTGGTGGAAGCGGTCACAAACAGAAGGGTGCGGACGGCTTTGAAGCTGCACCTGCTGCTGAATACGCCATGGGGGAGGAGGAGATCCTACAGATGGAGGCTGAACGGTTGCGACAGCTGTCAGAAGAAGAGGACGAGATGCGACAGGTTTCTGAAAGGGACGGTTTTCGGAAAGACGAGCATCTGATCCAAGCGTGTGATGGCACAATGTGGGAATTGCACCTCCATGAAGATGGGAGACAATATTATTACTGCCTGGATACGCACGAAACCAAGTGGACATTGCCGGTGGTAGGTGAAAAGGTGAAGAGTGACGAGGTGGTTGGGTCTCCTTTGGGCAATGAGCTGGAAATGGAGGCGGCACTGGATTCTTCATCCTCTACTCCGAAGACTGAGTCTACGAGGGCATTCCAGGGTAGTGTAAATAGTTTAGGTGAAAAAGATTTTTCCTCTACTATCAGGGATAGCGGTCCTAGGGCTGATGGTGACGCCCCGACCCCGGGTTCTCCTGATGAGGAAGGGATTCCTGGGAACCAAGCCAACATCGCTGGAGCTCAACACCTGGATCGGGAAGAAACAGAAGCGCTTTCTGAGGGTGGGGCAGCGATGGAATTGGTGGATCCAGAAGAGAAAATGCCCAATGAGGTGATCGGAACTGTGTCGGCTGCAGAAGAGCGAGTGGTGGATGTGGTACCTGTTGTTCAGGAAGGTGGTCCTGGAGATTCGGAGGATGGAGAGAAAAAGTTGTGTGTTACGACTGAGGAGGTCTCTTCGTTTGGTGCCAAGAATTCTGCCATTCAAGGGGAAAAGAAGCTTCTGGAATAGCTGGAGACACGGATGATCTGAAAAATGAGGCCTGGAGCGCCAATGATGCGCGGGTTGATGCGCCAGATATTACCTGGAGTGCGAAGGAAGCACGGGTTGAGGTGCATGTGGTGGTACGTTCCACGGGCGACTGCAACAATGGGGCGCAGGTCTCCGCAGCAGCTGATGATGGAGGTTCACAGGTGGACGCACTGGTGCAACCTGAAGTTAGCAGCGAGGAACGAAATGACAAGGGCTACACCGGAGCCAATGAGGCAGCTGTGGTCAATGATGGTGGAAATTCTCCTTTGGAGGCCATGGAACCAAAGGAGCCTGCGGTGGAAGAAAGCGTGCCTGCCGTGGATGATCGACTCAATTGCCCTGCAGTGGAAGAAGATTTGCCTGCTGCAGAAGGTGAGACAAAGGACTCCAATGATGGGTCCACTCCCATGAAGGGAGAAGCGTTGCCGTCTGGAAGTTCACCGGAAGTCGACACCGAGCGAACTACAGCAGATGAGGCAAAGCCGTTGGCGGAGAAAAAGGGAGGTCCTGAAATCCAGGAGCACAAAAAAGATGAGCTTGTGGGACTCGTGGAGCAGGACGAGCAGTGTGACCCAAAGGTGAAGACAAAGGATGCGCCAGGAGCCGATGATACAGAGATGGTTTCTGAAGAGCGTGTAAAGAAAGTGCCCCGAGCGGGAGCCTTGGAGTCACCTGGGCCACATTGCTATCAAGAGGGAGATGAGATCATGGGTCTAGTGCGCTGCATCAATGGGTATGGAGCCTTTTTGGACCATGGGGATATGAATGTATTGATTCCTGCAGAAGGGAACAATGCATATCAGTTCAAGTTTGGTGATACTGTCAATGGAACAGTGAAACGAGTGGAAGATGATGGTACCATAATCTTGGACACCTTTCTGGTTTTGGAAGAGGACGTGGAGGACTCTTCTTCGACGCTGCGGAAGTGGAAACCCGGCGGCTGGAGTACGTGGTGGACGGATTCATGGTATGCTGGTCAATGGTACCAAGATTCCAACGGTCAATGGGACTGGAAACAGGAGGAAGAGCAATCCGATGAAGAGCTTGTGGTACAGGAGTTGTCTTCTGAAGAACGAGAAGAAAGGCAACTTTATGGAGAAAAGATCTACAAAGCTCTTCTGGAGAATGGAAATGAAGAGGAAGCCTATGTTGGCAAAATTACTGGGATGCTGTTAGGTCGGCCGATGGAAGATTTACAGGAGTGTGTTGCGGATCAGGCATTCCTCAATGCGGAAGCTCGGCGCGCGTATGGCATCTTGCAAAATGATGGTTGGAAGCCTGATGGTACAGAAAGCACAGGCTTGGGGAAGTTAACCACTTTTTCCCGAAAACAGTACCACAACGCGCTTTTCGAACTGGCATGCAGAAAAAGGAGATTTACTCGACCAGTTGTGGGTGAAGCGGTGGCAACGGTGCTGAATCAAGGGGAAGATGAGTTTTGGAACGCGCTTTGGTTGGACACCAAGCTATTTTTGCAGGAGCTTGATGGTGCAGTGCAATCCATGAGCAAAAGGGAGAACAAGCCAATGGAAGCCTACATGGATCCTGACCAGTACAAAAAGGCTTACATGACACCAAAGACGGTGTTGTCACCTGGTTACAGCAAGCTGTGCAGGTTCTTCAATAAGGGAAGGTGTCGCAATGGCGATGGGTGTCCCTATGAGCATCGTCGGTACGGTGAAGGTTGGCCAGAAGGGGGTCAACTGATCCAAAGAATAGCCAAGAAGCTGATGATGAGGACGGGAACATCGGTGACCCTCCCACAGAGGAAGGTACAGTGGATGAGGCACAGCAGGAGCGGGAGGATTTAGCCTTCCGGGCCAAGTACAATTTTGGCAAAGGTGCATCAAAGGGTGAGCCTACGTCGGGTGAGCCAAAAGGTCGGCTGTGTCTGTATTACAATCAAGGTGGTTGTAAATATGGGACTGCATGCAGGTACCTTCACAACGATGATGTAGCATTGGAAGGGACTTGGGAGCCCGGCAAAGCTTGGGACAATGCTTCCAGGAAGTCACTAAGGGACGCAGGGTTCCACCATTGCTGTTTCGATTATTACCTCAGAGGACGTTGCCGGAAAGGGTTAAATTTCTGCAAGTACTCCCATGACGAGATGTCAGAGGAGCGGCTGTCGCTCCTGAAACACTTGGTACAGGTGGCCAATCAGGTCCGGTTTGAAAAAGAGAGAGGATGGGAGCTTACGGATAGAAGCACTTTTCAGCCACCTGCGAGTGGGGGAGCTGAATCTTCCTCATCCTCGGCACCAAAAGCGCTGCAAATGACCAATGTGTCACAAAAAGATGGTGAAAAAGGTATTCTGGATGAAGTAGAAGCTGATGAGCAAAAGAATTCGGTGGCTGCATCCACTAGTACTCAGCTTCACAATCCGGAGGAGCCGATTGAAAATTGGATGGCTCGCAACGCACACCTGTGGGTGTATACCCCTCATGTAAGTGAGGTGATGATTACGCTTGGTGTGACCAATGTGTCGGACTTGCAAGAGTTCATCTTTGTGGAAGATTTGGTTGACAAAGGGATCAACAAAGTGACCGCATGCAAAATTCTGCAATTGGTGGGTGAGGTCCGATATCGACCGGGAGGACCGGAAAAGGCAGTTCCGTCTGATGCATCTGTACGGGTACAACAATCTTCTGGGAACAAAGGGACTGGAAGAGCGGCGGTGCGAACCCTCACTCAGGTGCGTGAAGCTGAAGACTCCGGTGCAAAAACTATGCCGAGAGGTTCCTATCGGGAGCTTTTTGATAAGGTCAGGTACCGTGATGGTTGGACGCTTGCGCAGAGGTCTCCGTTGTGCGTACAGAAGCTGCGGCTGGTGGGAGTTGGAATGCCGCCGGTGAATCCACCAACGAAAAAGTATCGGTCAAGATCAAACCCTGTAAGAAGGGGAAGGCCCTTGCTGGACAAAACACAGGTGCGACAGGTGCCACGATCTCGGTCACAACGACGAGTGCAACTGGCGGAAGTGGTGGAAAAACCGAAGCCACTGGAGCCGGTGAAACCTCGTGGTGGTTTGTCGTATCCATTCAGCAGAGCGTGGGCAGATGTGGTGGATGATGATGACCAGGCGGAGGCTTTGGTCTCGTATGCCGCTTCCTCAAGCGATTCAAGCGAGGAGGAGACCAATGCGGTACAACGCCTGAAGGAACTCTTTTTGCAAGAAAGGGATTCGTGGAGAACTGCGAGTCGTGGCAATGTTCCACAAAGTTGTTCTTCAGGCTCCAATGATGGGCCGAAAAAATCGGTTCACCTTGGCGAAGGGCGCGACAAAGCGTCGCGGGGGGAGACCCGCCAAGAAGTGACTTCACAAGTTTTTTTCGCTACCACAACCTTCTCGTCGAGCTGAACGGTCTCAAAAAAGAACAAGGGATGGTTCAGTTATGGTTGGTTCGCTGGCGGTGGGCTCCACGGATGAGGTTTTACCTGGGCAAGGTGCTGCTGGACAGGTGAATGTCTCTGAAAGCGCTCAAGTTCTTCCTGGGCATGAAGTGGCTGGACAGGAGACGGCGCCGGAAGGAGCAGTACAGATTTCTGGCGAGGAGACCGACCAAAAAGAAGGAGAAGGCGGGAGCAATGATCTCCGTGGTAATGATGCGAAGATGTTGGATGGTGGTCCGGTGAGGAGTGACCTTCAGCAATTGCTGGTGAAAGGCCTTCTGACTCGAATTTTGGAAGGTTGCAGTTGGCAAGTTGCCAATGGGGCAAAGAGATTGCCAAAAAGGGTCCAATAAGATGGATCGAAATTTGGTCATTAGCATGTCATCCGAGGGTGCAAGCGAACAGGATGAGAACCTGGCACTGGAGGACGATGCTGATCAGTCAATGGGAGACGGTGCAATGGTTATGGTGTATGATCCAGGAACGCTGATCCAGTCGCCAACAACTGATTGGGTTATGCGTCGCGGTCTGACCGATCGTACCGTCTGGCCAGCAATGGCGCACCTGGCACAGAGGATATGTGCTGAAATGGTTCAAGTGGATGAAATGAATGCCCAGCTAGGAACTGGAACACTCCTTTTTCAAAGGAGAGATCAAGGATATTATACTGACCTGCATCATTCGTTCCATGACAACCCGTGTTTGCCGGCGGTGGGGAATTACCCTCTTTCGGTGATGGGTGCCTTGTTGTCTCCTGGTCTGGAAGGGGAATTCAAGAATACGGACAAGTTTGGTACTGCTATGGAGGCAATTGCCTATGATTGGAGCCGCAGTCCAGGCATGGAAGTTCATATTGAACTTATGGCGAGGGTAGCCAAAATGGTTCACCCATTCCTGAATCTGGGAGCACAAGGGTCGGTGACGGTTTCAGAATTTCTCTGGCAGCGCGGGAGGGCTCGGTTGATGGAGTTTCTTCAAGCGGCGACTTGTGCGGACCAATTGGAGGCTCTCTGGAGAAGGATGGACGACGATGCGGATGATGAGGTGGATCCTTCGACAGCGATGCTGGAAGTTCTTGGACTAGAGGATACGGTGCTTGATCAAGGGAACAATGAATCCCTTATTCCCATTGAAGATGCTGGAGGTGAGACAAGCGGTGAC